>CM053032.1:210607368-210730377 GCA_028564925.1 Lithobates sylvaticus
CATTGAAATTTTGTGGAGTGATTTGAAGAGGGCTGTGCACAGGAGATGCCGTCACAATCTGTCAGATTTGGAGTGTTTCTGTAAAGAAGAGTGGGCAAATATTGCAAAGTCAAGATGTGCCATGCTGATAGACTCGTACCCAAAAAGACTAAGTGCTGTAATAAAATCAAAAGGTGCTTCAACACAGTATTAGTGTAAGGGTGTGCACACTTATGCAACCATATTCTTTTATTTTTACTTCCCTCCACCTAAAAGATTTCCTTTTGTTGTTTAACTGAGTTGTACAGTTTATAGGTCACATTAAAGGTGGAAAAGTTCTGAAATGATTTATCTTTGTCTCATGTTTTTACATCACAGAAACCTGACATTTTAACAGGGGTGTGTAGACTTTTTATATCCACTGTATAACAATTACCTATATATGTAAGCAGGGGAGGCAAGTGGCTCTTCTACATATAGCTTTAGGTAACAGATACAGCTTACAATGAGGTTGCAAGAGGTGGTGACCCATCTGTGTAAAGCTGGCAATAGACTGTTCCAGTTCAAACCATGTATGGGCAAGCTGACTGTGCCCAAGTTGATTGATAGGAACTTGGGCAATAATCACTGTGTTCTCTCTGCATGGATGGCTCCCTCTCCCGGAAGAACAAAATAGCTTTGCGGGAGGGATTCACAGTAGGTGTTGATGGGGAACCTAGCAAAAATCCCACAGTCTATGGCCGGCTTAAGTCCAGGTTCACATATATGGGGCTGTTTGCAGCGCCCAGGGTCCGATGCGTTTCTGTTTACCAATTCAGGTGCAAATTTTTGCCTGAATTCTCACCTGAACCGGACTCAAAAAGCACAAGACTTTAGAAAAATGCACTGCGGCCACCCCGAACATGTGTGAAATGGCTCCATTAAGAGCCGGTCACATTCACGTCATGGGAATAGGATGTGGTTTAAAATGCATCCAATTTGCATATATGCAACGGCTATGTAACGTCTACTATTATACATAGATACTGCCCCATGATAGACAAATCAATTTAATTGAGCTGCTTTGATTTGCAAAGAATCATATCAAGAGATTGCCACTGACATCACTAATCATTTCTGTTTAATCTTTAGTAAGATAAGGAGACATAAGCCATTGCTTCCTAGGGATATGTGCAAGAAATTATGCATAGCAAGGGAATTCAAGAATTCTCTGGTTTCAAACAATCAGATCCCACCACGCACGTCACACACCTCAAGCCGGCCATATATGGATTGAATCTCAGCTGGTTCAGCAAGGACTGGCCGAGATTCGATCCATGTATAGGCAGGCTGATTGTACCCAAGTCTATCCATCGATCGACTTGGGTACAACCAACATGTCAGATTTTTTGCATGCGATTATTGCCAGCTATAGCTATAGCCGCAGGCAGTAATCACTGTGTACTGCCAGCAGGAATGCTCCCTGCTGGGAGAACTCAGAACACAATACCTCAGTGGGAGGGATTCCCTATCAGCACTGACTGTGTTGATGGGGGAACCAAGTAATTTTCTTTCCTGCAAATAGTGGTTGCCGGAAAGAAAATCACATAATCTATGGCCTGCTTTAGTACATTACTCATTTCACACTTTTAGGTTTTACTGAAAACCTCTAAAAAAGTATTTACATACCAACAATGAATTTCTCTTATTTACTTCCTTTTGGTCTGTTAATGATACTGTTTTGTTATATCTAGTTTATAAGTGCAAAGTGTTCACTCTGCCTGTGTGATCTCAAAAGGCCCTAAACAGAAGTGCCTAGCTTCAAAACACCTTCCCCAATGTTGTGAAGAAGAGAGGAGGGATATTCTGTGGTTTGGAAAAAGACAACTGAGCAGGGCTGACACCATTTCTTCCAGTTTCATTTCAGTAAAGGCACTGTGTTGTTAATGACAACAGGAAATTAGGAGCAGCATTTCTGTCAGGGGCAACAAGCATCTTTCTGTACTTGATACACGTTACATATTGCCGCAAATGCCAGAGTAAGAGCAATTATTATAGTCAGATTATTCACGGTTAACTTCAAACTGTGTTTCCTATGGAAAATATAGGGTACCAAAGTTTGTTGTCATTTAGTGGGTGCGTGCAAATTGAAAGTGGTTGCTAACCTCAGTCATGAAATCTGAACAAAGCACATACAGTTAGGTCCATATATATTTGGACACAGGCACAATTTTATTTTTTTCTTCAGGTATTTACCAAAACATATTCAAGCTATAGATATATAATGGCTATAGGCTGAAAGTGCACATATCTTAATTTGAGGGTTTGTACTTCCAAATCTAAGGAAGGGTTAGGGAATTACAGCTCTTAAGAATATCCATCCCCCCTTTTTCAAGGAACCAAAAGCAATTGGGAAATTGAATCAAAAGCCATTTCGTGGCCAGGTGTGAGCTACTCCTTTGTTAGTTCTTCATCAATTAAGCAGATAAAAGGTCTGGAGTTGATTCTAAATGTGGTATTTGCAGTTGGAATCTACTGCTGTGAACCTAAATCATGTGTTCAAAGGAGCTGTCCATGAAAGTGAAAACAGGCCATTGTAAGGCTTCAAAAACTAAACAAATCCATCAGAGAGATAACAGCAACATTAGGAGTGGCCAAATCATCAGTTTGGTACAGTCAGAGGAAAGAAGAACGCACTGGTGAGCTCATCAATGTAAAAAGTCCTGGACGTCCATGGAAGACTTGTGGTGGATGGTCACAGGATCCTCTCTGTGGTAAAGAAAAACCCATTCACAACATGCAGACAAGTGAAGGAACCTCTCCAGGAGGTGGGCGTATCATTGTCAAAAGTCTACAAATCAAAAGAAGACTTCACGAGAGCAAATACACCACAAGGTGCAAACCATTCATAAGCCTAAAGAATAGAAAAGCCAGATTAGACTTTGTCAAAAAAACATCTAAAAAAGCCAGACCAGTTCTGGAAAAGTATTCTGTGGAGAAGGCTTGGAACAGCTCATGATCTGTAAAACATGGTGGAGGCAGTGTGATGGCACTGGCATGCATGGCTTCCAGTGGCACTGAGTCATTGGTGAATATTGATGATGTGACAGAAGCAGCCGGATGAATTCTACAGTAAGATATACTGTCAGCCCAGACTCAGCCAAATGCAGCAAAGTTTATTGGATGCTGGTTTACAGTACAGATGGACAATAATCCAAAAACGCATTGCAAAAGAAACCCAGGAGCTTTTGAAGGAAAAGAGGTGGAATATTCTGCAATAGCCGAGTCAATCACCTGACCAATTGAGCATGCATTTCACTTGCTGAAGGCAAAAATAAAAATCAGAAAGACCCACAAAGAACAACTGAAGACGGCTGCAATTAGAGCCTGGCAAAGCATAAGAAAGGAGGAAACACAGTCTTTGGTAAGGTCTATGGGTTCCAGACTTCAGGCAGTCATTGCCACTAAAGAATTCTCAACAAAATATTAAAAATTAACATTTTATTTATGATTATATTAATTTGTCCAATAACATTTGAGCCCCTGCAAATTAGGGGACTGTGTATAAAAATGGCTGCAGTTCCTTAAATTTGTACTTGATATTTATGTTCAACCCCTTGAATTAAAGCTGAAAGTCTTCACTTCAAATAAATTTGCATTGTTTCGTTTTAATTTTATGAAAATTGTGCCTGTGTCCAAATATATATGGACCTTATTGTATATCTGTAGTGTTTACTTGTCTCTCCAAAGCTCCGAGTGTCGTTTCTCTCTGGTGCTTCATTTCTCTGTTATTAGCACGAGTCACTTCTGAGAAGTTTTCCTGTCACATGAGATACATTTGTGATGGGAAGGGAGCTCAGAACACAGCTCTGTATTCTTTCTTTCTTTGCTCCTGTGCCTGTGTGAAGGTGGGGGCGTTTCCCTTCCACCAATCAGCTCTCACACACTGTAACTGCAGCTTTCCACCCCCTCCTCTGTGATGCTGACAGACAAAGAAGGATTTTATCACAATTCTGCACTTTTGAAGGGGTGTAGAGAAGACTGCAGATAAACAAGTAAAACTTATGTAGGAGGATTTGTTTCATCTCTGTGTATCATCTGAGGCTTTTCACTTCACTGGCTATATGAGCGGGTTTACAACCACTTTAAAAGCTTGACATGTTGGATATCCATTTACACGCACAACCTCATCATTTACATTTTACAAACAAATAATATATTGCATTTGTGTGCCCTAAAATAAACTTTAGTGTATTTTTTTACTGAAATTTTGAGCTTGATAAACCGATGCACAAATATCGTGTGACATAAAAAATTGGAACTACCGCCATTTTATTACTAGGATGTCTGCCTACAAAAATATACACTATTTGGAGTCTTCACAAATCTGAAATTTCCAAAATTAAATGTGTGCAAAAAACGCAAACAGCTGACAGTGAAAGGGTTAAAAGGCACAAGACTTAGGAAAATGTGCATATGTTGCAGAGATGTACTGCATGTTTTTTTTTTTTTGCCGATATACACTGACACCCTTGGCCTACCACACTCTCCCTGTATTACGAACATCTTACCTGTTGCTGTGAAGTCTGCCCGTCTAGAAATTGTGAGTTCGCTGACTGAATCTCCTGGTCCAGCCCTTTGTACTTGTCTGGTTCACTGTTCCAGCCCCGTCTCGTCCCTTCACCTAAAAGTGCCTGCAAAAATCACATTAGAAATCGTTAGCATCTAGAACAGTGATCTCCAAACTGTGGCCCGAGGGCCAGATGTGGTCCTTTGTTTGCTTTTATCCGGCCCTTGGGGCACTATTACTTCCACCAATACAAGTCACTATTCCTCCCACTGCCACCAACAACCGGGCATAATTCCTACCAATGACCCCAACAATGGGGCACTGTTCCTCCCACTGACACCAATGATGAGAGACTATTCCTTCTACTGATACCAACATAGAGGAAATATTCCTCCCACTTATACCAATGATGGGACATTGTTTACTCTCATTGACACCAGGGCATTATCTGCTCTCACTGGCCACAGTCCGGCCTCCTCAATGTCTAAAGGACAGTAAACTGGCCCTTTGTTTAGAAAGTAGGGCAGGGATGGGGCTCTGTGTCTGAATGGACACAGGGAGCTCGGCTGCCCCCATAGCAAGCTGCTTGCTGTGGGGGCACTGAAGGGGAGGGAGGGACCATGATCACAGAAGAGGGACCCAAGAAGAGGAGGATCTGGGCTTCTCTGTGCAAATCCACTGCAACTGAGCAGGCAAGTATAACACGTTCGTTATCTTTATGGAAAAAAAAAACAAGACTGTACAATCACTTTAATGTGAGTTTTAGCCGCGTCACGCATCAAGCTTTTTTTCTGCCCCTGGATGCAGCTTTTTTTTTTATGTCTCGAAAAAAAAAAAAAAAAACTCCAGACGCCAACAGCAGCGTTAAAAACTTTCATTGTTCATGAGGCCTTAGGCAGGCCATACACGGCGCAAATTTCTTTCCTGCAAGCACGGGTTGCAGGAAACAAAATTTGCACGATTCCCTCCATCACACAGACCTGTTCATGCGGGAATCCCTCCTGCCGGGCCATTGTCTTCTCCTGGCAGGGGGGCGGGAGAAGCCATCCCTGCCGGGAGAAGGCAGTGATTATCGCTAGCAGCTATAGAAGTCATAATCGCAAGAAAATCCGGCAGGCTGGTTGTATTGAAGTTGATCGATCAATCAACTTGGTACATTCAGCCTGCTCATTAACAGTTCAAATTTCGGCCGGTTCAGCAGGAGAGTCGAACTGTGTATGGCTGGCCTTACATGTGAGTGGGTGCGGTTAGCTGCTAGAGCTGGCAGTCTTCCATTGCTTTCAATGGGGCAGCTAATCACAGAACCCCCCACTGGGGTTCTCGCAGCTGATCGCACACAAGGTACATTCACAAATGTGAATGCCCCCGAAAAGGTGTTTTTCATACTTGGATAGAATCTTCGTTAATCGCCCTTACTTCTTGCTGGACCTGTTCACAATGAGGTGATGTACGAGAAGACCTATAGATGTGATGAAAGCTTAACGTCTATAAGAGTTCTAAAGCAAAGCAGATCCAGGATATTATTTGGCCGCGCAGCACAGACAATACGTCTAGTAACCTGAGAGCAGAGAAAGGGATGCACACACATACTCCCTCCACAGTATGACCTAGTACTGTTCACCAAGGAGACCACACGTCACAGACTCAAACAGCTGCACGAACTCGCTCACCTGCCGGTTTTTCTTTTCAGCTAAGGCCTGAACAGATGGACTGGTCATCTGATCCTTCATTTCCTGTGTGGGAAGAAAAAAATACCTTTATCTGTTACAGTTTAAAATCTAAATCAACAGCCCATCAGCTTCAGGGAACTAAAAAACTAAAGCCAATTTTTTGCTTGCGACAACAAATGGCCTTTTTTTTATTTTTTATTTAAACATAAAAAATCAAAGACATTCTGCAAATTTTAGCAACGTATTTTACATAGATTTTCACCTCAGGTAATAAAATCGGACAGGAAAATGTCAGCACTCTGCATGGCATTCACATGACAATGCAAAGTATCTGGACAGCCATAAAATCACAAGCTTTACTTTCTCATTTCCGGCTAAAGTCTTTGAAGACCAACTCCAACCAAAACCTTTGTTCATTTTAAATCAGGGGGGGGGGGGGGGGGAGAGATCCCCCGCTAGCTGTTAGAACGGGGGAGTGGGGGCCGGTGAACCCTGAATATGTGTGTAACATGTAACATGTAAAAGGTGAACTTCTCCTTTAAACGCAAAGTTCCAGGCAAAAATGTACCTCCTTTGAAAACATAAGCACTGAGCTTTCTTTTGGTGGTATTTGGTCACCTCTGCATTTTTTTTTTTTTTTGGGCTATAAACCAAAAAAGACTGACAATTTACAAAAAACATACTTTTTTACTGATATAAAACATTCAATAAAGAGATGTAAAAAAAAAAAAAAAAAATCTAATTTCTTCATAAGTTTAGGCCAATATGTATTCTGCTACATGTTTTTGGTAAAAAGAAATCCCAATAAACATATATTGATTAGTTTGCGCAAAAGTTATAGCGTTCTAAAACTGGGATATTTTTTTTAATTTTGTCATTTAAATTTTTTACTAGTAATGGCGGCAATCAGTGACTTATAGCGGGACAGCGATATTGCGGCAGACAAATCGGACACTGATACTAATACAGTCATCAGTGCTAAAAAATATGCACTGTCACTGTACTAATGACACTGGCTGGGAAGAGGTTAACATCAGGAGCAATGAAAGGGCTAAATGTGTTTCTACCCCGTGCTTGTGTACTGTGGGGGGGGGGGGGGTGGGGGGTGTTTTTACTAAGAGAAGGGGTATGTCCCTGGAGTACCGCAAGCTGAGGCGGGGGGGGGGCTGAGGCGGGGGGGGGGGGCACCGCAGCTCAATTGGCACTGCCCGCTCACTGCCTCCCTGGGCATGTCGCCGCTTTAAGTTTCTATGGCACACACTGATGCCCTGGATCGGCTCTGTTGTGGGTGTGCGGGACCTGCGGAGGGGGTGGATGGAGAGCCGGTGAGAGGGGGAGGCATCACAGGGGAGGGCATCTGTGCCAACGAGGGGGCAGTCTGTCCCGGGTGCCACACATTGGGGGGGGGTGTCAGGTAGGGGTGTCATCCCGGCGCATCCGGCTTTCCCTCCCTCCTGCTTAAGCGGCCGCTGTAACAAAGTCCCGCCTCGACCAACTAGAGCGGCTCCTGTCCTGTGATAGACAGAACACTGATCCAATGCTGGGAAATTGGATCAGTGTGACGTGTATCATAGGAGCTGGTTTAGGGGTGTGACTTTGTTACAGCGGCTGCCAGGATATTAAATTCAAGCTCCGTGACACAGTGGGAAATCCAGGGAACTGGTAGATTGCATTGATGGGCACTGATCGGGGGAGGTAAATATATGTGCTTTTATAGTTGGCCCTCCTAATTTTGTCCCTGTCCCCCCACGTGCCCCCCCTAAATATGAAAGCTGGAGACGCCACTGCTGGGCTCCTCGGTGTGTAATCACTAGGTACGTGATCTGCCACAGAGTGGCCGCCCTGTCACAGTATATGTACGGTGGGCAGTCCACAAGTGGTTGAGTACTGGTGCACAGTAATGCTGGCCATACACCACGTGAGCTGCACAGTAATGCTGGCCATACACCACGTGAGCTGAACAAGAGAAAGCCATCAATTGCCCAATCCATACTAAACAGCATGGATGGACAAATCTCTTGTAGCTGGATATTATATTCTGATAGCAAAGGCAGCTGTTAGAATACCCAAACAGCTGATTGGCTGCAGTCACTGTTCAACCAACAATCTCCCATCTGGCTCCTTTGACGTTATTAATGTTCCTCTGTTTCATATGCAAGTCTACCTGTCAGGTCTGACTGATTGGAAAACTTAATTCCTCACTTCATTTTAATTAGTTGTTAAAGCAAAAGCAAAAACTCCTTGATAAAAAATTGCTAAGAGGCAAAGTTTTGTGCAAAGTCGCAGCTGCCAAAAAAAGTCTTCTCTTAGCAGTTCATTTTTGTACAGGTCCATGCAGTGTACACTCCTGGCGTGCCAAGAATGCAGCTGGGTGCCAGGAGGATGCAACTCCAGTGCAATGCACAGAAGTTACATGATCTGTGGCAGACCAATGGTGGACCCTGAAGTCTTTGGACCAGAGGGAAAAAATGGATATGCATTGCCTTCCATTGAAGTGCGTTGACACAATTTTATGCGTGTTAAATTGTTAGGCTCCATGCACACTGGCTTAAAAAAAACATTGCTTCTACAGGAGTTTTGTGTTCTGCCTGTAGCAGCAGCTCAATGTTATCCGATGTGTCCATACACATTAGGACGTTAAGAGGCATATTTTGAGCACAACGTTTAGGAGGCAGAAGAAAGAAAAAAAAAAAAAAACCCTTCTCATTTGCGTTTCTGATTGGAGCTCACTGGCAGATAAAAAAAAAAATTAAAACTCTCCTAAACTACATGACCGGACAGTTTTTCTTATTCTGTTTTTTTTAACGTCTTTTATGTATTTTGTTAATTTTTGTTACTGCAATGTCACAAAAGAAAAATTTATTATAAATAAAGATTATATATAAAAAAAAAAAAAAAAAAAACTCTTCTAAACTTTGTACAAAAAACGCTCTATATGAGCGTTTTTCACTCAAAAGAGAACAGACGTTTTTTTTTTTAAGCCCAGTGTGCATGGAGCCTTATGCATTTAGCAGGTTATTTTCTCTGACATCATATCATTTTCTTGTTTAGGGCTCTTTCACACGGTCCACATATCCGTGTACGGAGCCCGCTCTGCTCAGCGGGGGATTGCTCCGTTGATCCCCGCTGAGCAGGAAGATGACAGGTCTATGGGGGATCAGATGATGACGGACCGTAGAGTCCGTCGTCACCCGATCCGCAGACGGATGGAAAAATAGTTTTTTCCTCTGTCACACTTTTTCAGATCCGAGCGGGTCGGATGTCAGCTGACATGTCACCGCTGACATCCGTCCATCCATAGACCTCTATGGAGTGTCTGTTCAGGTCCGCCTAAAAAACTGACAGGCAGACCTGAACGGATCATCCGTGTGAAAGGGGACCAATGGGTTGAGAAAAGGAACGAGGGAGAAAAATAGGAGCTAGAGACAGACACACATTTTTGTTTTGGAGAGGCATTGGCAAATGAGATGTCTAGAATTACAGCCCTAATCATCGCGCTAGCCATATTGAGGAGGGGGCCGAGGCGGATGAGATTGGGGCAAGCCAATTGGAGCTATTGAGTGCATCCATTGCTCACACAACGTGATAGTAAAGGGCAGTTTTGCACCTTATATCAGGATTTACAATGCCACTCATCCATTTCTATAAACCCTGCCATTAGGACACCTCACTAGGTAGCTTCCAACCGCACACTTTCTACTCCCCCTCCAAGATGGCTGCTGTATGGGTTCTTGTAAGAAATAAAATAATAAAAAGCTTTTTTTTTTTTCCCAACAGTCTAGCTTTGATATGCATTTATGTGCCTTGTATTAAAATGCATACATGTAGCAACACACTGCACATGACACCAGCTTTGTGGTGTGAACATGACACATGGAAAATAACTGTTTTCTATGTGTCCTTGCGATGACCTGCCTTCTTCCAGTGCAGTAAAATGCAGGTCATTGCAGTATGTGTGAACAGGGCCCAGAATTCCACTTTAATCAAGGTAGTTGATATTGTAAAACGTGCACAAAACCATGACAAGAATCAACAAATTTACATATATAAAATACAAATCGAAGAAATATGGTACAACTCAAAACATGTTTAATTATATTTACTCAAAGATGACTACTATTTAAAGATATAGCATGGGTTTACTTTAAAATGATTATTAAATAGTGAGCATATAACAAAAGATGAGAAGAATTAACGAATTGCTGCTGCATGTGGATTGATTTACTAAGCCTCCATTAACACGGGTGCCTCCGTTGGACCAATTCTGCTTGCTCAGCGGATGAAATTGCTCCGCTGATATCCACTGAGCAGGCGGATGACAGGTCCATCTCTGCTCCACTGTGCAGAGCGGAGTCGGACCCTGTCCCGCTCTCCTCTATAGGGAGATAGGGGGAAACCGGGCCGCCTGTCCGTTTTCAACAGATCATATCTGATCCAAAGTGATCTGCCAGAAGGATGGAAAATAGGACCACCATCCGCCTGGATTTTGTGGACAGGATTGGATATCGGCAGATGTCAGTGGACATGTCACTCCAGAGAGGTGGATGGAGGGTCCGATCTGAAAAACCGACAGGCGGACCTGATCGGACCATGTGAAAGGGGCCTAAAACTGCAGAGTCCGAAATCTGGTGCAGCTTGTGTGTTACTCCCTTAATGACCAGGCCATTTTTTGCGATACGGTGCTGCGTTACTTTAACTGACAATTGCGCGGTCGTGCGATGCTGTACCTAAATAAAAAAAATGTCCCCACAAATAGAGCTTTCTTTTGGTGGTATTTGATCACCTCTGCGGTTTTTATTTTTTGCGCTATAAACATAACAAAAAAATATATATATATATATTTTTTTTGCATTCTGCTATAAAACACATCCAAAAAAAAAAAATCCAATTTAGGCCAAATATGTATTCTACTACATATTTTTGGTAAAAAAAATCCCAATAAGCGTATATTGATTGGTTTGCGCAAAATGTTATTGCGTCTACAAACTATGGGATAGATTATTATACACTTTCTGGGGACCGGTGACACTATTACAGTGATCAGTGCTGTAACAGGAAGGGATTATCAGGGGTGATGAAAGGGTTAAATGTGTGACCTGGGAGTGCTTGCTAACTGTGTAGGGGATGCTCTGACTGGGGAAAGAGAGATCTGCGTTCCTGCTTAGCAGAAACACAGGATCTCCATCTTCTCCCCTGTCAGAACGGCAATCTGCCTTTTTTACATAAAGCAGATCGCTGTTCTGCCTCTCTCTGGAACGATCGCGGGTGGCCGGTGGACATCGGGTCCGCCAGACCTGCTGATTGGCCCCCCTCTGTAAAATCAGCACGCCATCAGGTCTCTGGCTGCACGCATGAGCCCCCTAGAGGCTATTGCACAGGTACGTGATTTCACGCAATAGAGCCACTTTGCCGCAGTATATGTACATTACTCTGTCGGCAAGTGGTTAAAGAATAAATTCACCTTTCGTAACATGTTACACCCATAATCAACATGTTGCAAACAGACCGGCCCCCACGCCTCCCAGATCCCCGCTGTGACAGCTAGCGAGGGTCTTCTCCCCCGCCACTAGCTGTCACAATAAAAAATAAAAAAACGCGGCTGTGCAGGGCTCCGCCCGCATCACTCATTCACAGTGTCCTATAAATGGAAAACAACAAGGTTCGGCAGCCTTTGCAGCTGTCAGCTTGTAGTTTTCAAAGAACTATGTGGTATTTTATTGAGTCTTCCTGTCAGAATGTATCAGCTTACCTGTACGAGGTACGGGCAAGCCCGGTACACTGACAGATCTGCAGGAGACCTGCATAGCACTAGTGCAATGCTTTACAGGCCCCTGCAGCAAAAAATAATAAATGCACATTTTTGTACCTGCAAAAAAAAAAATGCATTTATTACATTTTTGTAAAAAGGTGAACTTATCCTTTGAGTTTTAAACAAAAAAAAAAAAAAAAACTGGAAGTCGATTGGTTTCTATGCAGAGCTTCACCAGATTTTGCACGCTCCAGTTTTAGTAAATCAACCCCCTTGCTTATTTTTCCAGGGACATACAGGCACAAATATGAAAGGCCACTGTAATTCACCTTGCAGGAAGGATCTAAGCAGACACCAAATACCTGTGGGAAATGGCTACACTTCATGTAACCTTCTCCCTGAGCCTTCACACAAGCCAATGCTATACATTCACTCAGATCCCTGCTGTGATTCTCACCTTGACACACTGCCGGGTTTCGCTGATAAAAGCTTTTCTCTGCCTCATCTCTGCTGGATCCAGACTGAACTTACGAGGATTGGATTCAACAATACGTGAGCAGAATAAAGGAAAACACCGTAGTAAGTAGTGGCAACAATTAACTCTCCTGTTTGGCTTCAGCTCTATTGTACCACAAGAGCTGACTGAAGCTGCAAGGACAGCAGGACTATCCTTCTGTCATAAAATCTCTGGAACAAAAATGATTCCATAAAATTATCACACAAAGTTCCACAAACTGTTTTCTCTTGTTCAAAAATGATTCCAGGTTATGTTGCTCATAAAAAGCATGGTATTCAATTCAACTAGCCCTAATCAGCATTTCTATATACCAAGTACCTTCAGTAAGGTGTCAGGAAGCATGTATGAAAAGAACGTGCCAATAATAAGGGATAGACAGAGGAAAAGAAGGAAGGCACTTGAATCTCTTCAGTTTTGCATGAACCCTGCTCATCCCTGCCAGCCAATCATTAACTAGCCTAAGGCTAGTCATACATGGTTACATTTCTCTAAACAACTGATTGCCCCATTAACGCTAAACGGTGACTGCATCTGATAGGGTGATCATGAGTGGGAAGAGGCGGGTACTCATGACCTTCATCACTTTTGTTAAATCCTAATTGTAGTTATAAATACAGCAACAACAACAACAAAAAAATCAATAAGAGGATAAAAACTGTCCCTGCAAAAAAAAGAATCTCTTCCAGCGTCTGCACCATTGAACACCGATTTGAAAAGGATGTGTTTATTGTGTTACCATTGTTTGTGTTAATAAAGCTCCCAGCCCTAGCAGAGAACTCCCTGCCTGGCAATACTGACCGCATCAATTCTAGCCTTGTGTGTCTAGATATAATTTACAGCTAAAGATCTCTGCCCTTTGGAAGACCAATCCTTTTCTGGCACTTTGTTTACAGGTTTAATAAATATTTTTTTTGCTAGAAAAATATTTTTTTTAGCAGAGGCCCTAGGGAATACATTTTTATGTCACACAGTATTTGCTCAGCAGTTTTTCAAACGCAATTTTTGGGGAAAAAATGTATTGTAATGAATTAAAAATAAACAAAACACAATATATAACCCAATTGTTTTGTATAATATGAAAGATGATGTCATGCTTTACTGGGGAATGTTTATTTTGTTGTATTTAAAGTGGTGTGTCCACCAAAATGACAACAGTATTTGAATTGACATTAAATGTGACAAAAATAAATAAAATTGGATAAAAAAAAAAAAAAAAAAAAAATTCACTTACCTATTTCTCCCTGTTGCTAGGTGGTCCCACGAAATCTGCCTCTTCCTCAGCCCGGGCTAGAATCGTCACTTCCCCTCGGCAGTCAGTCATCTGGGACACGTGACAGGTCCCAGATGACTGTGCGGCGTATCACGATCTGCAGCGCCGCTCGCGCATGCGCAGTGGGTGCCCGGCTGTAAAGTCACAGCCAGGTTCCCACAGTAAGGATGCCGGCGCCGCGAGCGGAGCGGGAACGAGGGGGGGCATCGTTCCCCCGCATCGCTGGACCCTGGGACCGGTAAGTGTCCGATTCTTAAAAGTCAGCAGCTGCAGTATTTGTAGCTGCTGACTTTTAAAAAAAAAATTTTTTTGATGGGCCCTCCTCTTTAAAGTGGTGTTTCCCCCCAAAAAAGAAAAAGATGATTAAAATTCCTAAAAAAATAAAACATTTGGAAAAAAAAATTAAAAAATGTAACTCACCTCGAAATGCCTGTTGCTAGGGGGTCCCTCATAGCCCGGGTACTGAAGGAGGCAGACTAAGTGACATCACTTCCCCTCGGAGCAGGAAGGGCTCCCTCCTGTCACTCATCTGGGACACGTGACAGGTCCCAGATGACTGTGTGGCCAAAAATTGCGCATGGTGCCGCTTGCGCATGAGGCCACAGCCGGGTGCCCACACTTAGAATGCCGGCGTCGTTGAGCGGAGGGGGGAACGAGCGGACCTGGAACAGGTAAGTGTCCGATTATTAAAAGTCAGCAGCTACAGTATTTGTAGCTGCTGACTTAATTTTTTTTTTTCAGGGCAACTTCTCTTTAAGCTTGTTAAAGTGGTTGTAAACCCCATTCATGAAATCTGACCAGGGCACATAAAACTGTAGTGTTTACTTATCTCTCTCCAAAGCCCCAAGTCCCTTGTTTTTCTGCTGCTCCCTTCTTCTATTATCATAATGAGAACTTCTGACAAGCTCTCAGACACACCAGATAAAGGCAGCTGAAAATTTGTGTTGGGAGGCAATAAGCATGGAGCTGGTCTATTCAGATTGCAACTCTGCAAGTTTCTTCATTCCTTTGCCTATGTGGGGTGGGGGGTTGTGCATTTCCTTCAATCAGCTCACACGGTGTATGCCCAGACTCCACACCCACTGCTGGAAGAGGAAGAAAGATTTGTAACACGATCTGCACTTTCCAAAGAATATAGAAAGGGAAAGACTGCAGATAAACAAGTAAAACTTATGTAGGAGGATTTGTTTCATCTCTGTGTATCATCTGAGGCTATTCACTTCACTGGGTATATGTGAGGGTTTACCACTTTAAGCTAAAAAAAAAAAGAAAAAACTTTTTTTCAGGGTTTCAGAGCTAGTTCACACCACATGCAGTCTAGTGCGTTTTTAATGTAGAAAAAAATGCATGGAAAGTAGGTTATATGGTTTTCAATGCCATAGTTCACACCAGTGCTGCAGTTCCAATTTCAGAAAAAAAAAAAAAAAAAAAAAGTAGAACATGCTGCATTTTTCCTGCACTGGAACGCTGTAAAAACACATCAAAAACGCACATGTCCTAATTTAAGGTTAAAAAAAAAAAAAAGGGGGTGGGTGCACTGGACTGCATCAAAAACACATGCACATGCATGCAAAAAAGGAAACTGGACCGCATCAGGACTGCGTTTCTATGGTGTGAACTTGGCCCTTATACAACTTTAATGCCGGTCACTGACTTTCTTTGCTGGGGTTGGGGGGAGTTTTATTAACGCAAACAATAAAACAAACACTTCTGCTTTTGATGCACCCTGACTTTCATTTATACAACTTTAATGAAAACGATAACTGGACGTTAAAGCAATGGACCACCTAATGGATAAGCCGATATCTGGATTCACTGGTATCTTGCCAACTTGATACTTTACACATCTCTGTAATGCTCTGCACTATGTTTTGACAGATAGTGAATGCCATTTATGTGGCCTTAAAGCACGATTTACTGAACGCAGCACTTTTTCTGTACACATTTTCCATGTAGTGAATGGAACATTATTGCAGCTCGATTTATGCTTGGTCTGTGCAGTGTCTGGAAAAAGTACATGAAGTACTGGCAACAAAAGCTGACAAAGTAAAATGTCAGACATCTGTTTTCACTAGCCTGTTCAAGGGAAACAGTACAAAAGTATTTGGAATTTGGCTAGTTGCTGTGGGCAACAACAGCATTTCTTTTTTTTTGTTATTATTATACAGGATTTATATAGCCCCAACAATTTGCGCAGTGCTTTACAACATGAGGGCAGACAGTACACTTACAATACAAATCAATACAGGAGGGATCAGAGTAGGGCTGCAACTAACGATTATTTTCATAATCGATTAGTTGGCCGATTATTGTTTCGATTAATCGGTTAATAACCATAAAGTGTGGTGTATAATTTAGTTAATGTGTAAAGTTAAAAAAAAAAAAAGGCAATTTATTATTAAATATCTCTATGCAGTGGTAAATATAAATAACCAACTATATGGTTGGGGAACAAAATATCTAATCCACTCTGAGAATAACAGACAGAAGAGATATACTGTATATACTAAGTGCCTGACCCTTTCCAAATATGCAGCGGCTAAAAAAAATCATAGATGTGAATGTGTCCCATAGGAAACCATGTAAATGAACTGTAGTGCGTTTCTGCAAAAAACACATAGATGTGAACCAGGCCTAAGACGTTTAGTAACATAATGGGGTTAAAAAAAACTAAAATTAGCCCTTTATAGTACAAAAAAAAAAAACTGATTATCACTACTGTAAGGGGTTAATTTTTCATTTCAGTAAGGGGTTAATTTTTTTACTGTAAAACTGTGAAAGTAATATTTACAGTAGCGATTATTTGCTCTTTTTGTAGTATAAAGGGCTCATTTTAGTTTCTTTTTAACCCCATTATGTTACTGGCCGAGTAATCGATTATGAAAATAGTAATCGATTAATTTCATAAATCGATTAGTTGTTTCAGCCCTAGATCAGAGGGCCCTGCTCGTTAGAGCTTACAATCTAGAATTATTCAAGTATGTTTGCCTGATCCAGCTTATTTGGATAATGATTTATTTTTGGCCTGTAGGCTAGGTATGACCAATACCCCCTGTCCCCTTCCCTTTGGCCTATCAATATGAATGGTTGCCTGAACAAGCATAAGCATTAAGCCAACATAAAAATTCCAAGACAATGTTGGAGCTTTTTTTTTTGACCAGAATGAACTGGGATTCCATGGCTGCACTGCCAACACTTTACATAAGGCTTATAAAAGGATATTAATTGTCTCATCGAGGTCCTCAAGATCCCACTCAACGCTCCTCAGGTTGTTACGTAGTTCATTAGTAGTCCAGTCCAGCTCCTCCCGGGTAGCAATAGAAGGATCCTGAAGAAGATCTGTCCATCGCTGAAACAGACCCTGCGCTGTGTTCACTGCTTTCTGGACCTCCCTGAAAAATAAAAATCAACCATAAGTGCCAGCACATGATCACGGTAGGAAAATATCTTGCCACCAATGACCCGAAATGGTCAGATTCAAACACGGCATTATTGAAAACATATGAAAGTCTGAGAGGGGTACGAGTGCTGGACCGGGGTAAGCAGGTTTTAATAAAAAAAAAAAAAGAAGGATGATGTAGATTTCCGTGGCCAGAGCTCAGTTTATGGTCCAGGTAGTTATCAGGTTCTGGCACTAAGCTGCTACCTCTCTGACCACGAAAGTCAAATTGCTCACCTGATGAACCATGTCGGGGAATGTGGTTAGGAGAAAATTAGATATAGCCAAAGCACTTGAGGGGAACAAACAACGGACTGAACAAGGATTTATAATGCAATCTGGAAGAAATGACATAGAAAGCCTGATTGAGGCTGGATTGAAGCCAGCGTGTCGTAATAGTAGAGCTGCGCGATTCTGGGAAAAATGAGAATCAAGATTTTTTTTTTTTTCTCCTTAGAATAAAGATCACGAATCTCTTACGATAATCATGGCTTAACATCATCTTTCACATTATACAAAATTGTCCTAACTTTACTGTTTCCTTTTATTTTTAATTCAATAAAGTGTATTTTTCCCCCCAAAAATTGCATTTGAAAAGATTGCCTGTGTTTTTATTTTTTTTTGACAGCTGTTGGCTTGAGCAGAGAACTCTGCATAGAATCTGGAAAATGCTTTGTTGAAGCGGACCTTCAGTCGCTTTTTCAACTTTCCATCTATATATCTTCTGCCCTTGGTGTTTTAACTTTGGATAGTAAAACATTTTTTTTCTGCCGGTAAATACCTTCTACAGCCCACTTCCTGTTTCTTGTCTGGTCATTAGCCTAGGCTTATGACATCATACACAGCTCTCTCTCTCCCACTCTGCAAAGAGTTTGCCAGGAAAAGAGGGGGGGGGGATGAGTCATAAGAGGGCCAAAGAGAGCTGTAGGGCTGGAGGTGTGCCTCTGTGTCTGTGTAAATCCAGGATGTGAAAAGGCTGCCCACAGTTAAAATGGTTGCAACCAGACTTAGTGGAGGGAGATTTCTGCAGCATATTTGGAAAGTACAGAATCCCAGTATATATATAAAATAATATGCAAAGTGGTTGGAGGGAAGCTTCAGAATGGCAAAGATGTTTTTATTACAAATTATGTGAGAAAACTGCAGTTCCTCTTTAAGATCGCGAGGGGGAAATAATTGTGATCTCGATTCTTAACGACTGATCGTGCAGCTCTACGGAACGGCAATATAAAGAATTCTTAAAGCAGGCCCTGTATAACAAAAAATATGCAGTAGGTCATCTTTTACCCGTTTTAGTTTTCCCAGGCCAACCAACTACCTCCTGCAATTCATCTTGGCACTACCAACAAAAAAATCCTGCCAAGCTCCTGGTAAACTGGTCATATGGTGTGTCATGTTGACCATCTCCTTCCTTCCCATCGTTGGCTGTAGACTAATGTTTGTGTACCCCGGGTGGCACAAAGCTGAGTTTTTTTCTTTCTTTGTCTGAAGTGTTGAAAAATGGCAGCCCCACAATACACCGATAACAGGGAATTCTGACCATAACCTAGACTACATGGTGGTTCTAGCAACACTGCTATGCAATTTAACCCTTAAAGTAAAACTATATGCACATTTTAATTTTCACTTTGGATAAAACAATGGAGGTTTATAACCCGTCAGATTTCTTCTTTTTGGGATCCGTGTCCCATTGTGGAGATTTCCCTTAACTTCCTGTCCCATATCCAAACAGGAAGCCAGAGGAAATCCTTGCAAATTAAAAGGAATCTACTGTTCCTATTAGAAGATTTTCCATCTATTACTTTTCTGGGGGCAACCCAAAATTTGGGATTTTCTTTTACGTTCACTTTCAATGATAATAGTAAACAAGACAAATGAAGAGGGCGAATCTCCCCAACGGACAGCAATAAAAACCCCTCTACTCTATACAAAACTAAAAAGATTTGCAAACACTTAAATAGAAATATTTTCCCAAATAGACACATCCTTCCTCTGCACTAAGAGCCCCTTCACACTGTGTCGGCGGTAAATCGATTTACCGTCGATTTTGCGGCGCCTTTAACCCCCGCTAGCGGTCGAATAAAGGGTTAATAGCTCATGCAAAAGCGCCGCTGCCATTGATTTCAACACCGCTCCTAAAGCGCCTCAAAGAAGCTGCTTGTAGGACTTTTTTTTGACGTCCTGCCAGCGCAGCGCCCCAGCGGGAAAGCACTTGGGCTGTCACACTGGGATTGCAGATGAGGCTTTTTTTCCAGGCGCTATATTTAGCGCTAAAGCGCCTTAAAAACGCCTCCAGCGTGAAAGGGGTCTTAAAATAAAATTAAGCTATTTCACCAGCTCACATCTCCAAATTTAGATTTACAGCATCATTTCCACACACATTCCATAGCATTATAGTGCTATAGAATGACTCCGGCCCCCACTTGGCAAATTAGCACAAATTCCCGGTACAATGTACTGTACACCATAAAATCACAGGGGGTACACTTCACACAAGGTAGCAAACAAAAGAAACCTATATCTCTGTAGGAGAGGCTAACCAGCAACAGGCATTCAAATCGGTCATTTCGCCTCACATGGGATCATCATTGGGAACTGGTTTACCTTTAGGCATTGCTGTTTGTTCCAGCGTTGAGGAACATATGAAACAAACAACTGTATTCCAGACAAAAAGAACATCCCTGGACTGAAACCGATGCATTTGGCCGAAAACCAAAATCAAGTTTTAAAATAAAAATAAGGGTACTGTCCACGGCTACGGTACTGTCCAAGGGTACTGTATAATACGGCTACAATCACTTCAAGTAAAATAAAAAAAAAAAATAGAGATGCACCGAAATTTTGGCGGCCGAAAATATTTTTTTTTTAGCATTTTGCCGATAAAGAAAAAAGGTGCAGGTAATAGCACAGAAAATACACACAATTTTGCCGCAATTTTTCTATGCTTATGGTGTGTTTTTCATAGGTCACGCGACTCAAAAACCACATCAAAAATTTAAAACAGGTGCGTTTTCAATGCATTTCAACAGAGTTGAGTTTTTGGTGCGTTTTTTTTTTTTTTACTGACCAAAAATGCAGCAAGCAAGATTTCCAACACAACAACGAAAGCGCAACGGACCAGTGTGAAGACATACATAGCATTTAAAGGGATGCATTTTTTCTTGAGCTTTTCTTGCGTTAAAAAGGTGCAGATAATGCCCGACAAATTCATGATCATATTAAAAAAGTTGAATACAATTATATATACAAATTAGAGCTGCGCGATTCTGGCTAAAAGGAGAATCACAATTTTTTTGCTTACAATTAAGATCATGATTCTCTCATGATTCTCATGGCGTAACATCTTTCAAATTATACAAAAAAATTTGAATAACTTTACTGTTTAGTTTTTTTTAATTTATTAAAAATAATATGTTTGGGGTTCTAGGTAAGTTTTATGGCAAAAAATACTGATTTTAACTTGTAAGCCGAGTAAATGCTTTTTTAAGATCGGGGGTAGAATTGTGATCTCGATTTTTTAATGATCATACAGCTCTAATTAAAAAAAATATATATATATTTTTTTTAAAAACTGTAATTTTCGGTTTGGGTTTTCAGCCAAGTGCATTCTGCATTTTCGGCACCAAAGTTTCCATTCTGTGCACTTCTATTAAAATGTTTTTATATATATATAAAATTTTAATAGAAGTGCACAAAATGGAAACTTTGGTGCCGAAAATGCAGAATGCACTTGGCTGAAAACCCAAACCGAAAATTACATTTAAAAAAAAAAAATATATTAAATATTTTTTTTTTTTATATACAGTATAATTGTATTATAATCGACTTTTTAATATCATGAATTTAAATGACTATGAATTTATTTTCTGCCATTAGCGGCACCTTTTCAGCCGACAGGCCACTTTCACACTGAGCGCTTTTTGAAGTGCTTTTGCACAAAAAAAAAAAAAAAAAATAGCGCAAAAAAAACGCATCCCTTTAAAGTCTTCACACTGGTCCACTGCGCTTCCGTTCCATTGTTAAAAATACTGCTTGCTGCATTTTTGGTGCATATTTGGTCAGTTAAAAAAAATCTCTCCATTGAAATGCATTGAAAACCCAGGAAAAACACATCGAAAACGCATGGTTTCGGCGGTCATTATCGGCACAACGCTATTTTCGTGCGATCATTTTTGGCGGCCGATATATTGGTTCATCCCTAATGCGCAGTTCACGTGCGTTTTACATACATTTGTTAGCCACGGTCCTATTGACTTCTATTGGCTAGTGCATTTTTGCCTTGTTCTCTGAAAACACACTCAAGATGCAACAGTTGCAGGACTTTGGTTGCACTTTCAGAAAATGTGGCAAAAAAAGTGCAACCTAATAGAAGTCAATGGTACTGCGGCTAAAAACACCTGGCAAGCTGCGCATACACCCACAGAGCGGCCTAACCGCAGCACACAAGCATAAATCCCGCCTTAAATAAAGTAAATAGCGCCTTGTGTTATAGCAATGCAAACCCTAAAGTCCCTAATCAATGGATACCAGTCTGGTGTGAACGATCCCCAAAACATTGTTCTCATTGTAAGCCCTCCAACTATAATCTAAATACGATTTGCACGGAATATTGTGTATGAAAGTGTCTAAGGCCTCGTTTGCCACAATTCGAAGGAAGTGTATTTGACCCGCGTTCTTCAAGCACTCTGAAAGCATTAACCACTTCAGCCCCGGACCAATTGTCAGCTTAAGGACCAGAGGTCTTTTTTCAATTTCGCACTGCACTACTTTAACTGGTAATTGCGCGGTCATGCAATTTTGTAACGAAACGAAATTTGCGTCCTTTTCTTCCCACAAATAGAGCTTTCTTTTGATGGTATTTGATTGCCTCTGTGATTTTTATTTTTTGCGATATAAACGGAAAAAGAGCGAAAATTTTGAAAAAAAAAGAGATTTTCTACTTTTTGTTATAAGAAAAATCTAATAAACTCAATTTTAGTCAAACATTTGGGCCAAAATGTATTCAGCCACATGTCTTTAGTAAAAAAAATGCCAATAAGCGTATATTTATTGGTTTGCGCAAAAGTTATAGCGTCTACAAACTAGAGTACATTTTCTGGAATTTACACCGCTTTTAATTTATGACTGCCTATTTCATTTCTTGAGGTGCTAAAATGGCAGAGAAGTACAAAACCCCCCCAAATGACCCCATTTTGGAAAGTAGACACCCCAAGCTATTTGCTGAGAGGCATGTTGAGCCCATTGAATATTTTTTTTTTTAGTCCCAAGTGATTGAATAAAGACAAAAATAAAAAAGAATTTTTTTTTTCTTCAAAAAGTTGTCACTAAATGATATATTGCTCACACATGCCATAGTTATATGTGGAATTGCACCCCAAAATACATTTTGCTGCTTCTCCTGAGTATGGGGATACCACATGTGTGGGACTTTTTGGGAGCCTAGCCGCGTACGGGGCCCCGAAACCCAAGCACCGCCTTCAGGATTTCTAAGGGTGCAAATCTTTGATTTCACTCCTCACTACCTATCACAGTTTCGAAGGCCATAAAATGCCAAAATAGCACAAAACCCCCCCAAATGACCCCATTTTGGAAAGTAGACACCCCAAGCTATTTGTTGAGAGGCATGGTGAGTATTTTACAGCTCTCATTTGTTTTTGAAAATGAAGAAAGTAAAGAAAAAAAAAATTTTTTTTTCTTTTTTCAATTTTCAAAACTTTGTGACAAAAAGCGACATCTGCAAAATACTCACAATACCTCTCAGCAAATAGCTTGGGGTGTCTACTTTCCAAAATGGGGTCATTTTGGGGGGTTTTATGCCATCTGGGCATTCCATGGCCTCCGAAACTGTGATTGGCAGTGAGAAGTGAAATAAAAAAATTACTCCCTTAGAAAGCCTGAAGGCGGTGCTTGGTTTTTGGGGTTCCGTACGCAGCTAGGCTCCCAAAAAGTCCCACACATGTGGTATCCCCGTACTCAGGAGAAGCAACAGAATGTATTTTGGGGTGTATTTCCACATATGCCCATGACATGTTTGAGCAATATATCATTTAGTGACAACTTTTTGTAAAAAAAATATATATATATTTTTTTTTTTTCATTATTCAATCTCTTGGGACAAAAAAAAAAAATATTTAACGGGCTCAACATTGCTCTCAGCAAATAGCTTGGGGTGTCTACTTTCCAAAATGGGGTCATTTGGGGGGGGTTTGAACTGTCCTGGCATTTTATGCACAACATTTAGAAGCCTATGTCACACGTCACCCACTCTTCTAACCACTTGAAGATAAAGCCCTTTCTGACACTTTTTGTTTACATGAAAACATATTTTTTTTTTTGCAAGAAAATTACGTTGAACCCCCAAACACTATATATATTGTTAAAGCAAAGGCCCTACAGATTAAAATGGTGGGTGTTGCATTTTTTTTTTCCACACAGTATTTGCGCAGCGATTTTTCAAACGCATTTTTTGTGGAAAAAATACACTTTTTTTTATTTTAATGCACTAAAACACACTATATTGCTCAAATTTTTGATGAAATAAAAAATATGATCTTAGGCCGAGTACATGGATACCAAACACGACATGCTTTAAAATTGCGCACAAACACGCAGTGGCGACAAACTACATACATTTTTAAAAGCCTTTAAAAGCCTTTACATGATACCACATTAGATTCACGGAGGAGGTCTACTGCTAAAATTACTGCCCTCGATCTGACCTTCGCGGTGATACCTCACATGCATGGTGCAATTGCTGTTTACATATGACGCCAGACCAACGCTTGTGTACGCCTTTGCGCAAGAGAAGGGGGGGCAGGGGTGCTTTTTTTTTTTTTTTTTTTTTTTTTTTTTTATTTTTTTTTTTGCTTTTTTATTCTATTTTTAAACTGTTCCTTCCATTTTTTTTCTTTGTTATGATTTTTATTGTTATCTCAGGGAATGTAAATATCCCCTATGATAGCAATAGGCAGTGACAGGTACTCTTTTTTTGAAAAAATTGGGGTCTATTAGACCCTAGATCTTTCCTCTGCCCTCAAAGCATCTGACCACACCAAGATTGGTGTGATAAAATGCTTTCCCAATTTCCCAATGGCGCGGTTTATATCCGGGAGGGGGGACATTCCCTCCCACTGCTTGTAAAAGCAGTCTAGAGGCTAATTACCCGCTAGAATTGCTTTTACATGAACGCCGATCACTGGCTGAAAAGAATGATACCAAGATGATACCTAAACCTGCAGGCATCATTCTGGTATAACCATTCAAAGTCCAGCAACATACTGGACATATATTGTAATCTTTTTTTTTTTCATGCAGCCTCTTGGCTGAACGAAAAAAAGAGATTGATTGGTGGGTATGCCCACCATTAGAATACCTCCCTTCATCCACCCACTTCTAATGATGGGCATACATGCACCATTTATATATGCCGATGCATGGGGGCATCCTCCCGCAAAAGTTATGCCGTGTACACACGGTCGGAATTTCGACCGTATGTACGTGGCATTAGGAGCCAATCGCTCCTCCGCCCCCCCTGCTGCCCCCATGCTTCGGCACATATGCTCTTTTTTTTAACTGTGGTGGTGAAATCACCTCCTACAGCGTTGGAGTCGCGGCTTTATGTATCGTGGGAGCAAACGCTGTTGCTGTCAAGATAAATAAATCCGCGCTGCAACTGAATGGCGCACCTGAAAACAAAAAAATGCTTAACACTAAAACACAGTAAACAAAATTACATACCTGAAAAGCAAGCATGATAAAACATAATAAAACATTGCAGAATAGAATGGAGTAAAAAAAGAGCAACAATAGAGAGAGAATAGAGTGAGAGAGAGAACAATAAAACGACAACTATTTTTGTTTTTTTTATTTTTTTGAGATTCACAGGTAAAAAAGCTCCTGACTGTTAGCGACTGAATCAAAACGCTACCACAAAAAAAATGTTAGCGATCGCAGGGATCAGGCCTGACTCTGCGAACACTGCAGTTATGTGTGCTTAGTGTTTTGTAAGTGACAGTGATCGATCGATACTGCACTTGGGTGGGCTGGGCTGGGCGGAGGGGGAAAAAACGCAGGTGCTAGCAGGTATCTGGGCTGATCCCGCTAACAATGCGTTTTTTTGGAACCCTAAACTGCTGGGACGCTAGTATAGATCTGATCAGATCAGATATTGATCTGTTCAGATACTATACCACTAAGGGAGGTGTATGCTTTGCGCGTGGGTGTTTGCGGTACTGGCACTAACCTGGGGCGACGCAGACCTTATTTGACCCTAAAACCTAATTGATATCACCCGCCGGGCGATCAGGGGGTTAAACCGTTATTGGGTAATAAATGGCGGGTGCCCTGACAGTATAAAAAACAAGCTAACTAACCAGCGTCACCCGTAACAGTAATACAAAAAAAAAACTGGCTACCTAGCGGCACCAGTGACACTAATGCAGCGATCAGAAAAACAATCGCTTAGTGACACTGGCAAAAGGGGGTGAAAGGGTTAACTAGGGGCAATCAGGGGGTTAAACCTTTATTAGGTAATATATGGGGGTACCTGACGCTATATAAAAACCTGACGGGGAACCTAAATAACGAAATAACTAACTGGCTAACCAGCGTCACCAGTGACATTTTATACGGTGATCACTGGTGAAAGGGTTAACTCTAGGGGCAATCAGGGGGTTAAAACCTTTATTTAGGTTGTAATATGGGGGTACCTGACCTATAAACCTATTTATGAACCTATATAAACATGGCGGTTAACCTAAAAAAAAAACTGGTTACCTAGCGACACTAATGCAGCGATCAGAAAAACGATCGCTTAGTGACACTGGCAAAAGGGGGTGAAAGGGTTAACTAGGGGCAATCAGGGGGTTAAACCTTTATTAGGTAATATATGGGGGTACCTGACGCTATATAAAAACCTGACGGGGAACCTAAATAACGAAATAACTAACTGGCTAACCAGCGTCACCAGTGACAGTTATACGGTGATAACTGGTGAAAGGGTTAACTCTAGGGGCAATCAGGGGGTTAAAACCTTTATTTAGGTTGTAATATGGGGGTACCTGACCTATAAAACTATTTATGAACCTATATAAAACATGGCGGTTAAAATAAAAAAAAAAAAAAAAATGGTTACCTAGCGACACAATGCAGCGATCAGAAAAACGATCGCTTAGTGACACTGGCAAAAGGGGGTGAAGGGGTTAACTAGGGGCAATCAAGGGGTTAAACCTTTATTAGGGGGGGGTAGGGGGCTACCTAGGACCTAAAACTAACTGCCCTGACAGTTATTACAGTCACACTGACACTAAATGCAGTGATCAGTAAATAAATGATCACTGCAATTAGTGACACTGTGACTGGGGGGGGAGGGGGTGATCTGGGGGGTGATCTGGGGGTGACAGGGGGGTGGATTGTGTGCCTATGTGTACTGGTGTCAGTGTACTGTTTGTGCACTAACCTTTACATGTTCTCTGCTCGGCGTTCCGGTCACATAGACCGGCGCACCGAGCGTGACATCACTTCCGCCTTCCTGTCTATACAATAGACAGGAAGGGGAAGCTTTTCATTCGCCAGGAGCGATCGCGAGGGGGTGGCCAGAAACCACTGGCCGTCCCCTCGTCCCGGATCGCTCCTGAAGCGATGCCGACCGTCCCCGCCGGCGGAGGGGGTTCCGATCGGACACCCCACCCGCCGGCGGAGGGGGTTCCGATCGGACACCCCACCCGCCGGAAGAATGGCACGTACAGGTACGTGGTTCTGCCTGTACGTGCCATTCTGCCGACGTATATATACAGGGGGCGGTCGGCAAGTGGTTTGACAGTAACTTGATTAGAGAGC
The DNA here is from genome assembly GCA_028564925.1 of Lithobates sylvaticus. Taxonomy (NCBI): domain Eukaryota; kingdom Metazoa; phylum Chordata; class Amphibia; order Anura; family Ranidae; genus Lithobates; species Lithobates sylvaticus. The sequence goes on from CM053032.1 coordinate 210,634,379, forward strand.
ATTTTGCAAGACAAGCTAAATTTTTTTTTATAAATATTGACTTGATACACAAGCGATGTCTTGATATACAAGTAGCGTCATGGCACAAATGAGTATAAGGCTCCATGCACACTGAAGCTCAAAAAAGCCTTTTCTGGATGCCAGGTTGCTAGCAGAAAACACTGCAAAAATCCAGCAATACATTCCCAACTCCCACAATGCATTGAAAAAATAGGACGCCGAACGCTAATTAACGTGTATGAGCGTTTATCGTTTTTTGGCGGTGAAAAAACGCACTTTGAACGCGAATTTCTGGCGTTCAGGAAAAAGCCCATAAACTCCAATGCTCATTAAAGCTAAAAAACTTCCGTGTGGACACATAGGCTAACATAGAGTGGAGTTTATGGGCTTTTAAAAAAAAAAAAAAAACGCCCAAACTCCAATAAACTGCAGTTTATGAGCTCCAGTGTGCATGGAGCCTAAAAGAAAAGAGAGGCGCCTCCAAGTATAGCAATATGGTTACATTTAGGCCCCTTTCACACTGGGGCGGTTTTCAGGCGGTACAGCGCTAAAAATAGCGCCTGTGCACTGCCTGAAAAAAACGGCCCCATTCACTCCAGTGTGAAAGCCGGCGGGCTTTCCCACTGGAGCGGTGCGCTAGCAGGACGGTAAAAAAAGTCCTGCTAGCAGGATCTTTGGAGCGGTATAGGAGCCGTGTATTCACCGCTCCTATACCGCTCCTACCCATTGATTTCAAATGGGACACCGCGGTAATAGCGCCGCTACGGCTAAAACGACGGTAAAGCAGCGCTAAATATAGCGCTGCTTTACCGTCGCCGTGGCTCCCGCCCCAGTGTGAAAGGGGCCTTAATGAGGGTACAACATTTAGAAACTCACATGGATGATGATAAAATCAGACACATCTAAGTATGTAGGCATCCAGGGTAAAGATGTCCACAAAGACCATCCTCCCCACCGCCATTGACGTCGTCCTTTCCGCGCTGCGCTCCACGAGTGGTTCAAGCCTCGCTTTCAGATAGCTCTACTGCAGGGTAGTCTACCCGGTTACGATTGAAGACAACTTTACCCCGTAGTGCCACAAAAGCTAACAATCAGTAGGCCTTTTTGGCAGCATCTTTGTTTGGAAGTAAATGATTTCCAGTTAGCTCTCTGAGCCTAAATGCCCAATGCATGGTTTCAGGAAAACATGGGTTGCAGGAAAGAAATTTGCACGATTCCCCCATCAACACAGACAGTGTTGACAGGGAAATCCCTCCTTTCGAGCAATTGTCTTCTCCCAGCAGGGGAGCGGGAGAAGACAGTGATTATCACTAGCAGCTATAGCAGATGTTTGCGATAATGGCAAGCGAATCTGGCAGGCTGGTTGGACCCAAGCTGATCAATCAACTTGGTACATTCAGTCTGCCCATTAATGGTTAGAATCTCAGCCGGTTCAGCACGAACCGTGTGTGTCTGGCGATGGATGTGGTATCTGCTACACTAATGAATGAATTATACAGAAAACAAAGGCAATGTGAGTACTTCACATCCCATTACAAGAACTTATATATAGGAGGTCTGTGGTTGAAATTCTGCTTTCAGGCTACATTCAGATTAGAGCTGGGTGATTTTCTCCAAAAAAAAAAAAAAAAAAAACTAGATTCACGATTCGAATCGAGTTTTTTTTTTTGATGGACACCGCGCCGGTCATGAGGAGCTGCGGGCAGGAGTTTTTAAGCGAGGCCACATCTTCGGCCTAGTCCGCGGTGTCCGGCCTTGCGGACTAGGCCGAAGCCACGGCCTCGCCTAAAAACACCTGCCTGCAGCTCCTCAGGACCGGCGAGGTGTCAGCGCCAGTCCTGGTAAAAAAAAAAAAAATCGATTTGCTGAAAATTTCAATCAAATTGACCTCTCAGCTCGATTCAAATTGATTTTTTCCCCCAGCCCTAATTCAGATGGCTAGTTTGCTCTGTTCTACTAAATGGCACCCTGGATGCAGCAACACTCTATGCTATGGCTGTATACTGTATACTATGGCTGTATACATCCTAGCCAATTAGCTGTGACTAGATTGTGTGCGGCCAGAACTGTATCCAGAATCTACTGGTGTCTCTATTCACATAGAACTGCTCAGATGAGCAGCCATGATTAGTTGTGGGGCTGTCAGCCTTCCATTGCTTTCAGTGGAGTTGCTCTCTGCAGCTAATCGCTGGGAACCCCACTGGGTCTCTCACATGTGTGAATGGGACCGTAACCATTTTATCCCCCCGGTCAATTCTGACACTTCTCACATTCATGTAAACATCTATATTTTATTGCTAGAAAATTACTTAGAACCACCAAACATTATATATTGTTTTTAACGCAGAGAATAAAATGGTGGGTGTTGCAATTTTTTACGTTATGCAGTATTTGTGCAGCTGTTTTTGAAATGCATTTTTTTTTGCAAAAAATATACCGTACTGTCATGGACTTTAGAAGCCTGGTGCTAGAATCAATGCTGTCATTTTGACGTTTGCAGTGATACCTCACATGTGTGGTGTGATCGCTGGTAACGTATAGATGCAGGACCGACCCGTGTGTTCACCTTTGCCTGCAAGCATGGAGGGATGGGGGTGCTTTTAGTTTTTTTTTTTTTCCTTGGGATAGCATAGGCAGTGACAGACCCCAGATCTCCCCTCTGCCCTTAAAAGCATCAGATCAAACCAAAATTGGTTTGATCCGATGCTTGCACAGGCCGGTAATGGCTAGTTTTGACCAAAAAAAAGTGACAAAAGATTTGTTGCTTCCGGTTGATCGGGGAAGTTCTGGTCCTCAGTCACCTCTGTCATTAGCTGGAGGAACCGCCACATTTAGTCCTTTAGTCCTAGGCTCCCCCTTGGATTGGGAGAGCTGTAAGAGTGATCCAGCAGCTAATTAGCTGCTAGGATAACTTTTACATTAAAGCCCATCATTGCTTAAAATAAAAAAGATATTGCCATAAGAGCTGAAAAAAAAAAAAGAAAAATACAGGTCTATTAGACCCCAGATTGCTCCTCTGACCTCTAAAGTAGCAGATCACATCAAGATCGGATCTGCAGCTTCACAAGCCAGCAATGGCTTAAAATCCTAGTTGCTTCCAGTCTCGGACTTCAAACAGTGGGCGGGACATCATCAGTTCCTCTCACTGCTTCTGGGGAAGCCAATGTTCCCGGTCACATCATTACCAGGCTCCCCGGATCGGGCGCTGTACAAGTAATCCAGCGGCTGTATAGCAGCTAGGATTGCCTTTATCGTGTAGGGAATCGCCCAATGGAAAGAATGATACCAGGATCATGGTGGAAGCCTCAACCACCATCCCAGTATAACCACTTCAATATATATGCATACAATGGGATGGAAGTGGTTAATGCAGGGAAAGCATTAAAGCAAAAACTAAACCCTCCTATGCTTTGCAGCCATAGAAGCTCCCATCTTAGCCCCTGTTTAATCTGCTGTTGCCATGGTGCTGCACATGTGATCAGTTCTGCCTCCAGCCATTTGATGGTTTGACAGTTTGGTTGAAAGCATAACCGATGTGATGATTACATCCCCGCAATGACTGGAATGTAACTGTTTCTTGAAACCGTTAAATCAATGGGTTTAGTTCTGCTTTAAAGGTGAAAAAAAAAAAAACACCAAAGCTTTAGAATCACTTTAACCACTTCAATACCAGGCACCCCCCCCCCCCCCTTCCTGCCCAAGCCAATTTTCAGTGCTTTCACTTTTTAAATGCCATGCTACACTGTACCCAAACAACATCTATCATTTTGTTCCCACAAATAGAGCTTTCTTTTGGTGGCATTTGATCAATCCTGGGTTTGTTTGTTTTTTGCTCAACAAAGAAAAAAATAAAAATAAAAAAGACGGAAAATTTAGGAAAAAATAAAATAAAAATGTTTTTCTTTGTTTCTGTTATAAAATCTTGTAAATGAGTACTTTTTTTCTCCTTCACTGAAGCGTGCTGATAGGCACTGATGGCCACTGATGAGGTGCCACTGATAGACGGCATTTATATGCAGCAATGATGGCACTGGCAGGTATTGTTGATGGGCACTGGTTGGCATCTGGGCACCGACTGTCATCCCTGGTCGTCCAGGTAGGCATACATGGTGGCCATCCATTGTGGGCATCCCTGGTGGTCCAGTGTGGGCATCCGCAGGGGGGGCTGCGTTGCAGACCCTCAGAGCCGCCGATCGGCTCTTCTCTACTCGCCTCTGTCAGACACGAGTGAGGAAAAGCCGACGTCAGAGACTCTTTACCGAGACCCGTGTTGCGTTGTGTCAGACTAACACGCCGCGCTGCACACCCCCACACCGGCCATTATGGATAACGGAACCAACGCCCAGTCGTCATTCTGGTATAGGTTAAAGAGAAAGTAGTCTTCCTCTTTAATTGTACCGACAGGTAAGCCTATAAGGCTTACCTGTTGGTACTGTAAGGCCCCTTTCACACGGGTGGCTGTTCTGCCGCTGGTAAAAACTAGACATGTGCAATTTGTTTCGTTTTTTTTATTTTTTTTTTTTTTCGTTCGTTCGTTTTCGTACGAATGAACGAATCGTTTGAATCCGAATAACGAATCGTTCGAATCGAACGAATCCGAAAAACAACGAAAATCCGAAACAACGAATGTAAGAATGAAGAAAATCCGAAAAACTAAAAAAACAGGAACAACGAAAATGAACGAAAAAATTCGTACATTCGTAACTTTGTTTTTTTTTTTTTTTCGAATCGTAATTTTCCGTGTCTCTTAAATGGCGTTGCTTAACGTGCTTCAAATGAATTGAACGAAAAAATTCGTACATTCGTAACTTTTTTTTTCGATTCGTAAATTATTAAAACGTAATAATAGCATACACATTACATAAAATTATGAATTATGCTCCTTTTACGAATCTACGAATGTTACGAATGTACGAATAAATACGAATGCGTCCGAATTTCGAATAAACGAAAAAATTAATCAATGAAAAAATAACTCTTACGAATACCGACAACTTACGAATTTACGAATCGTTACGAATCAACGGAAACCAAAAAGACTAAACGAAAATAAACACATTTTTTTCGGAAACGAAAAAAACAAAACGAAAATAAACAAATTTTTTGTTGTGCACATGTCTAGTAAAAACTATGTTTTGTTATTTTGAAATTCCAAGACTCCAGGCACAGCGATCACTTGCATTTGTACATTGCGTTTAGCTGCGTTTACATTCGGTTACGTTTAGCTGCGTTGGAACATTCTTGCCATTTCTGATGTGCTTCCTGTTTTTCTTTCCTCGTTGCCGCTGCTATCTGCAGGTGAAATAGTTCACTGCGATTACCTGCAGTTATGAGCAGAGAGCTGCAATAAATCGCTCCTGGACCCAGTCAAAGTTAGTTTTTCTAACCGCACCAAACCCCATGTAGCGAAACTGTCGCTAAATGCAGTGTGTGAACGGGGCCATAGGAAAGCATTATGTGAGTTATCTACCACAGCTAAACTTAAGTTATCAGCAGCTAAAAGCTGAATTCTATCCGCCCGTGTGAAACGGGCCTTAGAACCTCTTCTTGCACAGTTTAGGAGATATTTACTATATACACCACTGATTACATCATTGGCGCATGCATTCTGAAGGTACGGCCGTCCGCAGCGTTTCTTCAGTGCACTGTGCCGTGACCGGCGGCTCCCGTGCGCATGTGCGGGAGTGACGTAATTGTGACTCCGGCCACTCACAGCGCCGGAGCCCGTGAACCCGGAAGAAACACCGGGGAAGTTGTCAGCGGTGTGCGGCTGCCGCTGCAGGGCTTTGTTCTACAGTAATTATTTCACAATGAGCTATACGATGCATACTAGCTCATTATGCCTTTGTCTTACAGGTTTTTTTCTGGGGTTTACAACCTTTTTAACCACTTCCCGACCGGCGCACGACGATGTACGTCGGCAGAATGGCACGGACAGGCAAAAGGGCGTACAGGTACGTCCCTTTAAGATTGCCGCCGTGCCATCACGCGTGCGCGCCGGTCGGGACCCCCGTGAGTCCGGTCACGGGTTCCGCGGACTCGATCGACGTGGGGATATCCGCGATCGTAATCACGGGAAGGCTAAACGGGGAGATGGGGAAGTAAACAGCATCTCCCCATTCTGCCTAGCAACTAGTGACACTGATCTCTGCTCCCTGTGATTGGAGCAGTGATCAGTGTTTACTAAAACACAGCCACGCCCCCCACAGTTAGTACCACGCCCCTAGGAACACTTAACCCCTACACTGCCACCCCCTGGTTAACCCCTTCACTGCCAGTGTCATTTACACAGTAATCAGTGCATTATTTAAATAGCACTGATTGCTGTATAAATCACAATGGTCCCAAAAATGTGTCAAAAATGTCCGATGTGTCCGCCATAATGTCGCAGTCACAATAAAAAAAAAAAAAAAAAAAAAAAAAAAAAATCGCTGATCGCCCCCATTACTAGTAAAAAAAAAAAAAAATACTATAAAACTATCCCCTATTTTGTAAAAGCTATAACTTTTGCGCAAACCAATCAATAATCGCTTATTGTGATTTTTTTTACCAAAATTATGTAGAAGAATACGTATCGGCCTAAACTGAGGAAAAAAATAATATTTTTTTATATATTTTGGGGGATATTTATTATAGCAAAAAGTAAAAAATATTGCGTTTTTTTTCAAAATTGTCGCTCTTTTTTTGTTTATAGCGCAAAAAATAAAAACTGCAGGGCCGATCAAATACCACCAAAAAAAAGCTTGGGGGGAAAAAAAGGACATCAATTTTGTTTGGGAGCCACGTCGCACGACCGCGCAATTGTCAGTTAAAGCCCCGCTGTGCCCCTGAGGCTTCACAGCCTGGTTCCCTACTGTGCATGCGTAATCCCACAGGTCCCTGCTGTCTTCTGGGACCTGTGTGTCTCCCAGGAAGAAGTGCCAGATATGGCGTAGAAGTGGGAGCAAATACCTGGATTATACAGCTCTCCCCTCCCCCCCTGAAAGGTACCATATGACACACCGGAGGGGGGGGGATTCCGAAAAGCGGCAGTTCCAGTTTTGGGTGGAACTCCGCTTTAAGTTGTTATGGGTAAAGTTCTGCTTTAAAGGTAAAAAATACCAAGGTTTTAGAACCACTTTAAGGCCGGGTTCACACGTCTGGCTGCGGTTTGCAGTCCGGAGCGTTTCTGTTCACCGGTTCAGGTGCGAAGTTTTTCCTGAATTCGCACTTGAATTGGACCCAAAAACACACAGGACCCTTTTCAAAGCCGCACTGCAGCTGCTCCGGACATATGGGAACCGGCTCCATTGTCTCACATATACGAATTGGATGCGGTTAAAAACGCACCCATGTGCACCCAGCCTAAGGGCAGGTCCACACTAGAATGCAGTGCCTGAAAAGTCATGTTCCATGCACTTTTCCTGCACGGCGCTCTAGAACGCACTGCCTTTGCCATCTGCTGCAGCTGCAAATACATTGTTAACGGCATCGCAAACGCAGTGCATTTGTGGGCACAGGATCGCATGGTAGTGCAGTACCACGTAATTTGGTGCGACTCATTTTTAAATACTTTTTGTGCAGTCTGGTGCGATTTGCAGCCCATTCAAATGAAGCCGCACTGCAGGGGAATGCGGGTTGCCTTCCTGTTCGATTCTGGCATTAACCGGCCCCAACGCCAGTAAAGCCGTTCAGCAGCTTTATTAAATCCCCCTCAATGTGCACAACTGGTGATGCCCATCAGCCTTGTACTTGGCACCGCTGCTGTTCCGGTGTAACCGATCACCCGAGCCGTAACACAACTACTGACCGTGGATGCAGTCAGTGTGCGCTTAGCGTTGGCGTTTCGGGCGCAGGTTCCCAGACAGTTTGTATGTGCCTATAGCGCAGAGCGGTTCTGCGTCCAGAGGAAAAGTTTAGCCGGCACCAAACGCAGCAATCGGCAGATAGTCGGTGGTGGGAACTTAGGGCTCATTCACACGGAGGAAAAAAACGATGCGCTTAGAAGTGGATTTTCTGCGAGAACAAAAGATCCTTCGTATCCGATGGACGCAAACGCAGCGTTTTCCTGCCCGTGTGAATGAGCCCCTCCAGCTACGCCCGGCCAATCAGAGCATACCTGGTAATAACACCATTGTTATAGATAAGAAGCACACTACAAGATATCAGGGCCCCTGTATAGATCACCCCATACATTGTATAGCCCACCCCCATTCCCCGCCATTTCTCACCCCTTCACCACGAAGAACGGATCCTCCATAGACATGGCTGCCTCTCCCCTCCCGGGTACCGGGCGTCCTCCTCTTCAATGGGATCCCCCGAGCAGATCCCACACCCGCATACAACACACAGCTCGGGCCGCCCCGGACTGACGTCACTTCCAGGCCGGCCTGATACCGAGCATCCGGCCTGTGTGCTGAGCTCCCCCTCATACAGCCTGTCCCTGAGGGGAAAAGTGATATACTATAACCAGCGTTTACCCAGTGAAGAATAAAATGTATCTATATATATATATATATATATATATATATATATATATATATATAATAAAATGCATCTTTGTTAAGGTGACCAGATTTTTAAAATTAAATCCAGGGACATATTTTTCCGGGCAGGGGTGGCTTCAGACAATTTTTTTGGGGGTGCTTGAGGTAAAAGTTAGGGTGCTAATGTGGTGCGTTACCGCACACCTGTGGGCATAGCCAGAAGTGTAGGGCAGTGCTCCATTTTTTGCTTTTTATCGATTCGCATTAGATGAGAGAACCAGCTAACACGATTATTGCTTTTGAGATTTTTTTTGTTGCATTGTACTTGTTTTACTTGATTTGTTATGTCCTCTGTATACTGGTAACCACTGACCCTGCATATTGGTGGTCAGTGTGCCCCTTGTATGCTGATGCTTGTACAAGGTGCAGGAGGATGCTATGTGCAGAAGGATGTTATGTCCAGGGTGCAGGAGGATGCTACGTGCAGGAGGATGCTACGTGCAGGAGGATGCTATGTGCAGGGTGCAAGGTTCAGGAATGCATTATGTACAGAGCGCAATGTTCAGGAGTGTGTTGTACAGAGTGCAAGGTTCAGGAGTGTGTTGTACAGAGTGCAAGGTTCATGAGTGTGTTCAGGAATGCATATGTACAGAGTGCAAGGTTCAGGAGTGTGTTGTACAGAGTGCAAGGTTCATGAGTGTGTTCAGGAATGCATTATGTACAGAGTGCAAGGTTCAGGAGTGTGTTGTACAGAGTGCAAGGTTCATGAGTGTGTTCAGGAATGCATATGTACAGAGTGCAAGGTTCAGGAGTGTGTTGTACAGAGTGCAAGGTTCAGGAATGCATTATGTAGAGTGCAAGGCTCAGGAGTGTGTTGTACAGAGTGCAAGGTTCAGGAATGCATTACGTACAGAGTGCAAGGTTCAGGAGTGTGTTGTACAGAGTGCAAGGTTCAGGAATGCATTACGTACAGAGTGCAAGGTTCAGGAGTGTGTTGTACAGAGTGCAAGGTTCAGGAATGCATTACGTACAGAGTGCAAGGTTCAGGAGTGTGTTGTACAGAGTGCAAGGTTCAGGAATGCATTACGTACAGAGTGCAAGGTTCAGGAGTGTGTTGTACAGAGTGCAAGGTTCAGGAATGCATTACGTACAGAGTGCAAGGTTCAGGAGTGTGTTGTACAGAGTGCAAGGTTCAGGAATGCATTACGTACAGAGTGCAAGGTTCAGGAGTGTGTTGTACAGAGTGCAAGGTTCAGGAATGCATTACGTACAGAGCACAAGGTTCAGGAATGCATTACGTACAGAGTGCAAGGTTCAGGAGTGCCTTGTACAGAGTGAAAGTTTCAGGAATGTGTTGTACAAAGTGCAAGGTTCAGAAGTGCGTTGTTCAGGAGTGCGTGGTACAGAGTGCAAGGTTCAGGAGTGCGTTGTTCAGAGTGCAGGGTTCTGGAGTGCATTGTACAGAGTGCAAGTTTCAGGAATGTGTTGTACAAAGTGCAAGGTTCAGGAGTGCGTTGTACAGAGTGCAAGGTTCAGAAATTAGTCAAACTGCAAAGACACCAATTAATTAAACATCGCACACTTATCTTCTAAAATCTTGATTACCAGCATACAGTAGCCAAGGATAGAATGGAGGCATCAGATGGATAATAAATGAGTGCAGCAAAGCAGGACATGCAGCAGTGTAAACATCCATCCAGCACAGCCAATGATTGGTGGGCAAGCCGGGGGCGTATGGCTAGGTCCGGTGCAAGGATTTTTGCCCACACATGCGAAGGTGCATTTTGGCGCCCCCCATCATGACCGGATCTAGGGAGGGCTGTGCCCCCCAGATTTCAGTTGCATCCCCCCAAAGCCATGACAGCATAGACATCTAATTTGTGAGCTCTGCTGCCTCTCTGCAAAGAAACAGCCTCATCCAACTCCTTATTGGTTAAATGCTGCTGCTCTGTGTTCTGGAAATCCTCTCCCTGTCAGTAGTGAGAGCTGTCAAGTCCAACCTCTGATGTTGGAGATGGGCGGAGCCAATATGCAGAGCCTGCCCCCTTTGTCAGACAGCCCGTGCATAGACAAATAGCCGGTGTTTATGCATTGGTGGGCGGGGAAGAAGGTGGCAGGGGGGCAGGACCAATTGTAACTACTGCATGTGTACCCACAGCGGTATATAATAAACCTGAATTATACATATACACTAGTTAATTGGTCCTGCCCCCTGCCACCTTCTTCCCCGCCCACCAATGCATAAACGCCGGCTGTTTGTTTATGCACAGGCTGTCTGACAGAGGGGGCGGGGCTCCACATATCGTCCCCGCCCATCCCCGTCATCAGAGCTTGGTTTTGACAGCTCCACTCACTCTCAGTGTCACTGCGGCCGTACACTCCTGGCTTGCCCACCAATCCCTGGCTGTGCTGGATGGATATTGACATTGCTGCATGTCCTGCTAGGGCTAGGCTGTCAGCAATAAGTATGGGCACCCCCTGAAACCGGGGACAGATCCGGGGACAGACGTGGTCTGCTGACTTTAAATATATATTTTTTTTTGTTTTAAGCGGAACTCCGCTTTAAGGAGGAAGTTCATGGGAGGAGCAATAAGTTCAAGGTTCATGAGAAACAAGGTACAAGGCAAGATTATCTGAGGGAGCTGTCCAGCATCCCAGGTGGCTGAGCAAGAAGAGACATCACCAGACACAACAGAAGTTGCAGGTACAGGCCCAGGTCCTGACACTCCATAACAGTGATGGCGAACCTTGGCACCCCAGATGTTTTGGAACTACATTTCCCATGATGCTCAACTACGCTGCAGAGTGCATGAGCATCATGGGAAATGTAGTCCCAAAACATCTGGGGTGCCAAGGTTCAACATCACTGCTCTTAGTGCTCTATAACATTCAAAAAAAGTTGGGCTATAGATACACTTTAAAGCTATAACTTATAATCCAGAAGCAATAGGACTGATCCATTAAACCTGAAGAGAAAAAAATAGCATGGGTGCAGTTTTATTCCACAGCAAACAATCACAATTATCGTTTAACGTTTCCCCGAAAATAAATTGCAAAATCTGATTGGTTCGCTTTAGTTACAATTCCAATTCTCTGCATATATTCAACTCTCATTTTTATTGTAATGTCCTGGAGCAGACATTTTTCCACAGTGACTTGTCACATGGGATTCAAACACCAGTCAGAATGGATGCAAACTTGCAACAAGTAATTTCAAACTGGGTATCAATGAAAGAAGAGCGATCACGGGGGCAGCACTGAACCTGGCAGACAGTGTAGAAAATGTTTCAGGCTGAGGGTGGTGTGTGGCTCCAGTAACAGATATTAAAGCGGGGCTTTTCATCTTTCCATCTATTAAATATTCTGCCCTTGTTGTTTTAACTTTGGATAGTTAAACATTTTTTTCTGACAGCAAATACCTTCTACAGCCAAATTCCTGTTTCTTGTCTGGTCATTATGACTAGGCTTATGATCATGCACAGCTCTCTCTCTCTCTGTCTCTCTCTCTCTCTGAGAGTTTGCCAGGAAGGGAGGGGGGGGGGTGTGAGTCATAAGAGGGCCAATGAGAGCTGCAGGACTGCAGAGCTGGAGGTGTGCCTCTGTGGAAATCCAGGAAGTGAACAGGCAGCAGCTTCAGCTGCCCACAGTTAAAATGGCTGCAGCCAGACTCAGAGGAGGGATATTTCTGCAGCATATTTGGCAAGTACAGAATCACAGTATATATAAAATAATATGCAAAGTGGTTGGAGGGAAGCTTCAGACTGGGCAAACATATTTTTATTACAAATTATGTGAACAGACTGCAGTTCCTCTTTAAGAGCCCAGGAGGAGAATGTGAAAGTGAGGGCACACAAAAAGCTAGGCACTCCCAGAGCTGCATTTGCACACATGACAGCCGCTTAATAGATTGCATGCTTCCATGCCAACCTTCCAGCTGGCAGTTCAGCTGAACCCGGTGGCCACCAGAGGCTTCTGTGTATTTTCGGCACAGTTCTGTGCTCATCAAAAAGCTCCTTGTTCCCCCTCCAGCTCCAGATGGGACCTCTGTCTGGAGCTCCACTGCAGTGTCACAAGCTCAGGCTTTCACAGAAATGAATCAGCAGCATTTATGCCAAGGTCCTCCATGACACCAAGATCTGGCTGGTCCTCGGAAACAAGAGCAAAGTTGCAAGGCTCCCCGCTCTAGCTGCTGCTTTGTACTAGTAGGGAAGCTAGAGCCAAGTGTGCATCAATTTGGGAAGCTGTCGGGCGAGCTGGCCATAAGGACCCCAGCAGCTCCATGTCCACTCTAGGAGCCAGCGGGAGTACAGGACAGTGCCGTTATGTATGAAGCCAGGGGGTGGGGTAGAGGAGCTGGGCCAGCACAGACTGTAATTAGATATTCCCAGAAGAGGAGAGGGTTATGACTTGCAAGGAGGAAGGAGGCTGTGGTACTTTCTAGTGTGTCAGTTCTCTAGCAAGTTCAGAGGCACGTTGCAAGCAAGGAAAAAAAAAAAAAATGATGGAAAGGAAAAATACTGCAAAGATGTAACATTCTTATTTTGTGCTTTTACCTGCAATGTTGTAAATTGCTAACAGTCTCTTTAACCACTTGCTGACCACGCTAGTATAGCAGATATACTGCTACAGGGTGGCGGCTGTGTGCAGGATCATGTGTATATACGTGATCTTGGACTTCCGGGTAGCGGGCGCGAATGCACGCCGCCGCTGACTCACTCCGCTGTGATTATACACAGTGGAAGCTGATCAGTGGGTACCACGGACTCGATGTCCACTGGCACCCACTGATCATTCGGTAGAGAGGCAGAACAGCAGTCTACCTATGTATAAAAGGCAGATTGCCATTCTGTCAGTAGGAAAGGCATGGATCCTGTGTTCCTGCAAAGCAGGGACAAAGATCAATGTCTTCCCCTAGTATAAAAGCACCTTCCATACTGTACAAAAACACTGGCTAGGCACACAGTTAACCCCTTGCTCGCCCCTGATGTTAACCCCTTCCCAGCCAGTGTCATTAGTACAGCGACAGTGCATATTTTTAGCACTGATCACTGTATAGGCCCCCGTACACACGGTCGGAAAGTCAGACGGAAAATGTCCGATCGGACCATTTTGTCAGAAAATCTGCCCGTGTGTGGGCTCCATCTGACTTTTTCCTTCGGAATTTCCGATGGAAAAAATTTGAGATCCTGCTCTTAAATTTTCCGACAACAAAATCCGATCGGACTTTTTCCGATCATGTGTAGAGAATTCCGACGGATAAAGTGCCACGCATGCTCAGATCAAATTATGAGACCAAAGCTATTGGCTACTAGCCTCTATGTAGTTCCGTCGTACGCAACGAACATCACCACGTTCAGAATGATCTGATTTTCCGACAAACTTTGTCCGACCGTGTGTATGCAACACCAGTGTCGGACAAAATCCGTCGGTTCCCAAAAAATTGTCAGTTAGTGTCCGATTTGTCCACCGAAATATCGCAGTGCCGCTATAAGTTGCTGGTCGCCTCCATTACTAGTATAAATAAATAAAAATTCCATAAATATATCCCATAGTTTGTATACACTACAACTTTGGAGCAAACCAATCAATATAAGCTTATTGGGATTTTTTTAAATCAAAAATATGTGTCAGAATACCTATTGGCCTAAATTGATGAAATTAGATTTTTTTTATTTTTATTATTGGATATATTTTATAGCAGAAAGTAAAAAAAAATTATACATTTTTTTCAAAATTGTCAGTCTTTTTTTGTTTATAGCGCAAAAAATAAAAAAAGGAGGTGATCAAACACAAAGCTCTATTAGTTTTTAAAAAAAGGACATATTTTACTTGGGTACAGTATCGCACGACCGCGCAATTTTCAGGCAAAGTAACGCAGTACCATTTTGCAAAAATTGGCCTGGGGGGGATTCCTGTAGACAGCCATGGATATGATGCAGAACACAACACAAGTTTTGCATTCAGAAAGGCGATTACAGCCATACACAGTGTTCCAGACACGGTGCCCTGACACAACGATCTTATAATCTCTTGCAGCAATTAGGTGTACAAGCTATTTTTCGAAGTCACTTAGTGCTAGGCTAGAATTTCATTTTGATCCAAGGCAGCAAGAAATGTTCTTTTACTCTCTTGTCAATGGAACTGGCACTTAAATCGGCACATACAAGAACATAACAGCTACCTACAGACGCTGGTCATTTTAGGCATGATCTACTCTGTTTTTATAGTTGACTTATGTGTGTACACTGCTTTCCCAACATCTACTCTTATCTTGTTTCACTGTTACTTTATGTTGACCAGGAACAGCAAGTGTCACACTAAAAATAAAGTAGACTCCTGTCATCAATATTAGGAACATAAACTGAGGGTAGTACACATTTTGTAACCCTTCATTCCAATTTGTTGATGGTGTTTAGGTAAACTAAAGTATAGTTTTTTTGTTTTTTTTAAATAACAAACATATCATACACCTGCACTGTGCAACTCGTTTTGCACAGAGTTTCCCTGAACATCCATTTCTGTGGTCCCTCAGCGGCTCTTGCAGCTCCTCCCCGCATTAGATAACCCCCTTGGAGAAGCGCTCTCCCAAGGGGGTTACCTTGCGGGCGCGCTCCCGAGTCCAGCATTTGCGTCCACAGACACGAATGCTGGACTCGGCCCCGCCCCCCTGTGCTGGTGTCATTGGATTTGATTGACATCAGCAGGAGCCAATGGCTGCGCTGCTATCAATCTACCCAATCAAGAGCCGGGAACCCGTGGAGAGAGGGACGATGGGGACGTGCCGAGGGAAATTCAGGGCTCAGATAAGTAAAACGGGGGGGGGGGGGGTGTAGGGGGCCGGTGACTGCAAGATGTTTTTTCACCTTAATGCATAGGATGCATTAAAGTGGAAGTAAACCCCCCTATCGTTTTCAGCCAAGGAAGCTGCCATCTTTGCCTCTGTTTAATCTTCAACTGCCATGGTGCTGCACATGTGATCCGTTATGACACCAGCCATTGGATGGTTTGACTGTTTGGTTGAGAGCACAGCCAATGTGCAGTTAGCATTCCCGGCATGCCTTTTTTTTTTAAACTGTTAAATCGATGGGTTTACTTCCGCTTTAAGGTGAAAAAACACAAGCCTTTACAACCCCTTTAAAGTTGGTCATACGCTAATAGCACATGGTTCGAATCTTGGCAGGTTCAGCAGGAACCCACGAGATTCAAACCATTAATGGGCAGGCTGAATGTACCATGTTAATCGATCGATCAATTTGGATACAAACAGCCTGCCGGATTTGCTTCCGATTATCGCAAGAAGCTGCTATAGCCACTAGCAATAATCACGGTCTTCTCCTGGCAGGAACGACTTCCCCCGGCCTGGGAGAAGACAACTGTCTGTGTTGATGGAGGAATCGTGCAAATTTCTTACCTGCAAGCCTTGGTTGCAGGTAAGAAATTCATGCTGTCTATAGGCTGCCTAACAGATTCCTCCATCCATGCTAACAACACAGATGGACGAATCCCCCTGGCTGAACCTTGGCCTACCTCCCAACTTTTTGAGAAGGGAACAAGGGACACCCATTACCAGTGCAGTATGTAGGCATAGGGCACACACCCCTGCCACAAACCCTTAAAGGAGGAATATGCAAAAAACAATATTGGCTAAACCCACAAGGGCTTTTTTTCACCACTACTATTGCTTTATATCGGCTTTTGAAATTTACAAAGGCAGCAATTTAGAAACTGGATGAAAGATTCAGCACTGAGAAACACTTTTTGAAAGATAAAAAGTGCATGTTATATACAATATATAGATCAGACCAAAATGAGGGACAAACGAGGAGGAAAGAGGGACAGAGGGACTTTGTTCCGAATAAGGGACAGCCCCTTGAAATCAGGGACAGTTGGGAGTAATGATTTTGGTATTCCAACAGCTGGCATTGGCGATTGTCAGAGTACCCAAGCAGCTTCTGCATGGATTCAGCAGCTATTTGTCAAACAAGTTTCTGTCCAGCTGATTGATTTTTTTTAAACTAAGGATGTCAGGCGGGTGAGGGCAGACAGGGCACCCAAACACTAGTGCAAGGCTGCAAGGCAAGCCATACAGACAAAAGCCCTGTGACACGATCGGACTTTCCGACGGGAAATGTTGTATGTCAGGCTGTTGTCGGAAAATCCGACTGTGTGTACGCTCCATTGGACAATTGTTGTCGGACTTTCTGCCAACAAATGTTGGCTAGCATGTTTTTAAATTTTGCGCCAACAAATGTGTGTTTTTCGGATTTTCCAAACCAGTGTACACAAGTCCGTCGGACAAAAGTGAAAAGTACAAACACGCATGCTCGGAAGCAAGGACGAGCTGGAAGTGGTCGGTCTTGTAAACTAGCGTTTGTAATGGAGAATAACATTCGTGACGTGGCAAATTATGAAATCTCCAAATGCAGCGCACAATTCTCTTCTGGGATATAATGAAGCTGCTTTGCTGGTGATACTGATGGAGTTATTGCAAACACATTTTCAAAGGCTTTTTTTTTTCTAGTGATATCAAGAATGATATTATTATGCTTTTTTTATTTTTTATTTGTGCAAGTTACCACAACACCATTATCCCGAAGTTTATAAGATCAAAGTATGATTTGGCGGGGATGCATTGCAATCCACTATCGCCTCAATATGTCAGCAATTGGACATTCAGGTCCCTCTAGAAGACTTAGAGTTTGAAAGGCTCCACAGAGTGTCAGGTACCCCCCCAACTAGCCCAGACAGGCCAAGAGATGTGATATGTTGTTTCCACAGGTTCACACATAAGGAACTGATCAGTCGTAAGGCATGGGATATGAAAGAAGTGATATATGAAGGTATGAAGATTAAAATCTTGCCTGACTTATCGAGGGCCACCCTGCAGAGAAGAGCTATGATACGACCATTATTGGGTATAATACGGAAATCAGGGGGCACGTACCGCTGGGGCTATCCCTTTTCAGTTATCATAAAGAAGGACTCTAAATCATTCATACTGAGGCACCCGCTGGACTTGCCTCAACTGTTTATTTTTCTAGGAGAAGAGGCGGTTGAGGTACCAAATTGGTTACAGCATCTGGGCCGTCAAAATGACCACAGGGATCAGAAGAAGTAATAGACTTTAAGACATATAGGAAAAAAGATGGAGGAGCCCTCATTCACCTGGACTTAGGATGCAGGATGCAGGACTCCTGGGAACTTTCATTTTTCCCTCTCCCCTTTTTTTTTTTTTTTTTTTTGCTTGCCAATAAATTCCCAAACACACCTCGCCCTTTCTTGTTGGAGGGGTTAGCTACCCGTATATCCCCCCTTTCTTATTTTTTTTTGGGGTCTTAAAAATTTTTTTTTCCTTTTTTCTTTTTTTTTTTCTTCCCACAATCTATTCACGAAAGTACACTAGAGGAATATTGGAGTGTTGAAGCAAAATAGTTTTTTTTCACCTATTTATTTTTATATCTTTTTTTTTTCTTTTTTGTATGTTTGTATGATTTTTTGTGAATTTTTTTTTATATTCTTTTTTTTATTTTGGTGAATTTTAGATGGAGGGTTTTTTTTTTTAATTACCTAGTTATTTATTTACTCATTTTATTTATTATTTATTTATCTTTTTATTTATTTATTTATCTAAATTTTTATATATTTTTTTTTTTTTCTCTTCTTTTTTTCTCTCAAACGTCTCTGAATAAGGTATATCAGGACGTATTGGAGTATATATACACGTGGTCATTGGATTTTTGGGGGGGAGGGGCACACTGGGGTATAAAATGCTATAAATGTCATTTAATGTTTGTATGTAATGGAGGTGGGAATTTGGGAGGGGTTCCCTCACCTCACCTCTCACTTTTCTTCCCAAATTTTTTGTTCACAGGCGAGATAGGGATATCCCGCATCACAAATATTTATTCACATATCCACAAATCACAACTAGGCACATAAGGACCTAGAGGCGAAAGGCTCTCTAGGCATATATTAATTAGTTAATAATTATTAGCTTAAGACCCTTGAGAGGTCGAAATAGAGGTGTGAGGGGGGAGGTTGGGGAGCTCCTCCCCTTTAGAGGGGATAAGGAGGTAAAAGGGTTAGGGGGGTGGATGGGAGAAGAGGGATAAGGGGAGGGGAGAGAGAGGGGGCGGGAAGGAGAGAGGAAGGGAGAAGGGGTAGAGGTCAGATGGGGGGGATCACGGGAGAATAAAAAAAGGGTATACAGGAGATAGCCTTTATCTTGTTTTGCTCCCCCTTTATTTTTTTTTATTTTTTTTTTTCCTCTATCTCTCTTTTCCCCGCCTTTATATGCAAGGGAATGTACTTGGGTATTTGTGTAAGGATAAAATACGGAGAAAACAGTCTGGAGGTCAATGCAATCTGGATTTGGATTTGCCTGGGGGGTGGGAGAGAGCGGAGCCTCTCTGCCATTTTGGGTCAAGCCCCCTATAAATAGTTTTGCACCTACCGAGCAAGAGGAGGGTGGCTCGGAGAAGGGTGTCTCCCTAAGGGGTCTAGAAAGGGTTAGGGGGGTTTTTGCTTTTTTTTTTTTTTTTTTTTTACTTTTTGTTTCTTTTTCTTTTTGTAGGGGGAAGAGGGTGGGGGAGGGTGAGGGATATAGGTAGACAAGGGTGGGGGTCCTCCTCTTTTTTCTCGCTGTCGTCTCCCGTACCCTTCCCCTCTCTTTTTAACAGCCTCTCAGCAAGATGGAGGAAGTAAGGGTAACATCTATGAATGTTAAGGGCTTAAATGTCCCAGAAAAAAGAAGGATGCTCCTTAATGATTTAAAACAGAGGTGTATAGATATAGCTTTTATACAAGAAACTAATTTTAAGGCAGGTAGACTCCCTTTCCTTCAAAATAGACTCTTCCCAACTGTATATCATGCCTCCAATCAGGAGGCAAAATCAAAGGGGGTTTCAATTATGATCTCCAATCGGATCCCATGGACGTTGACAGATAAACGGGTGGATGGGAAGGGAAGGTACCTCTTCCTGAAGGGGTCGATAGGGGGGGTAAAGGTGACATTGGCTACAGTATATGCTCCCAATGTAAGGCAAGAGGTGTTCTTAATAAAAACCCTCACAAATCTGATAGATTTTTCAGAGGGTAAGCTGATACTGGGAGGAGATTTTAATATCCCATTGGACCCGAAAGTAGATACGTCCTCGGGGACGTCGTCTATACCCCATGGTACCAGAAGAAGACTATTGAAGAAATTGCATGAGCTACAACTTGTAGATGTATGGCGAATTATGCACGAGGGAGAGAGGGATTACACCTTTTATTCAAACCCCCACCAAGTGTATTCTCGGATAGACCTCTTCTTGGTACCTCACTACCTACTGACGAGGATAACAGAGGTTCATATAGGATGTATTACATGGTCAGATCATGCCCCGATCACTCTATGTATTTCCCTCCTCGGCGCTATGGGTACAACTGAAAGAAGATGGCGATTGAATGAGAGTTTGTTACAGAACCCCGAAATTCGGGAAGAAATAGCGAAAGAAATAAATGATTACTTTCAGATAAACGAGACTCCGGATAGCAACCCGGCCATAGTGTGGGAGGCACATAAAACAGTGATAAGGGGCATACTGATCAAACTCGGATCAAGAGTTAAGAAAGAAAGGGACAAACAGGTGTCGGGACTTCTGCAGAAGATCCATGATCTGGAAACCCAGCATAAGAAAAATCAGACACCCTCTATGGGGATAGAGCTGGGGGACCTGAGACGACGGATCTCGTAAATACTACGCTTTAAGGCTAAAGCGATTATTCAGAAAGGGAAAAAGACCTCCTATGAACTAGGAGATAAGTGTAGTAAACTACTAGCAGGCAAATTGAAAGGGAAAATCTCGAATACCTATATTCCCCATATAAAAGCCATAGCACAGACATTTGGGGAATTCTATACCTCATTATATAATTTAGAATCAGCACCCATATCTACATCGATCCAGGAGGAATATCTTTCCTCTGCGAAACTGCCAAGATTAACATCACTAGAACGGAGGAAATTGGAAGAGCCTTTTTATGTAAATTTTACATTGTATTTTTTAACCCCTTCAGCCCCGGAAGAATATAACTCTGTCATGGAAAGAACAGGACCCACCTTCCTGACCAGAGCACTTTTTGCGAATCGGCACTGCGTCGTAGCTCCCAAACAAACTTTACGTCCTTTTTTTCCCCACCAATAGAGCTTTCTTTTGGTGGTATTTGATCACCCCTGCGGTTTTTATTTTTTGCGCTATAAAAAAAAAAATAGCGACAATTTTGAAAAAAAAACACAATATTTTTTACTTTTTGCTATAATAAATATCCCCCAAAAATATATAAAAAACATTTTTTTCCCTCAGTTTAGGCCGATATGTATTCTTCTACATATTTTTGGTTAAAAAGATCGCAATAAGCGATTATTGATTGGTTTGCGCAAAGGTTATAGCGTTTACAAAATAGGGGATAGTTTTATGGCATTTTTATTTATATATATATATATATTTTTTTTTTTTTTTTTTATGGCGGCGATCTCCGATTTTTATCGGGACTGCGACATTATGGCGGACACATCGGACATTTTTGGGACCATTGTCATTTATACAGCAATCAGTGCTATACAAATGCACTGATTCCTGTGTAAATGAAACTGGCAGTGAAGGGGTTAACCACTAGGTGGCAGTGTAGGGGTTAAGTGTGTCCTAGGCGCATGTTTCTAACTGTGGGTGGCGTGGCTGTGTGTGACATGTCACTGATCTCTGCTCCGATCACACGGAGCAGAGATCAGTGACACTGTCACTAGGCAGAACGGGGAGATGCTTGTTTACATTAGCATCTCCCCAGTTCTTCCTCTCCGTGAGGCGATCGCAGGTATCCCCGCGGCGATAGTCCGCGGGACCCGCGACCCAACTCACGGAGCTTGCCGCGCGTGCACCCACCGGCCGCCGCTTAAAGGGCAACGTACAGGTACGTGAATCTGCCTGTACGTGCCCTTTTGACGCAGTATATCTGCGTGAGACGGTCGGGAAGCGGTTAAAAATGTAACTGCCTACTTCGAAACTGCCATTTGAAGTAAAACACACAGCCAAGTATTATTCTACACAATTTTTTTATTGTGCATTAAAAAAAAAAATTGACATGCTATCTGCCAATAGAACTTAACCAAAAAGTGCATTCTATGCATCCAAAAATATAGAGAATATACCAAATGAAATCATTATTCAACCAAAAAAATAATGTCAAAGCAATAACTCCAAGGCCAATAATAAATAACTCCTCCGATTTCGCAACATGTCTGGTTGACAAACGGCCGTTCAGAAACTAACTGAAAAGCAGGAAATGAAAAGCACGAAATGAAAAGCGCTAAATTGAAGAGAAAAGCGTCAATCAACACTCACCAAACTTCTACTAACATGAAATTAGCAGGAGCCCAAAGGGTAGCGCTAAAGAGCTGAAAAAACACGTAGTATGTCTAGTACGTCACTACGTTCGTAATTGTTGGCCAACATTTGTGCGACCGTGTGTATGCAAGACAAGTTTGAGCCAACACCCTTCGGACAAAATTCTATGGTTTTGTTGGCCAACAATCCGGTCGTGTGTACGAGGCAATAGATTCGATTTTTATTCATTTTTTTGTCCTTCAGCCTACAGACTGAACGAAAAAAAAAAAAAAAACAGATTACTCAATCTATGCTATACAGCACAGATAGAAAAATATCCTGCTGTGGCTATTGCATTGCCAGCTGTCAGAATACCCACACATCACCTGCATCAGATTGGATAAAGCTGCTGTTATACCGCGTACACATGAGCGGATTTTCCATTGGAAAAATCTTGGATTGTTTTCCCGACAGAATTCTGCTCAAGCTTGGCTTTCATACGCACGGTCACACAAAAGTTCGCTGAACTTTCGACCGTCAAGAACGCGGTGACGTACAACACTACGACGAGCCGTGAAAATGAAGTTCAATGCTTCCGAGCATGCGTCAAATTGTTTCTGAGAATGCATAGGAATTTTGCACGATAGAATTGGTAGAGACGATCAGAATTTCTGATCGAAACTTTTTCTGACCGAAAAATTGAGAACTTGCTCTCAATCTTTTGCTGGCGGCAATTCAGCCAGCAAAAGTCCGATGGAGCATACACACAGTCGCATTTTCCGACCAAAAGTTCTCATCAGTCTTTTGCTGGCCGAATCTCCGATCGCGTGTACTAATCATTTTCCAACCTACGCATTTGATTCTATGATTGAAGGATGTCAGACTGAAAGGTGCTGACAGGTCCATCATCAGGTACCAGCCACACTTTGTTCAGTTGTAGGTGGGGTGCAGCTTGGTGGGGAGACAATAATTCACAGTCAGGTGCAATATAAAACTTGTATTGAAGTAATGCAGCAACAGTTCCCAACAAACCCGGTGGGACAGCTACCCACACTCAATGACGTGAAGAAGCAGGTTCTAGCCGAACCGACAGCGTTCATTGAGAGGGGACAGAATGCGGCCTGGATATCTCATGCCCAATCAGGAAGGTATCCAGAGAAATACTACCCTATGCTTTGCCTCCTTGTCAGGAACCTTTCCCTATTACTAGCACTGTCCCTAACAGAAGGGGTACCTTTCTCTACTCTACCCACTCGCTTAAAGCACACCAAACCCAGGGGCCCGTGACCTCCTCTCCCTCTGTGTTGCCACTGAGGTTGAGCACCACCCGCAGTGAAGACAGCAGACTGCACCTGCTACACAGTGTATGGCCAACTTAACCACTTGCAGACTGTGCACCGTACATATACTGAGGCAGGGCGGCCGCTCTGTGCCAGATCATGTGCCTAGTATGTGATCTAACACTTCAGGGTCTGGGGCGTTCACGTGCTGTGACCACACACAGCGGGAGCCCAGCGACAGGTATTGCAGACTTAATGTCCGCCGGCGCCCCCCTATTTAGACAGTACAGAGGCAGAACGGTAATCTGCCTATGTAAACTAGGCTGATTGTCGTTGTGTCAGAAGGAAAGGTATTGATCCTGTGTTCCTGGAAAGCAGGACCATAGATCAATGCCTTCCCCCAGTCAAAGTACCTCCCACACAGTAAGAAAGCACAGACTAGATACACTGTTAACCCTTTGATTGCCCCTGATGTTAACCCTGCAATATCACAGTCCCACTATAAGTGGCTGATCACCGCCATTACTAGTAAAAATAAATAAAAATATTCCATAGTTTAGGGATGCTATAACTTTTGTGCAAACCAATCAATATACCCCTATTGGGATTTGATAATGGTAAACATGACAAATAGAGAGGGTTTATCTCCCAGGGACCCAAATAGCAGTAAAAACCCTCTACACTTTAGTGCAAAAAAAAAAAAAGGTGTCTATGTTTTTTCTTCATGGTTTCACTGCATGTAGAAATGTAGCCACCCTCTTTTGCTCGCACCCAAGATGGACTACAGCAGGGACCATGATCTCAAATAAGGGGTAATTCTCATTCTGAATGAACAGAAGTGAGAGTGGAAGGCGAGAGGTTCGGGATCTCACAGAGAACTTTACAAAGAGTGAGAAAAACAGAATAAGAAACACTTTCATGATTACAGTGCCATTAAATTGATTCTAAAGGAAAGGTAAAAAAAAAAAAAACATCATATAGTTACCCGCTCTGTGCAATGGTTTTGCACAGAGCAATCTCGATCCTCTTTCTTTTGGGTCCTTTGCTGCAATGATGGGCACAGGTCATGGGCACAGGTCAAGCTGCAATCATGGGCACAGGTGAGCCTGCATTGAGAGGCTGTGCTGAGGTGAACTGATAAAGTTGTTGTTAATATTTATTTTTGTAACTTAATTCTGCATAAAACATTAAAGTGTAATTTCATGAGATAATTTATGATGGCGTGATTAGGGCCGGGGCAGGGTAAAGGTTGGGTGGGGCAACTGGTAGCGAGTAACCCTTGAGACCTGGCTAGTAGCTCAGGACTTGAAATTTTGAGCCCTGTGTATGTGTATACGTAAAGATTACTTAGCACCACCAAAAGATACTTGGTTATGTTTTCTCTAAAAGAGATGGTTCTGGGAGGTAGGTATGGGGTGGAAACAAGGGACGGTACTTGGAGGTGGGTAGGGGGGCAGAGACATATGGTGACATGGGAGAGGGGAGCTCCTGCACCTATTCTCTGAGAAAAAAAGCCCTGGGTATTCGAATCCCTCTCTACCCCATCCAAATCTAAAAAAAAAAGTTTTGTCTTTAGTTATACTTTAATGCCCTGGAGTCACTGGAAGTGGCTTGAATGACGCATTCAACCCGAAAGACAAGCATTGCTAGATCAGTGACTGGGCGAGTCTGCAAGGGACAGCTGCTGGTGTCAGCATTTTTTCGGATTATACCCAAGCAGGACATGGCCTTTAAACATTCTCATAAAGGCCTAAATCTTAAGCTTAGTACACACTAATATTTTTTTTTTGTTCAACCCAGCAGGTCTGAACAAAAAAAACTGACAGCTTTGGAGGAACCACTGTACTAACTATTTGACGTTAGTACAGCGATCTCCCCCGCTGTTCTATTCCCCCCTGCCAGAACATTCTGGTCAGCGCTTTCAGCCATTGTTTGAGAGTGCTCATATGGATAGGGAGCTGATCGGCAGACTTTTTTCGGGCATGGACTGACTGCAGTACACACGGGCTGAATGTTGGCTGGTTTCTATTGAACCGGCCGATGCCATCTGACTTTTGGCCCGCGTGTACTACGTTTTAGACAGAAAGGACTATAATATAAAGGTATATAATATCAGAGAAGTGTCTTGTTTAAGGGATCGGTGTTGTGACGAAAAAAATGCTTTATTTGACAAAATGTATTATAAGAATGTAAGATCCTAAATGTTGGGGTCATAAAAGAAATTTGGTTGCTATAGAACACCTTCAGATTTTGATGTACAAAGTTTTCAGACCAATAAGTAAGAATACATCCTATCTGACTTTTGTAAAAATCTGATTGAACATGGGCCAGCATTATTGAACATGGGCCAGATTTTATGCATACTGACCATATGTGTCATGAAACTGCTGCAGTCCAAAAATTGAAGACGGAGGCCAAATGGCTGGACATTGAAGCTTCATTTGTACAGCTGGCAGGTGACCATTGTACACACGGCGATATCAAGCACCATAAAAACTTTTTGCAGCTAAAACCAACTGAAACCTACAAGTACACCACTCTGATTTGCTTTATGTTAGCCAAACTGATCTTTCAAATTGGCCACCTCAGTGCTTCTCAACTCCAGTCCTCAAGGCGCCCCAACAGGTCATGCTTTTAGGATTTCCCTCAGATGAAACGGCTGTGGTAATTACTAAGGGCTCTTTCACACGGACGGACCGTATAACGGTTTTTCATCCTTCCGTTTTCGGATGCAAAACGGACATACATGTATCCCTATGGGATAGCGGGTGTCAGCGGATGAACATCCGCTGACACCCGATCTCGTCCGTGCCCGATCTCGTCCGTGCCCGCTATGGTCCGTTTCTGTAGACGGAGGAAAACCCTATTTTTCCATCCGTCTGCAGAGCGGACCGGATGACGACGGACTCTACGGTCCGTCGTCACCCGATCTACCATAGGGGAGAGCGGCGCTGTGACAGGTCCGTCCATGCACAGTGTGCAGAGACGGACCTGTCATCTTCCTGCTCAGCGGAGATCGCTTTGGCGATCCCCGCTGAGCAAGCGGATATCCACAGGGCGGATCTGCACTGATCCGCCCCATGTGAAAGAGCCCTACGGCAGTGAAACTGATCAAATCACCTGTGCAAAATAATGGGAAGCCTAAAAACATGACCTGTTGGGGCGCCTTGAGGACTGGAGTTGAGAAACACTGGGCCACCCTATGGAAATCCTGATAGGACTGTGTCTATGCGCATACATATGCTCTGATGGTCCAGTATATAAAATTGTAAACAGAATAAAAATTGATACCCTAAATCAAATTTTCTGAAAAGCTTGTAAAGCAAGGGAAGAGGGACCAAAGCTAAAATCCAATATCACCTTTAGGCACCAGAGTTGTTGTCTGCCACAATGAAACCTAATAAAATATCAGTTTTGGGTAGACTGATGCTTCAACTCAACTTTTACCTTATTTTGACTCTTAACCAAATCCAACATCTATAACCTTATACTCCAAAGTGATTCACTATTTTAAAAAGTGAAATAAAGCCCTCCCTGCAAGAAAAGCAAATAAAACATACCTGTCCCACTGCCTGCCCTGACAAACTCTGTTGCATTAAGACCTAATTGCGGAAAGGATTGGCTTGGAAAATCCCAAATTTTGTATTGTCACCAAAACAGGAATAGAAAGGAAACCTTCCAATGGGGACACTAGTTCTGGTGACACTGGTGACAACCACAGATTCCCTTACTTGGAGGGGTCTCCTTCCACTTCCTGGGCTTTGGTATGGTACAGGATGTGAAGGGGAATCTCCCCAATAGGACACAGATGACAAAAAAATTGATGGGGTTATGACCTTCCTATACTCTATCCAAAATGAAAAAAAAGTTTTGCTTTTAGTTCTATTTTAGGTCCAAAAACTGCCTGAACTTTGATAAGCAACTTATTGGCATCAAAAATAGCTTACAATCCCTGCACCGACATATTATCACCAGGGCAGTCTTTACCACAGGGCAAAAGGGGCAGCTGCTCAGGGCCCTGTCATTGTTTTGGTGACCAAAGCAGAGCTGCCCCTTAAAGTGGAGTTGCACCCAAAAAAAAATAATTAATTAATGTGCATTTAAATTGTAATTTTTATTGAAAAGAAAACAATATCGCATAAACAGAAATATGCATATAAACATTTAGGTTTTGCATACATTATATATCGTACTTGGGGAAAGAATATAAGAAAAAGTGATAAAAAAAAAAAAAAAAAAAATTGTTCAGAACAGTCACATCACTACCAATACAGCAGAGATCTAGACTATTAGCTATATATTACGATGGAGATATAGGAAGAGGAACCGTGAAAAAGAGGACAGGGAATCCGATCCCTAATAACAAATAAGGGGGCATCAGGTAGATAAATAGATAGCTCAGGCATGTGATATTTCAGAGGATGAAATGGAACTGATACCAGGGTTAAGGTCTGAATGATCCCATAGATCCCAGGTTTTAGAAAATTGCGGGAGGGTATCATTTATTATTGCGGTAAGGCGCTCCATTCTACATATCTGTTCCGACGTTTGTAGGACTTGTGAAAGAGAGGGCTGGGAGGGAGAGAGCCACCGTAAGGGTATAGCCCTTTTTGCCGCCAGTAGAATAAAGGTAGGCAATTTTTGGGTATGCTTGGAGAGTCCAGGGATTGGCAGACCTAATAGAAAGTGTATAGGGTCCAATGGAAGTGAAATATTGAACAGATCCTGTATAAAGATCTGAATAGCTATCTAGAATGGGTGTATCAAGGGGCAGTCCCAAAAGATGTGGAAATGGGAGCCTATCTCTCCCCGGCAAAAATTTTTTTTTACTTACCTTTTTATGACTGTTGCTATGTGGTCCCTCTAAAGCTGCCTCCTTCAGCGCCTGGGCTCCTGACGTCACTTCCCTCGGCGCAGGAAGGGAGATCACCTCTACCCCCTCCCTCTAGGCAATCATCTGGGACAGGTGACATGTCCCAGATGATTGTGCGGCCAGTCACGGCGCACAGCGCGGCTTGCGCATGCACAGTGGGTGCCCGGCTGTAAAGCTTTGCGTGTACCTGGTTTTGATAGGTACCGGCTCCCACTTGTGGTTGGATCATTGCAGCGATCCAAGCGTAAGTTCAGCCCCCCCCTCCTTCCCCCGCAGTCTTCTGGGACCTGTCACGTTTCCCAGAAGACGGCGGGACCATTCACAAAGCGCAGTGCGGCTCACGCATGCGTAGTGCGAAAAAGATGATGGCACCTGGACCTGAAGTTGATTGAAGAATTGGTTTGGGTGAGGACAGCACTGGATCCCTAGACAGGTAAGTGTCCTTATATTAAAGGTCAGCAGCTACAGTATTTGGGGGGAGTCTGGAGCTCCTCTTTAACATTAGGCTTGTCATATTTTCATAAACAGCATATTAAAAAAACACTATAGATTAATTTACACACATAAGAAAATAGATGTAAAACATTCCATTGTTGCTACATATTGGCCATTGCATAGATCCACAAACACAGAAATAATGAGTGAAGGTCCCCAAATACTGACAGTGGCAGGGAGCGGACTGGCCCTATCCAAATAAGTGGGCATGATGGGGCAGCCAGACCTGCACCTTTATATCTGATGGTTGCAGACAGTTTATCTTCCTTTCTCTGGGCAACATTACAGCGTGTAGGTTGTTATTTAACGTCTAATTAGGACTGCAAACACTATGTAACTGTGCAACGAATTTGCCCCTTCAGGCTCAACTGTCAGCTTCCAGGATCACAACTTGTAACTATAGCGTCATAGTAAACAAGTCATTCACGTTTCAGTTAATGTGTTATTTTACCAAGGTGTACAATTTCTGCATACGCTTGGCAGTGTGTTTATTTAGAAGCTGTTCGAACATAACCACCATAAAGGAATTACTAGAGTAATGTGTACCGGGCTAACCCAGCCATTGAGTCACAGAGGAATGTCACATACACTGTTGTGTACACAAATAGACCACAACTTCTCCATGAATAGCACAGACATTTGTGAACATTGCCATTTGTTGTGTGGCTCAAATGTAGCAAGGGCAAATTTGCCTAACGGTGTCATGTTGCTTTAAATGCTTTAAACGCCTGGACCACGTTTAGGCTCTTTACATATGACATCAAAGTGGGCCTTTGCATTCCAAACATCCTTCAAGTAACCCTGACACCTAGAGTTGATGTATTTATTAACCACTTGCTTACTGGGCACCTAAACCCCCCCCCCCCCCCCCCCCCCCCCCCCCTCCTGCCCAGACCAATTTTTAGTTTTTAGCGCTGTCACTTTTTGAATGACAATTGCGCGGCCATGCAACAGTGTACCCAAATCAAATTTTTATAATTTTTTTCCCATAAATAGAGCTTTCTTTTGGTGGTATTTTTTCACCTCTGGGTTTTTTTATTTTTTGTTAAAAAAATAAAAATAAAAAAACGTTTTAGATTTTGTTAATAAATTTTGCAAACAGGTAATTTTTTTCCTTCATTGATATTCGCTGATGAGGCTACACTGATGGGCACTGATAGGCTGCACTGATGGGCACTGATAAGGCAAAACTGTTGGGCACTGATAAGGAGGCACTGATGGGCACTAATAGGCAGCATTGGTGGGCACTGATAGGTGGCATTGGTGGGCACTGAGAGGTGGCACTGATGGGTGGCACTGAAGGGCATTGATAGGTGACGCTGAAGGGCACTAATAGGTGGCACTGATAGCTGGCACTGATGGGCACTGATGGGTGGCAGTGATGGGCACTAATGGGTGGCAGTAATGGGCACTGATTGGCACTGGTAGGTGACACTGATAGGCAGCACTGCTAGGTGACACTGATGAGGCACTGATTGGCACCACTGGTGGGCATTGATAGGTGGCACTCTTGGGCATTGATAGGTGGCACTGATTGCTGCCACTTATGTACTGTGGGCACTGATTCCTGGCACTGGCAGGCGGTACTGGTGGGCACATATGAGGCGTCTTCGCCTCTTCCTCTTCGGGACCGAGGTCCCTTCAACAAAAGCCGTCTCTGTCAGCGTGAGAAGAAAAAAAAAACGATTACCGATCTTCTGTTTACATCACGTGCGGTGCGTGGCGCCCTTCAGGGGAGCGTGGCGGGCCTACAAAGGGGTCAATAGATGTCCTCCCGGCAAAGCAGATCCGCGATGTAGCAGTCATTTGGCTATAGCGCGGATCTGTTTTGTGCCTGTTTTGTCTAATGCCCCGTACACACGATCAGACATTGATCGAACATTCCGACAACAAAATCCATGGATTTTTCAGACCGGATATTGGCTCAAACTTGTCTTGCATACACACGGTCACACAAATCTTGTCGGAAATTCTGAACGTCAAGAACGCGGTGACGTACAACACGTACGACAAGCCGAGAAAAATTGAGTTCAGTAGCCAGTGCGAATAGCTCTTCTGCTTGCTTCTGAGCATGTGTGGCACCTTGTGCGTCGGAATTGTGTGCACACGATCGGAATTTTACGCAAACTGATTTTTTTGTCGGAAAATTTGAGAACCAGATCTCCGATGAAAACTGTCCGATGGAGCCTACACACGGTCTTAATTTCCGACAAGCGTTGACAGCACATTTTACGCCAGAAAGTCTGACCGTGTGTATTAGTGCATTAGTGTCTATTTTGTGTTGCACTGAATTAAAGGGATGTAAGGCACTGACAGGCTGACCCCCCCCCCCCCACCCCTTCAACCTCTGCAGCAATGCTGACAGCACTCATATGTCTATTTCCCCCAAAAAAAAAACTCTGGATATGACGCTGAGCACGTGCACTTGACTTCTTTGCTGTGCTGAGTGGAACCTATCCTGTTAAACCGCTGTATGGTCTTGGCCACCGTGGTGCAGCTCAGTTTCAGGGTCTTGGCAATCTTCTTATAGCCTAGGGCATCTTTATGTAAAGCAACAATTCTTTTTTTCAGATCCTCAGAGTTCTTTGCCATGAGGTGCCATGTTGAACTTCCCTTGACCAGTATGAGAGAGTGAGAGCGATAACACCAAACTGAACACACCTGCTCCTCATTCACACCTGAGACCTTGTAACACTAATGAGTCACATGACAGTGGGGAGGGAAAATGGCTAAATGGGCCTAATTTGGACATTTTCACTTAGGGTGTACTTACTTTTGTTGCCAGCGGTTTAGACAATAATAGTTGTGTGTTGAGTTATTTTGAGGGGACAGCAAATTTACACTGTTATACCAGCTGTACACTCACTAGTTTATATTGTAGTAAAGTGTAATTTCTTCAGTGTTGTCACATGAAAAGACATAATAAAATATTTACAAAAATGTGAGGGGTGTACTCACTTTTGTGAGATACTGTATACTGTGTGTATATAAAATGTTTTTTTAAATAATTTTATAATATTTTTTTATTGATTTGCTGATTGGCTGCCGGCGCTGTTTGGCCAACAATTTCTGCCCAGTTCCTTCAACAGCAGTTGATTAAGTAATTTACATTTGTTGTGCTGACAAGGCCACCCACTGTTAAGACTAGTACACACGATCAGAATATCGTACAAAAAATATCGTTTTCGAAGTGATCATACGATAATCTTTCGTCCCAAATTTTCTGATGGGACAAACATGAAAGTTTTTCTCATACGATACCAGATTGTACGTATTTCGTTTAATCGGTACAGTTTTCATCCGAAAATACAATACAATACATTACATCACTTCTGAATTTTTATTCTGTTGTATGAGAGTAACCTATTTGTTTTCGATATGGAGATTAGTATGCAAAAAAACGGACAATCATACGTCTGATAATCTCATTGTGTGTACTAGGCTTTACCACTTGCTTACTGGGCACTTAAACCCTCCTCCTACCCAGACCAATTTTCAGCTTTCAGCGCTGACGCACTTTGAATGACAATTACGCGGTCATACAACACTCTACCCAAATTAAATTTTTATCATTTTTTTCCCATTTCTCCCATTTTTCCCATCATTTCTTTCTTTTGGTGGTATTTAATTACAGCTGGGGTTTTTATTTTTTGCTAAACAAACAAAAAAAGATGAAAAAAAAAATCATGTTTAATAGTTGGTTATAAAATTTTGCAAATAGGTAATTGCGGATGGGTGGCACGGATGGGCACTGATAGATGGCACTGATAGGTGGCACTGATGGGCACTGATAGGTGGCACTGATGGGCACTGGTAGGGGACACTGATGGGCACTGGTAGGGGACACTGATGAGCACTGGTAGGTGACACTGATGTGCAGCACTGTAAAGGCACATTGTGGGCACTGGCACTGTGGGCACTGACAGATGGCACTGTGGGCACTGACAGATTGCACTGTGGGCACTGACAGGTGAAGCTGATAGGCACTGACAGGTGAAGCTGGTGGGCACTGGTAGGGGGCACTTGTATAGGGCATAGGTGGGCACCATGGACCTGGGGCCCATTGCAGTGATCAGACTAATGTCCCTCTCACTGCCGCCGGTGATCGGCTTTCTTTTTTCTCCTCGCGCTGTCAGCGCGAGAAGGAAAAAAAGCAGATTACCAGCTCTGTGGTTATCACATGATCAGCTGTCATTGGCTGACAGCTGATCACATGGTAAGGGGTCGGGATCGACTCCTTACTCGGATCTGTGATCCAGCGAGTCTCACAGACTCACTGATCACAACGCGCGCCGCGCGCGCCCTTCAGGGAGCGTGCAGGCTGCTCGTGAACGGGACGACGTCAATAGACGTCGTCCCGGCAAGTTAGATCCGCGTTGTAGCCGTCATTCGACTATAGCGCAAATCTCAGGTGGTTAAGCTGGCCATGCACTGTTATATTTTCAAATGAAAGTTCGTAAAAATATTTCTACGAAAATTCTCATCAGTACATTTAATGATATGACAAATGTCATTCAAAAGCACTTCAAAAAACGCTTGTTTAACCTTGAATTTTGGATTTATTGGACCTTCCCAAACAAAAAACACATTCACTATTAGAACATACGTTCAAAAAAAAAATGCCATCCTACTCCTTTGAATATTCTTGTCATCGTGGTTGAAAACGAACATCAATTTGACCCCATTATTGATTAGAAGATCAAATGAACATTCTGAAAATAAAATAAAAAAAATAAAATATCTACTGGTATATGGCCGGCTTTGTAATTCCATGTGATTCCTCTGAATTGGCCCAAATTCTAACAGTGTATGGCCAGCTTAAGACTGGAGCGGGTTTTATGATCCAATTAAGGATGAGTAAATATTTCACTACCTTTCCTGGGGAGATGCTGATCCATCTCTTGCCTACAATTTCCCACAAGAGCCCTAAAAACGTACAATAAAAAGTAAAATGTCCCTTGATAGCAATGGAAGCAGACGATTACGTTCAGAACACAAAAAAATGCCAAAATAGTGGGGGCTGAGCGTATTGTTGGCTGTTGGTCATGGCTTAGCATGACCTCTGCCACGGCACGTAACCTCTGTGCCTTTTGTGGCCAACGACCCTCCAGGTGTCATGGCTACCCCCACTGCTTCTTTTCTTTTCACATTCCTCTCTTTGTCTCAGTATACAGCCCCCTCTCTAGAACCCCATTCTTTTCAGATTTGTAAAAGGCAGCCCTTTGTGAGCAAGCCAGTAATTCAAAACTGAGTCTACACAGAGGGACATTATTTGATTTCAGTTTAATGTAAGACAGAGCACAATGAATAAACTGTAACGTGAAAATATTCAGACAACGATAACAGACAAACTTTTTTTTTTCTGTTGTGCTGACATTGCCATTTTCTTTTCCTCAGAAACATCGTGATTATGACACCCACTCTCGAAACTAGCTGTCACTTCCTGGTCAGCAGTCTATTTGAATAACTGAAAAGTCCCTGGAGGGGTGGAGGTGCATCTTTTTCCGGCATCAACAGAAGGAGATGAATGATTGGAACGCCCCAGCATGTGTTCAGAAGTGATCCTTGTGTTTTACTATGTAGCCTTACTAGGGTCACATATATTGCTGTTATTACAACCATAGTCTCAACTAACAGTAGATTTGCCCGATCTGGATTGGGGAACTTTTAGATGTATTTAGGGCTTCCCTGATGCCTGATGGTCAAAGTAGGGGAGATCCTCTCTTAGACAGTTTTCAACATTCCTATTCCGGTGACAGCTCAAAAATTTTACATTTTCCTTTTCCACTTTTAGATAAAATCAGGAAACACAAAGAGAGAGTCAATCTCCCCTTGAGGACACAGACAGAAATAGAAACATGACTGATGTTCTAATGCCGTGTACACACAATCGGAATTTCCGGCAGAAAATTCAGACGGGAGATTTTCATCGTATATCCCGATCGTGTGTATGCCCCATCTGACTTTTTACGTTGAAAATTCTGATGGACCTAGAAAGAGAACATGTTCTAAATTTTTCCACAAAAACCAATTCCTATCGGGAAAACCGCTGTGTACTTCAGTACTGGGGTCTCCTGGAGCACCTTCTATCCAGTGCTGGGGTCTCCTAGAGCACCTTCTATCAAGTGATGGGGTCCCCTGGAGCACCTTCTATCCAGTGCTGGGGTCTCCTGGAGCACCTTCTATCCAGTGCTGGGGTCTCCTGGAGCACCTTCTATCCAGTGCTGGGGTCTCCTAGAGCACCTTCTATCCAGTGCTGGGGTCTCCTGGAGCACCTTCGATCCAGTGCTGGGGTCTCCTGGAGCACCTTCGATCCAGTGCTGGGGTCTCCTGGAGCACCTTCTATCCAGTGCTGGGGTCTCCTGGAGTACCTTCTATCCAGTGCTGGGGTCTCTTGGAGCACCTTCTATCCAGTGCTGGGGTCTCCTGGAGCACCTTTAATCCAGTGCTGGCGTCTCCTAGAGCACCTTCTATCCAGTGCTGGGGTCTCCTGCAGCACCTTCTATTCAGTGCTGGGGTCTCCTGCAGCACCTTCTATCCAGTGCTGGGGTCTCCTGCATCACCTTCTATCCAGTGCTGGGGTCTCCTGCAGCACCTTCTATCCAGTGGTGGGGTCTCCTGGAGCACCTTCTATCCAGTGCTGGGGTCTCCTGGAGCACCTTCTATCCAGTGCTGGGGTCTCCTGGAGCACCTTCTATTCAGTGCTGGGGTATCCTGGAGCACCTTCTATCCAGTGCTGGGGTCTCCTGGAGCACCTTCTATTCAGTGCTGGGGTCTCCTGGAGCACCTTCTATCCAGTGCTGGGGTCTCCTGGAGCACCTTCTATCCAGTGCTGGGGTCTCCTGGAGCACCTTCTGTTCAGTGCTGGGGTCTCCTGGAGCACCTTCTATTCGGTGCCGGAGTCTTCTGGAGCACCTTCTATCCAGTGCTGGGGTCTCCTTGAGCTCCCTGCCGGCTGCTGCCATCTTTGGCCAGATCAATTTCTGGGAACCGATCTTCAGCCATTTTCACTAGCACAGTTAAGATGATGTCAGGGCATACAGGCAGGTAATGGAATTTTAATGCAGGAGAGATAGCGTGTCTTTTCTGATTTAAGATCCTGCCTGTTTGCCAAAAAGTTTTTTCTTACATAAAGTTCCACTTTAAGATGCCATCAGATTTTGCATCCTATCTAAGCAGTATCCAGGTATCCATAGAAAAGTTAGGGTGGCGATACATGTGCTATTAATCTGCAAATCAGAACTTTGTTTGTGGATAAATGGCCGATAGATCAATGTTATATATTTTTTCGTGAACATCTTTCAAAATTTATGGGGCACTGTGTCAGTTTTTAAGCCTATAAATGACTTTGGACTTTCAAAAATATATAAATATTTTGGTGAATTAGGACAGGGATTATTATTACAGGATTTATATAGCGCCAACAGTTTACGCAGCGCTTTACAATATAAAAAGAGAGACAATACAGTTATAATACAATAAAATACAAGAGGATTAAGAGGGCCCTGCTCAGAAGAGCTTACAATCTATTAGGGTGGGGGAGGTGGTGCAAAAGGTTGTAATTGTGGGGAATGAGCTGATGGAAGTGGTAGAAGATTAGTTGGAGACGTGATAGGCTTCCCTGAAGAGATGAGTTTTCAGGGATCGCCTGAAGGTAGCAAGAGTAGGGGACAGCCGGACAGGTTGAGGTTTATGTGTGAACTGTATATACACCCCCTGAATGACAACAGCTTGCTAAAACCATGTATATTATAAGCAATTGTCATTGTTTAAATAAAATAAAAAACAATTGTTTAACCTGTTTTTTCATTCTTTCTTATATTCCAGTTCTGTTGATCTCCTGCAGCCTCTTGAAGTCTGATCCTTTCTACATGCAAGTGCTTCAGCTATGGCTAAATGGCTATTTTTCTGGGTGGGTTTCCTGATGGCGATAGTAGTACAGCATGTTTGCATAATGTGGGTTGAAAAAGCCACTTCCATTTGAAGGGCCGCATTTGTCAGAAGCCATTCTGACAAAGCGGCAACATAGGAGCACAACTGGGAGACAGGGAGAGAGTGTTGTCACTCTATAACAGGAAGTTCATAAGCAAGGATCTTCATGGTGGGGTCACCGGGTATAATTTTAATAAAAGATGCACATTTCAAAGTATTTAAAGGGACTTTTGAAATGGCAATGATATGTTATGCTGCGTACACAAGATCGAAATTTCAACCAGCAAAAGATAGATGAGAGCTTTTCATCGTAAAATGCGACCGTGTAGGCTCCATGTAGGCTGTAGGACTTTTGCTGGCGGGAATTTCGGCCAGCAAAAGATTGAGAGGATGTTCTCAATTTTTCCGATCGGAAATTCCGTTTGTGTGTATGCAATTTCGATGCGCAAAATTCTGATGCATGCTCGGAAACAATTTGACGCATGCTCGGAAGCATTAAACTTCCTTTTTATAGTGACGTCGTACGTGTTGTACGTCGCCGTGTTATTGACCGTCGGAATTTGGTGTGACCGTGTGTATGCAAGACAGTTTGAGCTGAATTCCCTTGAAAAACCCTTCAGACTTAATTCCAATGGCAAAACCGGTCGTGTGTACGGGGCATTAAAGATTATATGGGATTTTAGTGATTACGTTCATATATGTTTAAAATACTGTATGCCCAAAGTTTGAATTTTGTTGGGAGGAATACCCAGCTATCGACCCTCCATTCGGACACCAGAACCATGTATAGCAGGGGTGCCCAACCTTTTGAAGAGAGAGGGCCACTTAAGCGACTTGGTAACCGGTTGCGGGCCACAATGAACGGAGCTGGTGGATGGCATGTCCGTGTCCACTCTGCATTTGGAGAGTGGACAAGGACGCAGCCCACAATACTTTTTACCGGAGCGTATTGGAAGTAGAACACAAGTCGGTTTATGTCTGCCACTACTTAGAGGTGAATGGAGGGTCCAATTGGTCGGACTGACCGTGTGAAAGGGGTCCAAGGCTACTTTCACACTGATGTGCTGCGGTTTACCCGCACCACGTGTGCAAGGCAGTGTACCTTTTGGCTTTCCTGCCGTTTGCAATAGACTTCTATTATATTCTGCAGGTTTGGTGCACTTTCAGAAAGCTCCCCAAACTCGCAGGTAATAATAGAAGTCTATGGCTTGCAGGTGAATTGCTCTACACCTGCGGATCAGTTTGAAAGCAGCCCAGTAACCACTGCAGAAAAGATATGCCCATATATACACTGTAATTTTAGTAATAAACTGACCTTTAATAACAGTATTGTTTCTATTCTATCCCAGAGCAGGAGGTCGCGGGCCACATCAGAGGGCTCCGTGGGCCACATGTGGCCCCCGGGCCACTGGTTGGGCACCCCTGATGTATAGGGTAGGAGGATCATACCATCTATAGTTGCTGTCATTTGCATGATAAAGCTGTATCACTGACAATATTATATCATTCTTAGGTCATAGATGACTCTAACCAGATGACTGTACCAACACAGCTTTAATACTTGGCAGTGCAGTCTAAGCACTAATTGGCCCCTAGCTACAGTTCTTGAATAGATTTGATTAAAGATGGCATGACTGGTAATAATCAATTGACACAAAATAATGAAATGAATGATACACATGTGCAAATTATGCGCTCATATCCGATATGTACAAAACTCTTTTGTGAAAAAAATGTATTTACCAAATGAATGCTGCAGAGCAGAGTGATGTCTCTTTTTGATGGTTTGTCACATCCTAAAGCGGATGATTACCTTGTAATTTATTTTTTGTTTCCTACAGATCTGCATCTAGTAATTGTATTTCACCAGCTGTGAGCTTGGAACAGCGACCAGTCAGTGCATATGCGCTGCCACTGGGCTTGTAGTATAAAGAAATGAGATTCAGATGCTTGCCAGAGGTATCTGTATGGCCACAATAGGACATTTGTCTCTAATTTGTTTTAAAGGGGGACATGATCTCCAGCCAAAAATGCAATATACTTTTGATGTCTGTGCTGTAAATATGTGCAAATATATAGCAGTAAAATATTTGTGCCTGCTTACATTTGTCTATGTCCTCAATTTGAAAATGAGATCTCTTGGCAGACCTGACAACCATAGTAATTATATGCATATGGGACATGGTTGCCCCAGTGTCCTTAGTGGTAGCTTCATCTTGGTGCTTCTAAGCATATGTTTGTTACATGAATTGAACCATTCAGCGGCTGAAGGAGCAATTCATGTTTACCGGCAAGCAGGGAACGGAGAGCTCCGTCCTTTGTCTTATGACCCAGGTCCACCTGCACAAACATACAGAGGAAGAGCGTGTGCCCCACAAGAAATTTGAACATTTGAATTTTTCAAAGTGATTGTTAGGGCTAGTTTACACTTGCTTCAAAACAAGGCTTCAAACAGGCTTTGTTAAAGCTCTCTGGAAGCCAGTCAAAGCCCCTGTCACTAAATAAAATCGTTAGCTTTGCTTCAAAAATTATACCCCATGTAGCTTTAGTGGTGCTTCAAAGCGTCATCAAAGCCTCCATAGAAGTCTATGGCAAAGATTGCTTGAAGTTCCCTTGAAGCACCTGCAGCTTTTGAGAGGCTTTAATTCAGGTTTAGCTTTGCTTTGTTTTGGAGAAATTGCAGATATAAGATATCTACACACACACACACAGGGCGCCTGCCAAGCTTCAACAAAGCTTCAAAAGAGCATCATCGAAGCATCAAAAACACATCATAAAAGCATGTTGAAGCGCTAGGCGCTTTAATGTGTGTTGAAACCGAAGCAGGTGTAAATGAGCCCTTAGAGCCAGCGCTGTGTCTTGGCCTAAGCCGACAAGGCCCAGGCCTAGGGCGGCACTTTGCGGGGGTTGGCAAAAAATCTGCCCCGCATGAAAAAAAGCCCTGCACCTCCTCCTGAGTCCTGACGGCCGCACAAATACAATCTCCCATAGAGCGGCATAAAGTGACTGGCAGGGGCAGTCTCTGCTTGGCTCGGCTCAGGCGTGCTTGGGCGGGGGGGGGGGGCGGTCTCCGCTCAGCTGGGCTTGGCTGTACTCGGCGGGGGGTGTTCTCCGCTCGGCGGGGCTCAGCTGTGCTCGGGTGGAGGGCAGGTTCTGCTCGGCTGGGCTCGGCTGTGCTCAATTGTTGGAGCGGCCTCTGCTCAGCTGGGCTTGGCTGTGCTCGGGCGTGGGGGGCGGTCTCCACTTGGCTGTGCTCTGGTGTTAGGGGCGGTTGATGCTCGGTTGTGCTCGGGCGTTGGAGGCGGTCTCCGCTGGGCTCGGCTGTGCTTGGGTGGAGCTGGTCTCCGCTCGGCTGGGCTCGGGCATTAGGGGCAGTCTCCGCTCGGCTGGGCTCAGCTGTGCTCAGGCGTTGGGGACAGTCTCGGCTGGGCTGGGATGTGCTCGGGCAGGGGGGAGTGGGCGGTCTAAGTAATGATAACCAGAAAATGTATTAGAAGAAGGCTGCTGATGATGTTAGAGAAGATGCTGACCATTTCCGCAGCCTCTGACCATTTCTGCAGCCTCTGGCCATTTCTGCAGCCTCTGACCATGTCTGCAGCCTCTGACCATGTCTGCAGCCTCTGACAATGTCTGCAGCCTCTGACAATGTCTGTAGCCTCTGATCATTTCCGCAGCCTTGCTCTGACCATGTTTGTAGCCTCTGACCATGTCCGTAGCCTCTGACCATGTCCGTAGCCTCTGACCATGTCCGTAGCCTCTGACCATGTCCCCAGCCTTTGACCATGTCCGCAGTCTCTGACCATCTCCTGTATCATGTCCGCAGTCTCTGACCATCTCCTGTATCATGTCCGCAGTCTCTAACCATCTTCTGTATCATGTCCGCAGTCTCTGAACAACTCCTGAAGTGGAGCTCTAATAGGAAAGACTAAAGAGGAAGGGGTGGAGTTTACAGATGAAGGAGTGGATCTTAAGCAGGAA
Organism: Lithobates sylvaticus; assembly: GCA_028564925.1. Classification (NCBI taxonomy): domain Eukaryota; kingdom Metazoa; phylum Chordata; class Amphibia; order Anura; family Ranidae; genus Lithobates; species Lithobates sylvaticus. The sequence goes on from CM053032.1 coordinate 210,674,766, forward strand.
GGGGTGTGGCAAATTCAGATGGGGCGGGGGGCGCCAGATTTTAGTCTTGCCTAGGGCAGCACAAAACCAAAATACACCACTGCTTAGAGCCACATGGAGTCCAGAAAACAGTTTGTTAATTTGACAGTCTAGCTATAAATAAAGTTTCCTGGAGTTGGTTAAACCCAACTGAAACCACAGCTATGCTGAGAGACAGGTATTGTGCAAGCAGTCTCCATTTAGTTTTGCAGGTTATCTAGGGGTCTGTGCCAGTGGACTTTGGTCATCCGTTAATTGGCAAATGCAGCTTGCTTTTGACATCAGTTTGTGATGCTTTTGAGATCATTCAGAATTTATTGACAGGTGCAGTTAAAATGGTTTAACCAGTGCTTGGCCGGACACTGATAGAAGTCACAAGACTGCTATATACTACTGATGAGAAACGGTATTTAGCAGTTTGTATTTACTAAAATGACTGCATTTTCATGTTCTGCGTACTGTAGGAGACCAGATATAGTGAATACAGGGTCTTGAGTTTAGTAACACTTACAATTTTGCCTTTCCTGTACCTTTTTCATAAACATGTTAATTACATTTTTAACTACACTTTTTTCATTTTCATTACAAACCTTATGTTAAACCCAGTGATGCCATCACTGGGTTCTGTGCTTCTCAGATAATGACTGGTTGGAGGGGGCAGCAGAATGCTGTACATAGCTGGTTGGAGGGGGCAGCAGAATGCTGTACATAGCTTCCTGAAAACATCACACCCCACTATTCCTCCCAAGTGTCCCAAGCCCTGATTCAATCAAGGGGCTGGCTCATGGGATGAGTTATGAAGATATCAACATGCATTCATGGGCAGGTGTCAGGCTAGAGCAGTGGGCATTTCTAGGCAGACTGCCCAAGGTAATGCCCGCATGTGGTGCTAAGCCTCCATGATTGAAAGAACTGAAAATCTATGAATGAAAGGGGCTAGAAAAAGCTGGACCCCTTCAGGCAGGAAATGAGGTGGGCTCTATTTGACTTGCTGCAGTTTCTAATGCATGTTGTGAGAAGCTCATAGTGTGAACTGAAATCACAGTTAAACCTGGTACACACAATCAGTTTTTTTTTCGGAGCTCAGGGGCAGCGTGCTGTTCTAACTATCCAACGTTAGTACAACGATCTCCCCATTTGAACTATTGTGTTCTGACAGGGGGGCTGCCCCCCCCAGTCCCCCCCCCCAGTCCAAACCCAGTCCAAACCCACCGGTCAGCGCTCACAGCCATTGGCTGTTGGTTTTCCAGCATGCCCATTCGACAGAAGCCAGTAGTTTGGCTGGCTTCTGTCAGAGAGGCTGGTGCACACACAGACTGAACGTCGGCTGATTTCTGTTGAACCGCCCAATATTTGGCCCATGTGTACCAGGCTTAAAGTATAACTAAAGGCACAACTTTTTTATTTATTTGGATAGAGTGGAGAGGGATTAGAATACTTGTCAGTTTTTATTGCTGTCTGTGTCCCCATTAAGGAGATTCATCCTCTCTATTTGTCCTGTTTACCCTTGTCATTGAAAGTGAAAGTAAAAGAAAATCACAAATTTTGGGTTGTCCCCAGAAAAGTAATAGAGGGGAACTCTTCCAATGGGAATACTAGTTCCGGTGACCTGGGGGTCCCCAAAGAATTCCCTTAATGTGCAGGAATTTATTCTCACTTCCTGTTTGGCTATGGGACAGGCAGTGAAGGGAAATCTCCGCAATTGGACACAGATAGGGGAAAAAATCTGATAGGGGTTATAGCCCTCCCCTACTCTATCCAAAATGAAAAAAACATTTTTGCCTAGAGTTGTACTTTAAGGCAGCCCATACATTAATAATTTTTTTTTTGTTCAACCAGTGGGTTGAATGAGAAAAATATGTTTAGATTCCCCCATCCACACATTTGTTGTGGATGGGGGAATCTTTTCCCTGTACTATTGTGTTCTGACAGCCAGGAGCCGACGGTTGTCAAAATACAATGATCACCTCTGGCAGCTATAGCCGGCGGTCGTTAGAATACAATGCTCAACTCTGCCAGCTATAGCTGGTGGCCATCAGAATACAACGATCAGCGCTGCTAGCTATAGCCGGTGGCTGTCATTATACATAGATCAGCGCTGTCAGCTATAGCCGGCTGCTGTCAGAATACAATGATCAGCGCTGCCAGCTATAGCTGGCGGTCATCAGAATAAAATGACCAACTCTACTAGCCATAGCTGGCGGCCATCAGAATACAATTATCAGTGCTGCCAGCTATAGCCGGTGGCCGTCAGAATACAATGATCAGTGCTGCCAGCCATAGCTGGCGGCCATCAGAATACAATGATCAGTGCTGCCAGCCATAGCTGGCGGCCATCAGAATACAATGATCAGTGCTGCCAGCTATATCTGGCGGCTGCCAGAATACAATGATCAGTGCTGCCAGCTATAGCTGGCGGTCATCAGAATAAAATGATCAACTCTACTAGCTATAGCTGGCGGTTGTCAGAATACAATGATCAACTCTGCCAGCTATAGCAGGCGGTTGTCAGAATACAGTGATCAGCAATGCCAGCTATAGCCAGCGGCCATCAGAATACAATGATCAGTGCTGCGGAACTGATCGATCAAGAAAAACCCAAGAGGCCAATACATGGATGAAAGTTTGCCCGGTCCCTGCTGAACTGGTCGATGTTCGATCCAAGTATGGCCGGCTTTAGCAATTTCAGTAAGGAGAGGAGGATGTACAATTGTTCACGGCTGAAGCTAAAGCTGGCCATACATTATACAATGTTCTTATTCAATTACCTTTGGATTTACCTTCAACTGTGTAGTGCAAGGGTCTGCCTGATTGCATACAAATTGAAATGGTTTAGGTTTGACCTCATATTATATGGTTTTGGTAAATATAAGGAAAATTGTTCCAGAAAATTGTATAATGTATGGCCAGCCTAGGGCTAAAGTTCAGCTTTCTTAACAAAGTTCCTAAATAACAGCAGTGTCTCATGAAGCATGCCAGAGAGATGACAATTGTTCTTTAGAGGTGTTTTGCACGTAACAATGCCTCTCGGAAAAGGTCACAAAGTTTAGAACACCTGGGTTGGTCTTCTGTTACCCGAGGCAATTCGCTATCTGTGTGTAAAATCTCACTCTCTGTGTCACTGCACTTGAAATGTTGAGTGTGTCATGTCATCAGCATTGAGTAATGTATAGGGGTATATGGGGTGACTAAATAAGGCGTTACTTAAACAGGTGTGCCTCCAAGTAATGGATTTGGAACCTGAACAATCTGCATGATGCCTTCTGTCAGGGGTCAAAATAACTTTTCGATAAATTAAAGGATCAATCCACTCAGAATAAAAATGTCAGCAGATACAGGTAACATCACGCTATGAGAAAAGAGAGGATTACAAACATAGGAAAGGGAGCTTTTACACCGTGGATAGCTGCTGATTTTACATTTGAGGACTGACACTAAGGCCACTTTCACACTGAGGCACTTCTAACCTGACAGTAAAAACACTGAGCGCTTTTTAAGAGCTTTTCAGGCGCTTTTGAAGAGCTTTCCATTCATTTCAATGGGGAGGGGAGTTTTTCACAGCCCTGCCAGCACACTGCCCCAGTGTAAAAGTGTTCATTGATTTTAATGGAAATACGTTTTCGCAAGCTTTTTAGGAGCTGTTTTTAGCGTGAAAGCGCCTGAAAAGCGCCTCAGTGTGAAAGTGGTCTAAGACCCTTTTACACACTGGGGCGTTTTTCAGGCGCTTTAGCGTTAAAAAAAGCACCTGTAAAGCGCCTGAAAGAAGCCGCAACTGCAATCCCAATGTGAAAGCCTGAATGCTTTCACACTCAGACCCCTTTCACACTATGGCGTTTTTCAGGCGCTTTAGCGTTAAAATAAGTGCCTGTAAAGCGCCTGAAAGAAGTCGCAACTGCAATCCCAATGTGAAAGCCTGAGTGCTTTCACACTGAGTCCTGCAAGCAGCTTCTTTGCAGCGCTTTTGGAGTGGTGAATACACCGCTCCTAAAGTGCCCCTTCCAAATGAAATCAAAGGGAAGCGCCTGCAAAACACCTGAAAAGCACCTGCAAATCGCTTTTGGCATCAGCGCTTTGTGGGAGATTTTGACCCTTTATTTGGCCACTAGCGGGGGTTAAAAGCGCCCCACTATAAAAATGCTCGAAAAAAAAGTCAGCAGCTACTTATTTTTTTTTAGCTGCTGACTTTTAAAGTAAAGCGAGTGTTTTTCGGGCGCTGGCAGTGGGAAAGGGCTCTTAAAGCACTCGGGTTTTCACATTGGGTTTGCAGATGAGGATTCTTTCAAGCGCTTTACAGACGCTTATTTTAACACTAAAGCGCCTGAAAAACGCCTGAAAAACGCCCCAGTGTGAAAGGGGTCTTAATGACCGAGTCTGTCTACTACAGTGCTAGACATAGGCCAAATAAGCTTTTCTAAACCTTTTAAATACAGAGGAACCCTTGAAAAATGTTCATGGCTCAGGGAACCTCTACTAAATTATTACATCTCTAGTTCACAACACATTTGCGTGGTCAGTTAGTTGTAAATATAACAATACTTAAAAAAAATAAAGAATATAGTTTATCTAGCATATTTTACACTCAGAGCAGATATTTTTTTACCACTGTTGTTTAAATAGCAATCATGAAATTGAACAAATAATAATAATGAGCAGAAAAGAAACACCAACTGTGAAAAATGTAGCGCCCCCTTACATTGGTGGTCAGTGGAAAAGTGTTGCCTTATATTGGTAGTTGGTGTAGTGGTCCCAGACATTAGTGGCCAATATTATTGGCTCATACATTGTTGACCAGTGGGAAAACTGCCCCCCTTACACACAGCTAAAAAAGATCATTGATATTAGTGGTTACTGGGAGTGAGAAACTCTTCATTGCTCAAGGAACCCACACAAAGGAAGCAATACAAAGAGAACAGGATATTTTCTCATACAAGTACATGGTACAGCAGACACATATCAGTAATATGAAGTGTTGGGGTAACAAATGCTTTAACCACTTCGCATCCAGGCCAATTCTGACATTTCTCTCCTACATATAAAATAGAACCCTCAAACATTTTATGTTTTTTTTTAGCAAAGACCCTAGAGAATACAATGGCGGTCGTTGCAACTTTTTATCTTGCACAGTATTTCCGCAGCAATTTTTCGAACACGTTTCATGCTTTAAAAAAACAAAAAAACAGTAAAGTTAGTTTTTTGCATAATGTGAAAGATGAAGATACGCCGAGTAAATAGATACCCAACATGTCACGCTTCAAAATTGCACGCGCTTGTGGAATGGCTTTGGTATTTAAAAATCCCCATAGGCGACGCTTTAAATTTTTTTACTGGTTACATGTTTTGAGTTACAGAGGAGGTCTAGGGCTAGAATTATTGCTCTCGCTCTAACGTTCGCAGCGATACCTCACATGTGTGGTTTGAACACCGTTTTCATATGTGAGCGGGACTTACATATGCATTTGCTTCTGCGTACGAGCTCACGGGGACAGGAGCTCTTTAAATTTTTATTTTTATTTTATTGTTAATTTTACTTTTATTTTTTTTTAGTTTGACACTTTAAAAAAAAAATAAAAAAAATTACTGATTACTTTTATTCCTATTACAAGGAATGTAAACATCCCTTGTAATAGGAATATTACATGATCGGACCTATTTACAGTGAGATATGGGTTCAATAAGACACCACATCTCACCTCTAGGCTGGGAAGCCTAAAATAAAATAAAATAAAAATGATCACGGCTTCCCAGCCGAGGCGGCGCCGTTATTTGAATCCATGGGTCCGGGCGTGACGTCACAACATCGCGCCCGGCCTCCGAACGATCATGGAGACTCCGGCGACCATCTGGTCCGCCGGAAATCTCTATGATCACCATCCGGGGGCCGGCAGATCCTGTGTCCGACTCACCGATGGAAGCGGTGAGTCGGTAGAAGAACCGGAGGGCGGCGGGAGGGGGGGACGTCCCCTCCCACCGCCGTAAGAACGATCAAGCGGCGGAACAGCTGATATGATTGTTCTTATGGTGCAGGGAATCGCTGGCTGAAAAAGCCGATATCTGAATGATGTCTGTAGCTGCAGGCATCATTCAGATATAACCCCGGAAATCAGGGACGTCATATATACGTACCTTGGGCGCCAAGTGGTTAAAGTGGAGTTCCACCCCGAAAAACAAACATTTATTGATGTGTGCTTAAAAAAAAAAAAAAAACATTTGGAGAAAATATATTTTTTTACTCACCTCTAAATGCCTGTTGCTAGGGGGTCCCTCGTAGTCTGCCTCCTTCGGCGCCTGGGCTCCTGACGTCACTTTCCTCGGCGCTGGAAGGGAGATCGCCTCTCCCCCCTCCCTCTTGTTAATTATCTGGGACTATAAGATGATTGCGCGGCCAGTGACGGCACGTGGCGTGGCTCGCGCATGCTCAGTGGGTGCCCGGCTGTGAAGCCACAGCCGGGCGCCCACAGTTAAAATGCTGGCGCCGCCAAGCGGAGGGGGGAACGAGCGGAGCTTCGATCCCGCGCATCACTGGACTCTGGGATAGGTAAGTGTCCGATTATTAAAAGTCAGCAGCTGCAGTATTTGTAGCTGCTGACTTTAAATTTTTTTTTTTTTAAAGTGGGGATCCCGCTTTAACTGTTCCTGGGCATGGTTTGGAATACTCACACTACACAAAAAAAACGGTCTCCAAACTTTTTACTTCGAGGGCCACATTCTATATTTTACAAACATTCGCGGGCCGGAAAAATCATTTATAAATAAATACACAGTAGAAGAATAGAATAGAATTTTACTTACTGCTGACAGCAGGACTTGATGGTGCTCCTGTATTCTTTGCTGACACCTAAACGCTGGAGCATCATGCAGCGGGGCTAAACTTCCAGTGTGCATGAGGCTTTACATCCGTGTCCCCATCATCTGCCCATTCTTCTGTCTCCTCCCTGGAGCATCATGCAGCGGGTCTAAACTTCCAGTGTGCATGAGGCTTTACATCTGTGTCCCCATCAGTCTCCCCATTCATCCGTGTCCCCATCAGTCTCCCCATACATCCGTGTCCCCATCAGTCTCCCCATACATCTATGCCCCCATCACTCATCAGGGTATCCCCACAAATTGGTGTCCCCATTAGAACCTCCCCACACATTTTTGTGTCCCCATCATTCATCCGAGTCTCCCTGCACATTTGTGTCCCCATCACAGCCCACCCCTGCCTGCATATTTGTGTCCCCATTAGAGCCATCAGCCCCCTACAATTTTGTGTCCCCATCAGCCCCCCCCCCTCACATGTTAATGTCACCATAAGAGCCCCCAGATATTTGTATCCCCATCAGAGTCACCAGCCCCCCCCCCCACATGTGTCCCCACCAGTCATCAGCCCCCCCCCCCCCCCCATTTGTGTCCCCATCAGAGTCATCAGCCCCCCCACATGTGTGTCCCCATCAGAGTCATCAGCCCCTCCACATGTGTGTCTCCATCAGTCATCAGCCCCCCCCCCCCACATTTGTGTCCCCATCAGAGTCATCAGCCCCCCCCCCCACATTTGTGTCCCCATCAGAGTCATCAGCCCCCTCCCCCACATTTGTGTCCCCATCAGAGTCATCAGCCCCCTCCCCCACATGTGTGTCCCCATCAGTCATCAGCCCCCCCCCCCAATTTGTGTCCCCATCAGAGTCATCAGCCCCCCCACATGTGTGTCCCCATCAGAGTCATCAGCCCCCTCCACATGTGTGTCTCCATCAGTCATCAGCCCCCCCCCACATTTGTGTCCCCATCAGAGTCATCAGCCCCCCCCCCACATTTGTGTCCCCATCAGAGTCATCAGCCCCCCCCCCCACATTTGTGTCCCCATCAGAGTCATCAGCCCCCTCCCCCACATTTGTGTCCCCATCAGAGTCATCAGCCCCCCCCCCACATTTGTGTCCCCATCAGAGTCATCAGCCCCCCCCCCACATTTGTGTCCCCATCAGAGTCATCAGCCCCCCCCCACATTTGTGTCCCCATCAGAGTCATCAGCCCCCCCCATTTGTGTCCCCATCAGAGTCATCAGCCCCCCCCCCCACATTTGTGTCCCCATCAGAGTCATCAGCCCCCCCCCCCCACATTTGTGTCCCCATCAGAGTCATCAGCCCCCCCCCCCACATTTGTGTCCCCATCAGAGTCATCAGCCCCCCCCCACATGTGTCCCCATCAGAGTCATCAGCCCCCCCCCCCCACATTTGTGTCCCCATCAGAGTCATCAGCCCCCCCCCCACACATGTGTCCCCATCAGAGTCATCAGCCCCCCCCCCCACATTTGTGTCCCCATCAGAGTCATCAGCCCCCCCCCACATGTGTGTCCCCATCAGAGTCATCAGCCCCCCCCCCACATTTGTGTCCCCATCAGAGTCATCAGCCCCCCCCCCACATTTGTGTCCCCCATCAGAGTCATCAGCCCCCCCCCCCCCACATGTGTGTCCCCATCAGAGTCATCAGCCCCCCCCCCCACATGTGTGTCCCCATCAGAGTCATCAGCCCCCCCCCCACATTTGTGTCCCCATCAGAGTCATCAGCCCCCCCCCCCCCCCCACGTGTCCCCATCAGAATCATCAGCCCCCCCCCCCCACATTTGTGTCCCCATCAGAGCCATCAGCCCCCCCACGTGTGTCCCCAGCCGAGTCATCCGCCCCCCCCCCCCCCACATTTGTGTCCCCATCAGAGTCATAAGCCCCCCCCCCCACCCCACATGTGTCCCCATCAGAATCATCAGCCCCCCCCCCCCCATTTGTGTCCCCATCAGAGTCATCAGCCCCCCCCCCACGTGTGTCCCCATCAGAGTCATCAGCCCCCCCCCCACATTTGTGTCCCCATCAGAGTCATAAGTCCCCCTCCCCACATGTGTGTCCCCATCAGAGTCATAAGCCCCCCTCCCCACATGTGTGTCCCCATCAGAGTCATAAGCCCCCCTCCCCACATTTGTGTCCCCATCAGAGTCATCAGCCCCCCCCCCACATTTGTGTCCCCATCAGAATCATCAGCCCCCCCCCCCCCCACATTTGTGTCCCCATCAGAGCCATTCAACTCACCACCCCCACACAAGTGTACCCATCTCACATCAGCCTCCCTCCTTGCATGCGTAAATTACCAGCACGTCTCAGACGTTACACTGGCTGCGCAGACCTGCTGCACCTCCTGACTCCCGCCCCGCTGGTATTACACACTAGTTAACAGCAAGGCGGGAGGCGGGAGCAGGGAGGTGGCAACAGGTCTGCACTAAAACACCTCATTGGCTGCTAGGATGCCCGTGGTCCCAGCAGCCAACACAGTGAAACGCCGGGAGGAATTGCGGGACCTGCGCTGCATATTGCCGGGGGAAAATATGCAGCGCAGGTCCTCAACTAACAGGTGGACTAAGGACTCCAGCTGCGGGCCGGAAGAAATGGCCTGGCGGGCCGGATGTGGCCCGCGGGCCGTACTTTGGAGACCCCTGATTTAGCCTAAGGGCTGCAAACAATGCAGATCAACAAATCCCCCCTGCTCTGCTAGAACGCAGTGACGTACAACACGTACGATGAGCGGAGAAAAATTAAGTTCAATAGCCAGTGGTGCTCTTCTGCTTGATTCCGAGCATGCGTGAACTTGTGCGTCGGAACTGTGTACACGCGATCGGAATTTGCGCAAACGGATTTTGTTGTCGGAAAATTTGAGAACCAGATCTCAAATTTTGTGCGAAGGAAATTCCGATGGCAAACTGTCGGATGGAGCCTACTCATGGACGAATTTCCGTCAACAAGCTCCGACAGCAAATGTTCAATGGAGCATACACACGGTCAGACTTTCCGTCAACAAGCTCACATCCAACATTTCCAGTCGGGAAATCCGACCGTGTGTACGCGGCATTAGGATCCTTGTTGTTCCCATGATCCTACTAGAAGGATTGTGATGTCTCTCTCACCACCACGGAGGCATTTTTTACTCCTTATTGCAGTGTTTTGGCATTGAGTTGTGGGTCCTGTGCTTTTTGGTGTAAGGCCACTTTAGCAGAATTCTTTTTATTCTCTGTTTTCACAGAGAGTAAGATCTAATTGTCTCAGGCAGTCATATAAACTGTGCAAGGCTGGATGATGACCACATATATTGGCAGATGCTGTCATAATCCAGCTGTGCTTTCTTTATTAGCAGTACTCAGCCAAACACTGATTACCCACAGGAGATGTTTTGCGCCATACATGGGGGATTATAGGTAGATTCGTTTTAATTAGTTCTTGTATAGATATGTCAATTGTAGGGGATTGTGCATGAGTGGCAAAAGGGGTACTCAGATTCCATTCCTAATGGCTGCTGCTAACACATGAAAAGATATAATAAAATATTTACAAAAATGTGAGGGGTGTACTCACTTTTGTGAGATACTGTATGTCTGCATCAGGAGAGGAGAGGAGAGGGAAGCACTCTGTTGTCACCCTAGACCTATCTGGGTGGGAAACATTAGCATTTCTTTGGGAGAATTCCATCCTTGTCCATTGACTCTCTTAAAGTGGAGGGCCACCCTGAAAAAAAAAACTGGATAAAAATGTTAATAAAAATTTAAAATAAAAAAAAAATAAAAATTTTTTTTTTTACTTACCAGAAATGGCTGTTGCTAGGCAGATCGTCCTAATCTGCCTCTTCCTGTTCCGCGGCGCTGTTCTGTCTTCTGCTCCTACGCTGTCTTCTAGTGAATGGGGCGCGGTGTGTTATGGGAACTGTGTCCCACAACACATCGTGTTCCCCATTCACAAAGCGCCGCGCGACAACTCGCGCATGCTCAGTAGGCCGCGCGACGACTCGCGCATGCGCACTAGGAAACGGGCAGTGAAGCCGTAGTCTTCGCTGCCCGTTTCCATTACTGAGGATGGCGGCGCTGGGGCCGGTCCCAGCGCCGAGGGACATCTCGGCCTCCACGACCAACATCGCGGGCGCCCTGGGAGGGTAAGTGTACTTATTAAAAGTCAGCAGCTACCTTTTTTTTACCTGCTGACTTTTAATTTATTTTTATTTTTTTTGCTGAAACACACCCCTTTAAGCTGGCCATAGATGGTTTGCATCTTGGCCGGTTCAGCAGGCACCCATCGAGATTCGAACAATGTATGGGCAGGTTTAATGTACCCAAGTTGATTGATCGGATTTTATATGCGATTATTGCTAGCGGCTATAATAGCCGCTAGTGGCAATCACTGTGTTCTCCCATTGGGGATGGCTTTCCTCGCCCCCTTCCCGCCAGAAGAACACAACTGACAGCGTTGATTGAAGAATGAAGAAATGTTTTTTTTCAATGCAACCCGTGATTGTAGGAAAGAAAAATTGAGAACCTGCTCTCAATCTTTTGCTGGTGGGAATTTGGCCAGCAAAAGTCCGATGGAGCATACACGCGGTCGCATTTTCCGACCAAAAGCTCTCATCGGTCTTTTGCTGTCCGAATTTCCGATCGCGTGTACGTGGCATTACAGTACCAACACCATTTCAGTGCCAGGTGCTGAAAAACAAAACCTTAAACGTGTAATTTAAAATGGTGTACAGTGATATAATCCTTTCCAGATTTCTGCTATGAGAGATCATTGCAGAGAAGTGATGTTTGCCCAATGACGTAACCCACAGCAACCAGAAATCACATTAGCTGAGTTAAAAATACTGATTGGTTGCTATAGGTGACCACCCTCTAAATACCCCTATTTCTATTTAAACTGTGTATAGAATAATCCTAAAAGCACATGAACCAGATGTCACCTGCAGGAGATATTGGTGCATTTGCTGATCGGTCTGTTGGTTGCTATGGCGATAATACTCCAGCAAAGGGAAAGATGCTGGGTGGTACTAAGTCCTGGGAGGGGGGAGAACAATTTATTCAAAAATAAATAAGTGAAAAAACATTTGATGCTGATTAGATCAGGACAACAATTAGTCTACAGATGATGGCACACAAGCAGATTGTACAAATGATACGGATACGATTGTGTAATGACCAGCATTAAGCAGATTTTAGTGCTGGCCACACAATCTCTTTTTCTAAAATCACATTTTCATTTCTTTTTTTGTATCATTTGGTCTAAACATTGTAGGTACTTTCTGTAGACTGGGGTTCATGTCAATAGCTGATCTGCTCAAATGTATGGGTTGGATTGCAAATTGCAACGTTTGACAATAAAATGCTGCGTTTGATCTGCTTAAAGTGGAACTAAACCTTGAGTAAAAAAATTGCGACAGTCTAAACTGAGCTGTGTATGCTCTGATCAGCATTCATTTTTGGCAAGGTGCCAGTGTGCTGGGATGAATGACTCCTTTGTGCATGCGCAGGAGTCAAGTCACCCCCACTAGCCAATCAAGACCCTGAAAATCTGGCACCAGTAAGAAGTCCGGTGAAAATATGTCAGCGAGGGATCTAATGGTCACATCGCTAAAATGAAAGTGAGTATTCTGTGGACTGTAGTTCTTCTTTAACCACTACAATACTGGGCACTTTCGCCCCCTTCCCTCCCAGACCAATTTTCAGCGTTCATCGCTCTTCTATTTTCACTGACAATTGCGCGGTCATGCTACACTGTACCCAATTTATCATTTTGTTCGCACAAATAGAGCTTTCTTTTGGTGGTATTTATTCACTACTCCGTTTAAAATTTTTTGCCATATAAGCGAAAAAAGAGCGGAAATTTGAAAAAAAAATAAAATATTTTCTACATGTTTTTGTTAAAAAAATTCAGTTAAGTGTATAATAATTGGTTTGTGTGATCACGGACAGATGTGCGCAAATGATCATGTACAGATGTGCGCAGGTGATCACGGACATATGTGTGCAGATAATCATTGGGACATGTGATTTTAGTGGGACATATGTGGGGGACAGGTGTTTTTATTATTTGGGGACATGTGTTTTGGGGACATTGTGTGGGGACATGTGTGTTTTACATTGTGCGGTGACACTAGGTTGGTGATCAGTGACTAAAAAGGTGTAAAAAACAGCTCATACTCACTGATCACCAGCCGGCTGCAGCGATCCCCTCTCCTCACCGACAACTTCTGTGTGAGGAGAGGAGAGCCGATTGCCTAGCAACCGGCTCTGTGTTTACATCACAATACGGCTGTGATTGGACACGGCCGTCATGTGATCAGGAGGGCCAATCACAGAGCCCTCTTGCTGATCGGAGATGCGCCGTGTCCGGGTGACATCGGGATCGCGCCGATGTGCGCACGATCCCCTTCCTTCTGAGGGACGTTCCTGAACGTCCACTTTGAAGGAGAGAGCGCCCGCCTGGACGTTTATGTACATTTCCCTGCAAAGGTAAAGCATAATGGGCTAGTAGCCTATTATGTGTCACTTACCTGAAACCGAAGCCTGCGATGTCACCGCTGTCCCCACTGGATGAAGGAGCGCAGAGACACCTTTGGACAGCTGCATTGTCATGGGGGGGGGGGGGGGGGAGTGTTGGATGTACTAGCAGATTTAAAGTGTTTTTTACACCAGCATTTCATATCCTGATATGTGCCTGCTGTACCATTTACTTGTATGAAAAATATTCTGTTCTCCTCGTATTGTTTCCTTTGTCTGAAATGCCTGTTTTTTCTGCCAGTCCCTCTGTTTTCCTATTAAAAACTGACCACACTAAGCAGGAGAACACACCGTGGTCAGTTCTCTAGCTGTGCTCGGAACTCAGCCGGCTCTCCTCCAATGATCAGACTTGTCCTGACACACCTCCCCTGCACAGCCATTCACTGGGAAGCTCAGTGTACTGCTGTTTCTCCTCCTTCAGCTCTTATGTAGCTGAGAACAGAATGAATGTGATCTACCAAGGCACGGCCTTTAAATTGGCCATACACGATTTGGCTGCAACACCACCCAGCTTGACAAACTCCAACTGAGAAATCTAAAGAGCCGGCAGAAGAAAAGTCAGCCAAATAATGACTATGGCCAATCAGCTGTAGTAACTTTTCAGGTATTCTAACAGCTTCAGGTAGCGGTTGTCACAGTATAGTAGCCAGCAGCTGGAGATTCTTCCATTCATGCTGTTTAGTGTGTATGGAGGCATCTTATGCGGCGTACACACGGTCGGAATTTCCGATGGAAACAGTCCGATGGGAGCTTTTCAACGGATTTTCCGACCGTGTGTATGCCCATCGGTCTTTTTCTGTCGGAATTTCCGACGGACTTTGGATTGAGAACCTGTTCTCAATTTTTGGAAAAGGTTAAAACCGCGCTATAAATGCACAAACAACAAAAAACAAAAAACAACAGGCAGCCGCTCAAGGTGGGATACACACACTAAACGTCAATAAGGAAAAAAGGGAAACAGCGCCAGAAAACATCAAAAACAGGGATAGATTCAACAAAATCCCTGTAACCAGTCTGTAATTATGAGTCCGAGCCTAGCTGTATGCTTATAAATACATAATTAGCTGTAACTAGGGGTAGATGAAACATAGTCTCAAAAAATGTCCACATCCAGGGTCATATAAATGCCAGCACCGCAGTGAAGTTATACAATAGGTGATATGGGATCCCTCCACCGCTAGTACTATGCCCTTACCGGAAGGCAGAGCATATAGGGCTCTGCAGTGATAGCTTTAGATGTCCAGGCAATAGAGTCCTACGGTCATCAGAATGTTAGTATGGATCAAACGTCCCAGGCTCCTCCCGATCCTCAGGTTATAAACTCAGCAGTGTAACGTTTTATGAAAGAAGAGAGGGGGTACCCATAGTGTAAATCGGTATCAACAGTTTATTAAAAGCAAAATAGTAAAATTGGAGCATACAACAAGTCCGCCGGCCGGTCGGATCCTGTAGCACGTCCTCCCGAGCGTGGTGACGTCACTGCGCGCCTTCCCAGACTAGTTTCGGCACAATTGCCGTCATCAATTGCCGTGATCAATGTTCTCAATTTTTACGACGGAAAACCTTTCTATCGTGTGTATGCAATTCCGACGCGTAAAATTCCGAGGCATGCTCGGAAACAATTCGACGCATGCTCGGAAGCATTAAACGTCCCTTCTATAGTGCTGTCGAACATGTTTTATGCCGCTGTGTTATTGGCCGTCGGAATTTGGTGTGACCGTGTGTAGGCAAGACAGTTTGAGCGAAATTCCGTCGGAATTCCGACGGGAAAACCATCAGAGCTTTTTCCGACGAGAATTCCGACCGTGTGTACTCTGCATTAGTTTTTCTCTCTTTCAGCGCGTTGTGTTCAGCAAAATAAATCTTTACATGTATGGTAAGCTTTAGGCTCTGCATGTACAGAGAAGCGTGGGGCACCATAGCTAGAGAGTGAGCTGTGGGTATTGCACGGTGTATCCTCTTGATGATTGAAATACTGGGGAATGTGTTGAATACAGTTATCACTGGAGGTGTGAACACTGGGGAGTGTGTTGTGTCTACTGGGGTACATCTAATTGATGGCATACAGTAAATGCTTGAGAGTGCCTTGGGTATGCTTGCTGGTAGATCTCACAGGTCTCTTCTGCATTTCTGTGCATTCTGGAAATCAGTAACATCAGTTAACTTTCACCTACAACTAACGAGTATGCAAGAAATTAGTATAACAGAAAAAAAGCCGCGCTACAACTAGTGTACAATGTTTAGGCTGCTGCTCAAGGTGGGATACACACACACAAACACATGTAAAAAAATGAAGCTGCGCCAACAAAAATGTGATAAACCACAAAAACTAATATAGTTGAGCAAATGCAAATATGCTCCACAGGATGTCCTTAGTGGTGAGGACTTGTACTGCCTACAGGGACCCTAATGTCCTCTGAAGGTAGACAGTCTCTTGATAGCTACAGTCTCTTTAACAACAATGTTCTGAGGGTGTTGGTCAAAAGCAAAGGCCGAGCCGTATCAAAAATGTTCAGGTGGAAACATATCAGGAATAAATATTGATGGAGAAAATAATCCTGATGTTGCAAAGTAGACAATTAAGGCACCCAGGTGACTTGAAAATGGCAACAAATAGTGAACACAGTGCCCGACACCCTTATAAGCTGGCTGCTTACCAGAAAGCAGAGGTATGAAAGCTCTGCTACAGTAATGGATGACCAATGGCTGCAATCCCTCCTGTGTTCTTGTGGCAACAACCGATAATCCAAGTGATAGGGATGTAGGGGACGAAATTGCTCACATAGGGTCCATATGAGAAGTGAAGGAAAAGAGGCAGCCCATAGTGTAAATCCGATAAAAAACAATTTATTTAAAACAAAATAAGAAGCACTCACATTTATCCAAATGTTATATGCGCATGTATAAAATGCCGGCCGGCAATTGGCAACAACCGATAATCCAAGTGATAGGGATGTAGGGGACGAAATTGCTCACATAGGGTCCATATGAGAAGTGCAAGAAATTAGTGCCTTTTGCAAACGCTAATGGGCCCTTTTACACGGGTTGTCCGATAAGGTCTGCCTGTTGGTTTTTCAGGTGGACCTGATCCTGATCGGACTCTCCAGTCTCTTCTATGGAGCAGTGGATGTCAGCGGACACCCGCCACTATCTGATCCAATCCTGTCTACCAAAAACAGATGGATGATGGTCTTATGCCACGTACACACGAGCGGAATTTCTGTTGGAAAAAACTTGGATGGTTTTTCCAACGGAATTCCGCTCCAGCTTGCGTACACACTGTCACACAAGAGTTCGCTGAACTTTCGACCGTCAAGAACGCAGTGACGTACAACACTATGTCGAGCTGAGAAAATGAAGTTCAATTGTTTCTGAGCATGCGTAGGAATTTTGCGCGTAGGAATTGGTACAGACGATCTGAATTTTCGATCGCAACTTTTTCCGACCGAAAAATTGAGAACATGCTCTCAATTTAGAGGAGAGCAGGACTGTGTCCATGTCCTCTCTGCAGAGTGGAGCGGACACAGACCTGTCATCAGCCTGCTCAGCGGGGATCAGCAGACAGATCAAGTGGAATCCGCTATACGGAGGCACCGGTGTGAAAGGGGCCTTATGCATTTAAGCATAGGTCTACTTTATTACTCCAACACCTAGCAAAGCATTTGCCTAATGCTGCATTGCTTCAATATTAACCCTACAGGTCTCTCTAGCCCAGTATTTCTCAAACTTTTTTTTACCCCTGAGGAACCCTTGAAATAATTTTTAGGTCTTGGGGAACCCCTGGTAAATCCCAAATCATTGGGGGTCAGTGAAAAAATGCCCCCCTTATGATAATGGTCAGAATGCCAATCAGTGGCAGCTGGTGTTCATGCGCCCGATGCCATGCATAAAGGGGGTGGCGAGGAGAGAGGGGGCTGCGCCTGGACGAGGAGAGAGGTGGCGAGGAGAGAGGGGGCTGCGCTAGGCGACCCTAATGGACGGGCCGCCACTGATGCCAATCTTTATGTAGCTTAACCACTTGCGGTCTGCCCGCAATGTACTGCGGATGGGCAGCCCATACAGGCACAGTCACATACCTGTACATCGCTGTCCTCTTCCGGGTAGAGGGCGCGCGCACGCGCTGACTCCCGCTGTGATTGTACACAGCGGGAGTTTGTCAGCAGGTCCCGGCCTATGATTCATGTATGGCTGCTCTAGCTGGAGTCAGTCCTTGAAGGTCTGCAGAATGCAGACCCCTTAAACACAAATGTTGGGTCAATGGCAGCACCAGGTACTTGTGTATACTACATACCCCCCCAATTTTGAGATGGGAATGAGGGACACCTATCAGCAAAAGTATGCACACCCCCTTGCCATGCCCCCTTAAAGGAGAATTGTACAAAAAATAAAAGATTGGTTCAACCCAAAAGTGCTTTTTTACCACTACTCTTCCTTTATATTCGCTTTCAGAATTTACAAATGCAGCAATTTAGAAATTAGATGAAAGGTTTAGCAATGTAAAACACTTTTTCACAGATAACATTTTTTTTTATACATCTATATATAGATCAGACCAAAATGAGGGACAAAAGAGGAGGAATGAGGGACAGAGGGACATTGCTCCAAATCAGGGACAGTCCCTCGAAATCGGGGACAGTTGGGAGCTATGATACTATGTATATTAACCACTTGCCGACCGGCGCACGACGATATACGTCGGCAGAATGGCACGTACAGGCAGGAGGGCGTATATATAAGTCCCTCCTTTAGCTTGTCCATGCCATCGGCGCGCTCCCGCGCCGGTCGGGATCCCCGTGAGTCCGGTCGCGGTCCCCGCGGGCTCGATCGCCGCGGGGACACCCGCGATCGTCTCACGGGAAGGCTGAACAGGGAGATGCCGAGATAAACAGCATCTCCCCGTTCTGCCTAGCAACTAGTGACGCTGATCTCTGCTCCCTGTGATTGGAGCAGAGATCAGCATTCACTAGCTGACAGCCACGCCCCCCACAGTAAGAAACACACCCCTAGGCATACTTAACCCTTACACTGCCCCCTTGTGGTTAACCCCTTCACTGCCAGTGTCATTTATACAGGAATCAATGCATTTAAATAGCATTGATTGCTGTATAAATGACAATGGTCCCAAAAATGTGTCAAAAATGTCCGATGTGTCCCCATAATGTCGCAGTCACAAAAAAAAAAAAATCGCAGATCGCCGCCATTACTAATAAAAAAAAATTATTAATAAAAATGCTATAAAACTATCCCCTATCTTGTAAACGCTATAACTTCTGCGCAAACCGATCAATAATCGCTTATTGCGATTTTTTTTTTACCAAAAATATTTAGAAAAATACGTATCAGCCTAAACTGAGGAAAAAAAAATGTTTTTTTTTATATATTTTTTGGGGATATTTATTATAGCAAAAAGTAAAAAATAATGCATTTTTTTTCAAAATTGTCGCTCTATTTTTGTTTATAGCGCAAAAAATAAAAACCGCAGGGGCGATCAAATACCACCAGAAGAAAGCTCTATTTGTGGGAAAAAAAGGACGCCAATTTTGTTTGGGAGCCACGCCGCACGACCGCGCAATTGTCAGTTAAAGCGACACAGTGCCGAATCGCAAAAAGGGGCCTGGTCCTTGGCTGCAAATTGGTCCGGTGCATTGCCATAGAATGAGATTTGCCATAGAATGAGATGCTCCGCCTCCATCACATCCTATTGGCTCACAATCAGTCTCACTTTGGCTATCACAGGGAGAGGATCTCCTCCCTGTGATAGCTGGAGCTGCACGGAGCATCCGACGGCAAATCTCATTCTATGGCAATGCACCGGCTCTCCAATCCTGACAATGAGCGGCGGGCACAGCGCACACTGTGTTCCTCCGCCCTTCACCTGAGAGGGAGCGAGCTGTGTGTGTGACTGCACCGCGTATACTCGCCACTGCGCTCCGTGTATTAAATCACTTCTATGTACTCACTACAACTTCCTATGTTCTACTCTTCCCCTACATGTATGTGTCACTCAGTAACGTCTCATGTAGTGCACATACAATAGTATAGTGCCTGCAATTGTATATTATTCCTCTGCAGCCCCCACCCCCCTTCCTTCCTTCTCCGCCCTATAATATATTCATCCCACACCCGGACCGGTGCATTGCCATAGAATGAGATTTGCCGTCGGATGCTCCGTGCAGCTCCAGCTATCACAGGAAGGAGATCCTCTCCCTGTGATAGCCAAAGTGAGACTGATTGTGAGCCAATAGGATGTGATGGAGGAGGAGCATCTCATTCTATGGCAAATCTCATTCTATGGCAATGCACCGGTCTGAAAGTGGTTAACCGCTTCTGACCGGCTCACGCAGATATACTGTGGCAGAAGGGCACGTACAGGCAGATTAAAGTACATGTATGTTGCCCTTTAAGAGGCGGCTTGCGGGCGTGCATGCGCGCCCGCCGGGAGTCCCGTGAGCGTGATCGCGGGTCCCGTGGACTCGATGTCCGCAGGGATACCCGCGATCGTCTCACGGAGAGGATGAATGGGGAAATGCTGATGTAAACAAGCATTTCCCTGTTCTGCCTAGTGACAGTGTCACTGATCACAGCTCCCTGTAATCAGGAGCGGTGATCAGTGTCATGTCACACACAGCCCCTCCCCCCACAGTTAGACCCACTCCCTAGGACACACTTAACCCCTACAGCACCACCTAGTGGTTAACCCTTTCACTGCCAGTCACAATTACACAGTAAATGTGTCTGCCATAATGTTGCAGTCACAATAAAAATCGCTGATCGCCGCCATTACTAGTAAAAAAAAATTATTAAAAAAATTCCATAAAACTCCCCTATTTTGTAGACACTATAACTTTTGCACAAACCAATCAATAAACGCTTATTCCGATTTTTTTTTTTACCAAAAATATATAGAAGAATACGTATCGGCCTAAACTGAGGAAAAATAAATTGTTTTATATATTTTTGGTGGAAATTTATTATAGCAAAAAGTAAAAAATAATGTGTTTTTTTCAAAATTGACGCTATTTTTTTGTTTATAGCGCAAAAAATAAAAACCGCAGGGGTGATCAAATACCACCAAAAGAAAAATCTATTTGTGGGGAAAAAAGGACGTCAGTTTTATTTGGGAGTCACATCGCACTACCGCGCAATTGTCAGTTAAAGCGGCGCAGTGCCGAATCGCAAAAAGTGCTCTGGCCTTTGGCCAGCCAAATGGTCCGGGGGTTAAGTGGTTAATATATAATATTCGCTTGGATTGGGGCATGTGCATGCACTGCAATGAAAGGCTCTCCATTGCGCAGCAGATGACGTAACCTCTTTGGCGGTAGCTGTGCGGCCAGGCCTCTAGTTGCTAAGGAGTTAATTTGTATGGATGTCTCCAGACTCTGGCAGTAATGCAGAAGTGACACTGGCCAAGACACAGGAGAAGGGGGCTGTGAAGGAGGCCATTAATCTCTCTCTGGCTGGCTGCTGCTCTCATTGTTATGCTGGGTTTTAGGGGGGGATGGGTGGGAGAACCTGATTATAATTTTGCTGCTTTGCCCTGAGGTTGGAGCGTGCAGTGTCTGCAGCAGAGGGCTCCAGGGACAGACTGGTCAATGCTTCTGTCAGCCTGAAACCAAGACTTATCAACAAGAAAAATGTGCTAATGAGGAGCTGCTCCAGCCACATGCTGCTTCCTGATCTGTCTGCACCTCTCTCTCTTCTTGCCAGAATAGCTGGCTCAGAATTGACTTGGGGGGAGGCTTAATAACTCCCCATCTTGATGTGCACCCAGCTGAGCACCAGCCTCCTTCTCAGAACATTGAACACCTGAGCCCCAAAGATACAGGTACAGACTTGCTGCCAGGGGGTATCTCATGTACAGACAGGGACACGCGGTTCTCGTGGTAACCCGCTGATTCCAAATCGTGCTAAAGCATAGAGATGTCTTCTGCATACTAAATTCCAGACACCTTGATCTTGTCAGCCTGTCAGGTTTAATACGCCATGTCCTTACAGAAATATTTCTGCAGAGAAGGTAAAGCTAGATATGCATTCTCTTGTCTGCAAGCCATTTTAATACGGCAGTGCAAAGAACCATGATAATGTGCAAAGTCAGTAACCCATAGCACCCAAAGCCACCTGAAGCGCGTTGATTGGTTACTGAGGCTACTTTGCACTCTAAACTGACCACACATATAGGGCCAGGATTATCCCCTGTGCAAGGGTATTACACAGAGTGGCCCCTTACTTTCTCTTCTGGGGTCCCCTGCCAGTGATCTCTGCTCCTCCTCTTCTCCATGTATCACCATAAGAAGAGCCACTTTCTGTGAGGGCACACATGCGGGCACGCTCCTGAGCCGGGTTGTGTGCATCGACAGACACACACAGCGCAGCTCGGCCCTGACCCCCGCTCCCTCCTTACAGGATTTGACTGACAGTAGCAAGAGCCAATGGCTACTGCTGCTCTCAGCGAAGCTTGTGAGAGGGGAGAGAAGACCTGCAGACGGGCACAGCACTGGATTAAGAACGGTAAGTATTGGGGGGGGGGGGGGCAGCAACTGGAAGGTTTTTTCCTTAATGCATTGAAGTCATTAAAGTGGTTGTAAACCCTTAGGCCCCTTTCACACGGACGGACCGTCTATCGGTTTTTCTTCCATCCGTTTACGGACGACAATGCATTCCTATGGGCAAACGGATGACTATCCGTTAACCTCCGCTTCCGTTTTTATACCTGTTATTTTTAACGTACAAGGCTACATCCAGATCTGTGAAAACAAATATTAACTGATGTTAACGGACAATGTCCATTAACGACCGATCAGTTAAGATCCGTTTTGTAGAAATAATTTCTCCTTTCTTTTTTAAACTGATGTTAACGGACAATGTCCATTAACGACCGATCAGTTAAGATCCGTTTTGTAGAAATAATTTCTCCTTTCTTTTTTAAACGAAATCCAATAGAATCAAATTTTGTCATAAATTTAAGCCAAAATGTATTCTGCTACATGTTTTTAGTAAAAAAAATTATAATAATTGTATAATAATTGGTTCGCGTGATCACGGACATATGTACGCAAATGATCATGTACAGATGTGTGCAGGTGATCACATCAATGATGTTCTTCAATTTTTGTTGATCATCATTGATGTTTTGCTTTTAGTAATCTAATCATTGACACATGTGATTTTACTGGGACATATGTGGGGGACATGTTTTTTTTATTATTTGGGGGACATGTGTTTTTATTTGGGGACATGTATGTTTTGGGGACATGTGTGGGTACATGTGTGTTTACAGTGTTTTACAGGTGTTGGTGACACTAGACTGGTGATCAGTGAGTAAAAAAACAGCTAATACTCACTGATCACCAGCCGGCTGCAGCGATCAGCTCTCCTCTCTTCACCGACGACTTCCGTGTGAGGAGAGGAGAGCCGGTTGCCTAGCAACCGGCTGTTTGCTTACATCACATGAAGGCTGTGATTGGACATGGCCGTCATGTCATCAGGAGGGCCAATCACAGAGCCCTCCTGCCGATCCGAGATGCGCCGTGTCCGGGTGACACGAGCGCATCGGGATCGTGGCGCTGCGCGGGCACGCGCGCGCGCGATCCCCCTACTTCTGATCAGAATTAGGCGGCTCCCACACGGCCGTATATCTACAGTGGCCGGGTGGGAAGTGGTTAAGATAAAAAAACTTTCTTGGTTATTTTACTTTAGGACCACTTTAAGCTGGCCATACACCAGTAGAATTGTATTCAAACGCTTGTTTGGAAATCAAAAAATAAATAATTTGAGCAATCAGTCTTGCCATTGAGTCAACTAATTTCTTTTAAAAGCCCTTATCATTTCATCCAGGCCTGCTACTTGAATAGGACGTATTAAACATAAACGTAAGAATATGTACAAACTACAGGGAAGGGTAGCAGTCTTGATCAATTTACAATATATGGTGATTTGATACTGACAGCAACATGATGTGTGGGGTGGCTGTGTGCCACTTCTGGCACCCTGGCAGCCCTTCTGCCCTAGGCCATGGCGTATGTTGGCTTTACACATATCTGTCTATCCCTGTGTACATATTGTAATCCATCTTCTAGAAGTATTTATGACCTAATAATCCATATAATCCAGACTTTTAGTGCCGTGAGGAGCCTTCAGATCAAGCAAAGAACATGCAAGGGAGAATGGAAATGATATATGATAAATGCATATACTCTAAATGAGAGAGTATATTGTGCAAACACATTTTCTGTTCTGTAATTTCAGAGATTAACAGCTAGATTGACCCCAGATTATTTACTGCTAAACACTTCTCGCTTATTTTAATAGTTTGAATTAAATACTTGCGGTATCAAAGTGAAGATATGACAGTGAAAAGTTGAAAATGTTGAAAAGTAGACAGACAGACTTATAAAAAAAATATGTTAGGAGTGAAAAGGGTGGGATGTTGGTAAATTAAATACAACTCTGATCACCATGACATATCATCCCGATATATGGATATTGAAAAGATGTGAAAAGGGTGAGACTTTAAATTTATCTCTGGTGATCTATAAAATGGTAACATCAATTTATATAAAATATAAATTTTTTTATTGAACATTAGATTAAAAATATTCCAGAAATAGAAAGTTAGACATTTTATAAAACGATTTTCTGTGGTACAATAGATCCCTGTATTGATAATGTATGTCCTTAAAATTAGGGGTCGACGTGTTTCGCAGTCACACCGCTTCTTCAGGATCCACAAGGAACATTACAGTCAAAAAGATAAATCACAGACATAATATTTTAACTACAAAACACACAAGAATGATATTTGTTAAGTTAAGTATCCAAGATCATATATAAATTGTATTTAATAAAGCAACAATGCATAACTGAACAATAAATTATATTACATATTACAGCCCCATGTGATAAATAAAAAAACATATGGGGGCTGTAATATGTAATGTAATTTATTGTTCGGTTATGCATGGTTGCTTTATCGAAATACAATTATATACAATAATGTATTCAGGGCTGGTGCAATTATTTTTTCTGCACCTCCTTGGCTCCACCCCTAACCCCACCCCCTTTGCCCTGCCCATGTATACCTCACCTTTTTAATGAAGTGCCCATCAAATGCAGCCTCACCAGCGCACATCAAAAATGCAGCCTCACCAGCGCACATCAAATGCAGCCTCACCAGCACACATCAAATGCAGCCTCACTAGTACCCATCAAATGCAGCCTCACTAGTACCCATCAAATGCAGCCTCACCAGTACCCATCAAATGCAGCCTCACCAGTACCCATCAAATGCAGCCTCACCAGTACCCATCAAATGCAGCCTCACCAGTACCCATCAAATGCAGCCCACCAGCGCCCATCAAATGCAGCCTACTATCGCCCATCAATGTAGCCTACTAGTGCCCATCAATAAATGTTTGCTTGCCTCCATTCATTCGGGAGTCGGGACATTGACACAGTCCTCCGCCGCCACTGCACCTCTGACACTATGTGCGGCTGCCTGCTGATGCTGAGACTTAGTTGCTTGTTGCAGAGAGAAGAGAGTAGGAAAACCAGTGGCTGGGCGCCCCTAGGCAGCAGTGCGCCCTAGGCGGCTGCCTAATTTGCCTAGTGGTAGCACCGGCCCTGAATGTATTACATATTACAGCCCCCATATGTGATAAATAAACAAATTAAAAAAACATATGGGGGCTTTAATATGTAATGTAATTTATTGTTCAGTTATGCTTAGTTGCTTTATTGAAATACAAATTTATATATCATCTTGGATACTTGCGCAAATGCATATATGCGAAAATACATACAAAAAAAAGTCTGAAAAAGTAGATGCTCAAACAGGAGTATCATGTGCAAGAGGCCTAATGCCTTGTACACACGATGGGAAATTCGGCCAGCAAAAGACCGATGAGAGCTTTTGGTCGGAAAATTACGACCGTGTGTATGCTCCATCTGACTTTTGCTGGCCGAATTCCCGCTAGCAAAAGATTGAGAGCATGTTCTCATTTTTTCAGTCAGAAAAAGTTTTGATCGGAAATTCCGATCGTCTGTACCAATTCCGACGTGCAAAATTCCTACGCATGTTCGGAAAGCATTGGCATTCTCTGAAGCATTGAACTTAAATTTTCTTGGCTCGTCGTAGTGTTGTACATCACTGCGTTCTTGACGGTCCAAAGTTCAGCGAACTTTTGTGTGACCGTGTGTATGCAAGCTAAGCTTGAGCGGAAATCCCTCGGAAAAACCATCCAAGAAAATCCGCTCGTGTGTACGCGGCATTAGGCTGATGCCAAACAGGCATTTTTATTGCAGCGGTTATACCCCCCTACCGTCTCATTCACAAAACAAAAATCATAACATCTTTCTATGGAGTCACAAACTCTTCAGCCTGGGTTCACACATGTGCGGTGCGAATTGAAGCTCGGTTTCACTGCGAAGATAAAAATCAGTTGTTCAGAGGTTCCTCTGCGTTTTAGCTGCGGATCAGTGAGCAGGGAGAGGGTGGGAGAGGGGGAGGTGTAGTGAGGAGAAGGAGAGAATTTGTGTTCGGAACGGAATGCATCTGCGAATCAGATGCGTTCCCATAGAAGATAATGGGCCTGAATTCGCACCTGAGCCGGACCGCACTGCCCAAAAAACGCACGTTTTTTCTGCAATGCGCAGTGCGAATTCACCGCAGGTATGTGAACCAGCCTCATTAAAATGAATGTATTTTGAAATGTCCTGCGAATTGGATGCGGTGTAAGCCGCATCTAATTCGTATAGGTGTGAACGGGGGCTCAGTATTTAAAGAAATTGTCGCTCCTTCGCTCACTGATTGCGATTCTTTGCCAGCAACATGGGCGTCCGCAGATAGGAGCAAGGGGGGGCAAGTGCCCCCCCTGGAATCAGGGATTGGATCAGGAGTGATGACCCCCATCACCCCTCTCTGTCACCCCCTCTCTCTCTCACCCCTCTCTTTTTCACCCCCCTCTGTCTCTGTCACACTCTCTCTCAGTCACCCCCTCTGTCTCTTTCTGTCACCCCCCTGTCTCTGTCTGTCACCCACCACATGTATGCAGTTTCTGACAGTCTCTTGTGCCATGTCCGCAGTCTCTTGAGCCATGTATGCAGTCTCTGGTCATCTCTTGTGCCGTGTCCACAGTCTCTTACAGTCTCTTGGGCAATGTCCGCAGTCTCTGACAGTCTCTTGGACCAATGTCCGCAGTCTCTGACAGTCTCTTGGACCATGTCCGCAGTCTCTGACAGTCTCTTGGACCATGTCCGCAGTCTCTGACAGTCTCTTGGACCATGTCTGCAGTCTCTGACCATCACCTGTACTACGTCTACAGTCTCTGACTGTGATAATGTGATAATGACATTGTTGAACTGGTCAGAGCATGGATGACCTTAAAATGATGCCCCCCCCCCCCTGAAAAAAGTTCTGCGGACGCCCATGGCCAGCAACAATTGTATTTCATTGGCTTCTATGGCTTAGCTACAATTTGCTGAATGGGAGTGATTTGTAGAGGAGTACAACTTAATGCCGTAGCCCTGTCTAGCAATTAAACTGCTAGCTGTTAATGACTGGCATTAGCGATTGGTAGCAGTCAATCTCCATACCAAATCGCCCATGTCTGTGACATCAGCCTATAGGGCACAAAGGCTAATGTTACTGTTACATCATAAACACACCACAGGAAATTTGGGAGGAGGTCAACTCATTTATTAGTTTGTTTTTGGGTTGTGGAAGGAAACTGGTGCAAGTTCCAGCTATCACTGTGTATGTGTGATCCTATAGAGCCCAGAGGCGATAAAACAAAGGATACTTTTTGTTGTTGTATCAGTATAAACCATTTAAATGCAGAGTGTATGTAAATACCCGATTACACATACCTGTGTATCTTGTGCACCTATGTAAATATAAACACACTTGAACACATTTCCCTTTCGAGAGTAACTCTGCCCCTCCCCCATATGAAGATAATAGAGCTCTGTGTTGTCCCTTTGTGTGTCTCGGTCACCCTGCCACCCCCACCCCTTTAGCAGAGCGGTTATTTTAGGAAAGAGCAGCTGAGGCCGGGGAGTGTTCTGTCCAGGCTCCCCAGACTGGTTTCATCACACCCTGTCCTCTTCACTCACACATACACACTAAAATCACATACACAAGCCACGTAACTCGCAGGAACGCCCTCCACAACAAACAACCTGGCTAATACACACTAAGCTTCTGTTTCCCTTTCCTCACTTTTAGGATACCATGTCCACAAATGATTTATTATGATTAATTCTGGCTATAATGGCCCTTCAATAAATTATAACCCCCAAAAAGTCGGGATACTGTGTAAAGTCTACATAAAAACAGAATGCAATGATTAAAACCCATGTTTTATTCACAATAGTAAATAGAAAACATTTCAACTGAGAAAATGGACCATTATAAGAAATAAAAATAAGGTCATTTTGAAATGGATGGTAGCAACATGTCTCAAAAAAGTTGGGACAGAGCAACAAAAAGCTGGCAAAGTACAACACCAATTCCAAATGAGCTGGGACAGGGCCATGTTCACCACAGTGTAGCAACCACCCCCCATTCTTTTAACCACTTGCCAACCATGCTATAGCCAAATGATGGCTACAGCACGGCTGCCCAGTTCTGGGAGGGCATCATATGACGTCCTCCCGTGATCGCGCCTGCCGCGCACCTGGCACACTCTGTGATTACTGTGTGCTCAGGACGCAGCTGATCATAGATTAGGGTAAAGAGCCAATTAGTGTCTCTTTACCACGTGACCAGCTGTGTCCAAGCACAGCTGATCATGATGTAAGCACAAGAAGGTTATGGGCATTCCTTTCCTCATGCTGTCAACGTGAGGAGAGACCATAATCGGCTTGTGTAAAAGAAACATCTACACTGATAATCAGGGCATTGATTATTAGTGTCCTGATTATCAGTGCAGTCCCAACAGTGTTCACTAGTGCTGCCAATCAGTGCCTCCTCACCAGTGCCGCCTTTCAGTTCCCATCAGTGACGCTTAGGTCCCTTTCACACTAGGGCGGTTTTCAGGCGGTACAGCGCTAAAAAATAGCGCCTGTATACCTACCGCCTGATAAAAACGGCCCCATTTACTCCAGTGTGAAAGCCGGCTAGCAGCATCTTTGGAGCGGGATAGGAGCAGTGTATTCACCGCTCCTATCCCGCTCCTTCCCATTGCTTTGAATGGGACACCGCGGCAAAACCGCCGCAAAGCGCTGCTATGGCGGCACTCTGCGGGGGATTTTAACCCTTTTTCAGCCGCTCGCGGGGGGGTAAAACCGCCCCGCGAGCGACCGAATCCCACGGGCAAAACGACGGTAAAGCAGCGCTAAATATAGCGCTGCTTTACCGTCACCGCGGCTCCCGCCCCAGTGTGAAAGGGGCCTTACAGTGCCTTGAAAAGGTATTCATATCCCTTGAAATTTTCCACATTTTGTCATGTTACAACCAAAAACGTAAATGTATTTTATTGGGAATTTATGTGATAGACCAACACAAAGTGGAACATAATTGTGAAGTGGAAGGAAAGGATAAATGATTTTCAAAATTTGTTAGAAATAAATATGTGAAAAGTGTGGCGTGCATTTGTATTCAGCCCCCCAGAGTCAATACTTTGTAGAACCACCTTTCGCTGCAATTACAGATGCAAGTCTTTTTGTGGATGTCTCTACCAGCTTTGCACATCTAAAGAGTGAAATGTTTGCCCATTCTTCTTTGCACAATAGCTCAAGCTTTGGCAGATTGGATGGAGAGCATCTGTGAACAGCTTCCATTGTAGCTCTGGCTCTATGTTTAGGGTCGTTGTTCTGCTGAAGGTGAACCTCCACCCCAGTCTCAAGTCTTTTGCAGACTCTAATGCCCCGTACACATGGTCGGAAATTCCGACGGAAAATGTCCGATCGGACCATGTTGTCGGAAAATCCGCCCGTGTGGGCTCTATCTGACTTTTTCCTGCTCTCAAATTTTCCGACAACAAAATCCAATCAGACTTTTTCCCATCGTGTGTAGAGAATTCCGACGAACAAAGTGCCACGCATGCTCAGATCAAATTAGGAGACCAAAGTCATTGGCTACTAGCCTCTACGTAGTTCCGTCATACGCAACGAATGTCACCATGTTCAGAATGATCAGATTTTCCGACAACTTTGTCCAACCGTGTGTATGTAAAACCAGTGTCGGACAAAATCCGGCGGATTTTGTGGTCCGAATTTCCGACCGTGTGTATGGGGGCTAACAGGTTTTCTGCTAAGATTTCCCTGTATTCGGCTCCATCCATTTTCCCATCAACTCTGACCACCTTCCCTGTCCCTGCTGAAGAAAAGCATCCCCACAACATGATGCTACCACCACCATGTTTCATTGTGGGGATTGTGTGTTAAGGGTGATGTGCAGTGTTAGTTTTCCGCCACACATAGCATTTTGCTTTTAGTCCAAAAAGTTCAAGACCAGAGCACCTTCTTCCACATGTTTACGGTGTCCCCAACATGACTTCTCGCAAGCTGCAAACCAGACTTCTTATGGCTTTCTTTCAACAATGGCTTTCTTCTTGCCATTTGTGGAGTACATGACCAATAGTTGTCCTGTGGACAGATTCTCCCACCTGAGCTGTGGATCTCTGCAGCTCCTCCAGAGTTACCATGGGCCTCTTGGCTCCTTCTCTGATTAATGCTCTCCTTGCCCGGCCTGTCAGTTTAGGAGGACTGCCATGTCTTGGTAGGTTTGCAGCTGTGCCATACGCGTTCCATTTTCGGATGATGGATTCAATAATGCTCTGTGAGATGTTCAGTGCTTGGGATATTTTTTAAAAACCTAAACCTACTTTAAACTTCTCCACAACTGTATCCCTGACCTGTCTGGTGTGTTCCTTGGTCTTCATGGTGCTGTTTTGCATGTCAGGGCTGGGCTCTCAGCCCTTTCTTCTCAGCTCTCAGGTCGCTCAGCTGTCAGTTAATTGCCATCACTCATCGTTCCACTGTGGCTCACCTGGTGATCATTTCCTGCTCATCACTCCAGCCTACAGCCAGCCCCTTCTGGCTATTTAAACTGCCTGGTTCATTTCTCTTGTGCCTTCGACTTGGTCAAACATATCAAGAGACTCTCTGCTGTGTTCCTGTTGAAGACTTGCCTGGCTGATGTCCCTTCTGGTTCCTAATCCTGTCTGCTGCCTCCGACTACACTGATCTCTGGCTTCCTGATTTACT
Source organism: Lithobates sylvaticus (assembly GCA_028564925.1). Taxonomy (NCBI): domain Eukaryota; kingdom Metazoa; phylum Chordata; class Amphibia; order Anura; family Ranidae; genus Lithobates; species Lithobates sylvaticus. Next base: position 210,705,319 of record CM053032.1, read on the forward strand.
GGCTTGTTCTGACTACCCGCTTTGGCTACCGTATCCTGGCTATGTTTTGACTACGTTTTCTATTTTTTACGATTAGGTGAACTCTATTTACTAATGAGGTGACTTCTGAAGGCAATTGGTTCCACTAGATTTTAGTTAGGGGTATCAGAGTGAAGGGGGCTGAATGTAAATGCCCGCCACACTTTTCAGATATTTGTAACAAATTTTGAAAACTATTTATAATTTTCCTTCCTCTTCACAATTATGTGCCACTTTGTGTTGGTCTATCACATAAAATCCCAATAACATACATTTACGATTTTGGTTGTAACATGACAAAATGTGGAAAACTTCAAGGGGTATGAATACTTTTTCAAAGCACTGTATCAGTGCAGCCTCATTGGTGCCGCCTCATGAGTGCTACCAGTGCTGCCTCATCAGTGCCCATCACTGCAGCCTCATTAGTGCACACCAGTGAAGGAGAAAAATTACCTGTTTGCAGAATTTTATAACAAGCTATGAAAGTTTTTTTTTTTTAAATGTTCGGTATTGTTTTTTGATTATTTAGGAAAAAAAAAACCAAAAAAAAAAAAAAAAAAAAAAAAAAAAAAAAATTTCGCAAAAAATTTTAAATCCAGTGGTGATTAAATACCACCAAATTAAAGCTCTAATTGTGTGAAAAAATTATATAAATATCATATGGGTACAGTCTTGCATGACCGAGCAATTCTCATTCAAAGTGTGACAGAGCTGAAAGCTGAAAATTGCCCTGGGCAGGAAGGGGGTAAAAGTGCCCAGTAGGCAAGTGGTTAACACTCTGTGAACATCTGGGAACTGAGGATGCCAGTTGCTGGAGTTTTGGGAGAGAAATGTTATCCCCTTGTTGCCGGAGCATATGCTACTCTAAAACGTGGATATATCTTTCAGCATAGATGGTGCCTTTCCAGATGTGCAAGCTGCCAATTCCATACGCACTAATGCACCCCCATACAATCAGAGATGCAGGCTTTTGAACTGAGCATTGATAACAAGCCGGAAGGTTCCTTTCCTCTTTATCTGGAGGATGTGATGCCCGTGGTTGCCCAAAAAAATGTCAAATTTATATTTATGGTCTAGAGCCCTACGGACGATATGAGTAACGATGACACACAGGAATAACACAAAACTTACCAACATGAAATAGACCTGAAAGCGTGCCTTGGTCTACCGTATGGTACACCAAAATAAGGGGGCATACCCTAGATAAGGAATGATAAAAGTAGTTATGGAATAATGTGAAATGAGTACTCAGTCTGGGGTAAGAATACTTAGAAGAAGCTTTTAAAAAGGGGAGGGTGGGTGGGTGTCTCGCACAGGAAACCGACAAAGACCGGCGGCCTTTGGGCTGCTTAAATACCCTCCAGGCTCCTCCCATAACTTCAGGCCGGTACCGGCCTTCCAATTTATGGTCTAGAGCCCTACGGACGATATGAGTAACGATGACACACAGGAATAACACAAAACTTACCAACATGAAATAGACCTGAAAGCGTGCCTTGGTCTACCGTATGGTACACCAAAATAAGGGGGCAAAAACTTTCAGGTAGGGGATAATTATTTATTAAAGGTAAATGTCACTGAGTAAGTCGGGCAAAGGCCTGAGCCATCTCCAGCTGTGGGTCAGGTATGTAGCGAGAGAAGCAGGCCGACTTCCACCGACCTAGTCCCTTGACCACATGGTCCGGAACCCCCTGTCTTGAGGCCGTCGTGGCCGCCCCTATCCGGAATGAATGACCGGAGTACTGGCTGGGGTCCAAATGTAGATTGCCGAGAAGGACCCGGATATGTTCCCCGAATTGTGACGAGTTGAGAGGCTTAATTGGAAAGGGTCACAGCGGACTGGAACCTGGGCGGTCGGGCAGCAATGCCATCAACCGGTTGAACACGGTAACTGGGCACTAGTTATTGTGGGTCCTGTACAGGTGTATACCTGCTCCGGAACCTTGCCGCTGAGTTTTAGACATCGCCAAGTGAAGAACATAGTGATCCTGGTGACGGAAGAGGTTACTTTTATGCAAAACTGGACCAGCTGGGTGGCTGCGAGTGAACTCGCTGGGCCGCAGAAACCCATAAACGCCACGTGAATCGTAGCCTGCAGGACGGTGCTGAGGAGGAGACCAGAAGGGGGACCTATCCAAGATGTCCGACATCCCTTAAAAAGGTCTCCTCAGTGATCGGCAGCCGCTTGGACTGAACTGGCGGCTGGCGTTTCTGAACTCCCGCGCAGTAGAGCCCTTACTGTGTGGCAGGAGAACACCGCAGGCCTCGCAGGGTCTTGAAGAAACAAGTAGTGCTGCACCCCGGCTACGTACTGGCGTATCGTGTTTCAAATCATATGTTGTGATCCCTGAGGAGAGAATGACCAGTTGCTTCTTCTGAGTTCATCCCTCACCCGGGTGAATTCTCGTAGAACGTCTGATACGGTCCAACTTTCGCTAAGTCGCAATCTTGTTGCTGGGAAGGCTGGCCTGCATGGCTTGTCTCAAGGTCGACGCCCAAGAACGTGATGGTAGCCGTGTGCGCCGGGCCCGTCAACCTGTGTTCATGCTATGATAGACGAGTTCTCCCATCGTAAGACATGCCGTGGAAGAATTTGGACATACTCCCACCTTCTCATAAAGATCGTTGAAAACAGTTACTCAACTTTCCCAGGTTCTGGGGAGTCTTTCGGTTCCCTTTTGTTTGCTCAGAGTCCAGGGTGGTTCTATCAGACCTCCCGTGTAGGAAGTGTCCAAATAAATGGATGCCGACCTCGTTAGGACTGTTGCCTCGATGGGAAAAGGATCTCACGCGTTCAGGGTCTCTGTGTGTCGAACTTAAAAGAGAATAGACTGCGTTAGAGGCCCGTCAGCATATGTCGCCTTCGAGAGCCAAGTTCCCCATCCCAGCCCTGAGTATGACGCCTGGATAAGCCACATTATACGAAGCGTTACTTCAGTGTGAACTCTGTGCATAAGAGGGAATGAGTCGAGTTGAGACTGGGGAGACGGAAGAATGAGGCGCTGACAGATCGTGCACCAGACATATTTATTTATTTATTTTTTTTTATGAAAAAAAATTATTATTTTTTTTTTTTTGTACAGCCTGATAGGGCTGACCCTCCAGATACCAAAGGGGGACTGACTGAACGGGCTTGTCATGAAGTCCCGATCCAACTCGGTGCGGAGAAGGACGTCGATAGCTGGCTCATCCGTAGCTGCTGACCGCAAGTTCCGACATTCATGGGTGGTGTGGGGCTGGCCCGGTATGAAACCCATCGGTGAAACCTCGGATAAGGTAGCTGGCGAGTGACGGAGTGGGGTGTGAGGTCAGGTAGACACCAAGCCAACGGACATTGACCCGGCTTAGTCAGGTTTCTTCTGTTTGACCTCACACAGGACCCTGGGGTGCGCCCTCTGGTATAGGGTGCAGACGTGCAACAGCCGACACTGGCTAAAATTGCAGGAGCCGTAGTTGAAGTTGTTGCAAATGGCGGCTCCCCCAACCATCCGCACGGGACGTCCCAATTTGTCCACCTTCTGCCCTTGCGCCGGGGCCTGCTGAGCATGACTCGTGCTGGTAGAGGCCGTGCTAGCTGTCGGGTGGACAGAGACTGTGTTGGCACACCAGACCGCGGTGTGGGATGCTGACTGACAGACAGCACACAGTGGGGACCGTAGACCCGCGAAGTGGCGGCAGAACAACTCGGTGTCCACTACACTCCAGTCCGTTGTCAAATGGAACTGCCAGAACCTGGCCGCGGCTTTGGCCGAGAAGGACCGATGATAATCGTAGATCGCTGAACCACCGTATTTGTGGCCCAGGTCTACGATTAGATGGAGGTAGAGGTCCATTTCCTCTCGCCTGCCAGGGGAGGCTGAGCACAGCACGTCCCTGAACATACCGAAAGCGAGCGTGAACTTAGGCACCGTGAGCTTTCTGTTGAGCCTCGGATCCTTAGCCTTCAAAACCACCGAGACGTCCCCCTAGGTGTAGGCCTTGTTCTCGGCCAAGTCATGGACCGAGATCATGAGTGAGGCCAGGTTAACGTCTCTGCCCTCTAAAATGTCCTCCTTACGCTGGGTGGCACCAGGTGGGAAGGATGAACGGTAGTTGTGGCCAACTCGCCACCTGCGGCCGGTGCACTGATGGCTGGGACCACGGCAGGGTCCGGAACCGTGGCGGCCGGGCTGGTCTGCAGGCGTGTCACCCTGTCCTGGACCTCGATGATCGAGGAAGACAGGGATGATACGAGGGCGTGGTTGGGCGTGTATCTGAGCGACGGCAGTTGAAATGGATTCCAGGGATTAGCCTGCTGGCTGTGGAAACCTGCTGCTGCCGGTGGTGGGAATAGGAGCCTGAATAGCTCCGCCTTCCTGGCGCGGATGAGAAGGGTACCCCTCTGCGCCTCAAACTCGGCGGACAGCCTGGGAATTGTCCTACGCCCTGAGGGACTGGGACTGCCAGCTCGGAGGCTGACATGGAGATAGCGGGGTGGCGAGGTATCGCTGCGGACTGACGACATGGCAAACGGACCCACCCAGAGGTATAGTGAAGTGACGAAATGAAACCATGACTAAAAGACTAGATTTCACAAATGAGCAACAATGTCAAATTGCCCAAAAAAATGTCAAATTTATATTTGTCTGACCACAGAACAGTTCTGCACTTTGCAACAGACCATTTTAAATGAGCTTTGGGCCAGAGAAGATGGTGGTGTTACTGGATTGTGTTCAGATATGGCTTTTTCTTTGCATGATGTTTTTCAGAAATTGTTCTAAAGTTTTTAGACACTGCTTTTCACAGATTTTTACTTCTGAGACACTCTAAGTTGCTCTTTTTATGACCAGTCATGTTACTGACCTGTTACCAAGTAACCTAATTAGTTGAAAATTATTCGTTCACCTCTTCCCTGCTAGTACCACTTGGACCCCTTTCACACTTAGTGTTTAGTCATAACTAAAGCATAGTAAACTGTGTTTACTATGCCTCAGTTAGTGAATGAACAGAAATCCGCTCAGCACAGACTACTTCCTATTCATTCACTGTCCTGTGCAGCTGAGGCTGCAGAGAAAGGCATTTTTTTTTTTTTTATTCGAGCTTTGAAGTGCACACCCTAATGTCAAAGGCTGCGCAACACCTATGAAGGTCACCTTACACTGGACCCCCCTGATAGAGGGCAATTGCGGCAGGCTGGTACAGCGTGAATGGGGGGGATGGGGAGGGGGTCCAGTGTAATGTCACCTTACAGATCTTCTGTAAAGGTGAACTTATGCCGCGTACACACAATCGGAATTCTCGTTGGAAAAAACTCTGACGGTTTTTCCGTCGGAATTCCACTCAAGCTGTGTTGCCTACACACGATCACACCAAATTCCGACGGTCAATAACACAACGGCATAAAACACGTTCGACAGCACTATAAAGCCCCATACACACGGTAGGATTTTCCCATGGATTCTGTCCTATCGGACAATGTTGTCGAAAAATCCGACCGTGTGTAGGCACCATCGGACAGTGTACGTCGGATTGTCTGACGGACAAAGTCCTATCTCCTGCTGGATAGATTTTTCGACAACAAAGTCCGATCACACCAAATCCGATCGCGTGTATCGAATTCCTGACGGACAAAGTGCCACGCATGCTCAGATCACATTACAAGACCAAAGCTATTGGCTACTAGCCTCTACGTAGTCCCGTCGTACGCAACAAACGTCACCACGTTCAGAATGATCGGATTTTCCGACAACTTTGTCCGACCGTGTGTATGCAAAACCAACATCGGACAAAGTACGACGGACCTGGTCCTCGGATAATCCGCGCGTGTGTATGGGGCTTTAAAGGGAAGTTTAATGCTTCCGAGCATGCGTCGAATTGTTTCCGAGCATGCGTCGGAATTTTGCGTGTCGGAATTGCATACACACGATCGGAAAATCCGATAGAAAGGTTTTCCATCGGAAAAATTGAGAACAGGTTCTCAATTCAAAGTCAGTCGGAAATTCCGACAGAAAAAAGACCGTTGGGCATACACATGGTCGGAAAATCCGATGAAAAGCTCTTTGCATTGGGGCAGCAGGGTGAGTAGAGGCTTCCCGCAGCACAAGGGCCAGTGCGTTACAGCTGTAAAAGCGGCTGACGCGGCAAAACGCGTGTTACTGCTGTATGCAGCGTTAAGCTGCTTCAAGCGCTTTTGAAGCTGTAGTAATTGGATTTGGGAGTGGAAAATAGAGGGCAGAGAAACACTGCTAAAGGCTAACGGGGCTAAACGCGCATTATACGAAAATGCTTCTAAAAGTGCGTTTTTTACAGCCTCTTTGTTCTGGCGCCAGTACTGGCTTTGCAGCTCATTTTGTAAAACGCCCTGTGTACATGAGGCCTAAATTTTAATTTCTTGGATGATTGATTTCAGGAGCCAATAACTGATAAAAAGATCTCTGAAGCACAGGGAAGTATCCAGGGAACTCACAATTGCACCAGAAATCAATGTATAGAGTGTGTGGACACCATACAGTGATCTGAACCGGCTGCACACATCCCATCAATTTAAAATTGTAAAGTTTACAATGAAGCAGGTGACATTTAGTGACATAAACTGGATATTGGATATTCATCCCGTCAGAGGATGGTTCCAATTCTCTGCTACTTCACTCTTCTGGTGACTACAAACACTGCTGTCTGTCAGGCTCCTACTGTGCATCAGGCTGTCAACTGATGAGCTTAAATTAATTCCCACTCCGATCCAAAAGCACTGCATCGTTTATCGCCATGTAGCTCAGACAAAGATTAGCTGCTTATAAAATTAAGGGATGTTGTTATATGCTACAGTGCTTCACAGCGCTGATTCACGAGGTAACTGAGGATAAACTGCTGTAAAGGAATTTTAACATACTTTACATTTAATGAATCCCAAGTGGGAAAAGTATTCTTTGTTACTGGCTCAGTCTGGTGCTAGTCATATGCAGACAACATTTATGGCACTTTCACACCTGCGTTGCCGTACCATGCAGTGAATGCACATTTCAATGCTCATTACTGTAATGCATGGTAATGCCAGTGGCGGCTGGTGCTCAAATTTTTTTTCTTTTGGGGGCACAAACTGAAAAAAAAAAAACATCAATCGCAGCCTCTCTGTACTATCAATCGCAGCCACTGTGCCCATCAATTGCTGCCACACTGTGCCATCAAACACAGCCCCTCTGCCATCAAACACAGCCCCTCTGCCATCAAACACAGCCACTGTGCCATCAAACACAGCCCCTCTGCCATAAAACACAGCCACTGTGCCCATCAATTGCCACCACTGTGCCATCATATGCAGCCACTGTGCCCATCAAATGCTCCCACTGTGCCCCCCTGCCCGCCATCTGCACTTACCCTGTCTTGGTGGGACAGCTCCTCTGTGCCCATCATACGCTAGAGGACCTGTGCCCATCATACGCAGCCACTGTGGCGACGGGTAACAATGAGCACCTGATTGGCGGACAGGCGGTTTAGTGTTAGGAAAGCGAATATGCTCCCACTGTGCCCCCCGCTCGCAGGTCACCAGCCTATGGCTCTAATCAGGTGCTTCAAAAACACTCCCGCGCTGCTGTAATTCAGGCGCCTGGGACAGCTCCTCAATGTCTTCTCCCGTCCTCTGCTATGATTGGACGCCTGATAGGCTAGAGGGGTTGGCAGGAGAGACGGGGCTCCCTTATGGACGCACCGCCAATAGGTAATGCCCTTACTGTGATGTGGCGAATTGCACTGACAATCATTTTAAACGGCACCCCAGTGCCTTCGAGTAGAGGACAACACACAATGCACAAAGAGAGAGAGAGAGAGAGAGAGTAGAGACCCTAGAGAATAAAATGGTGGTCTAGGCAATATTTTATGTCACACTGTATTTGCGCAGCGGTCTTTAAATTTTTGGGGGAAAAAATACACTTTAATGAATTTAAAAACTAAAAAACAGTAAAGTTAGCCCAATATTTTGTATGATGTGAAAGATGATGTTACGCCGAGTAAGTAGATATCTAACATGTCATGCTTTATTGCACACACTCGTAAATTGGCGACAAACTATGGTACTTAAAAATCTCCATAGGCGATGCTTTAAAATGTTTTAGCCATTACCAGTTTAGAGTTACAGAGGAGGTCTAGAGCTAGAATTATTGCTCTCACTCTAACGATCATGGTGATACCTCGCGTGTGGTTTGAACACCGTTTACATTTGCAGGTTGCGACTTACGTATGCGTTCGCTTCTGTGTGAGAGCACGAAAGATGAGGCGCTTTAAAATAAAAAAATAAAAAATGTTATCACTTTTATTGGTGTCACAAGAAATGTAAACTTCCTTGTGACAGCAATAGGCAGCGACAGGTACTCTTTATGGAGGGACCTGGGGTCTTTAAGTCCCCAAACCCCTCCTCTGCACTTGAAAGTATTCAAAACGCCAACATCAGCGTTTTTGAATACTTTTGATTTTTGAAAACTGGCGCCGTTGGTTACCGAGTAAACCGGAAATGATGTAATGACGTTGCTTCCGGGTTACCATAGCCGAGACCCGATCAAAGTCGATTCCGGCTTTGTTCGGGTCTCCGGCCAGCCGGTGGACGTGCTGGCTGGTCGCTCGGGTCTCCTGGTGGGATGGGAGAGCGGTGGAAGGCAGCGGGAGGGGGGAGGACGTTGAGCGGCTGCTTAGCTGCATTGGTTGTTATTACAAGAGAGCCGACTGTCAGCTCTAAAAAAACGGTACTGGGGTGGCAGGCAGGCAGGCAGGCATCACTCTGGTACAACCACTTGAAGCCAAATGACGTAAAGGTACGCCATTTGGCAACAAGTGGTTTACACCGTAAACTACATTTATTTGGTAAGAACCAAACTGCATTTTTGGGGACACTAGTATAGTTCTGATTGTGATCAAGTAAATGATCTGTACAGACACTATACTGGTAATGGCGGTGATCAGTGACTTAAAGTGTGACTGTGATAGGGTGGTGGGCAATCTGGTGTTAAGACACTGGCTGGGAGGGACACTTATTGACAATGACGTTTCTAGTGACACTAATACAATGATCAGTGATAACACTGTACACTGACACTGGCTGGGAAGGGGCTAAAGAATATGTAAACCCAACATTTCATATTCCTGATATGTGGCTGCTGTACCATGTACTTGTATGAGAAAGTATCCTATTCTCTTTGTATTGCTTCCTTTATGTGAAATCCCTGGTGCTCCTGACAGTCCCCCGGCTTTCCTATTAAAAACTGACCACACTAAGCAGGGGAACACACCATGGTCAGTTCTCTAGCTATGCTGGGATCTCAGACTGCTATCCTCCAATGATCAGACTTGTCCTGACACCCCCCCCCCCAGCCATTCACTGGGAAGCTCAGTGTACTCCTGTTTCTCCTCCCCCAGCTCTTATGCAGCTGAGAACTGATATATAATCACATAACAAAAGGGGAAAAAAGGTATTTATAATGTGTTTTTTTTTTTTTTTTTTTTATCTATACACAAATATATTGCCTTAAATTTCTGTTTTAAACTGAATGGGTTGTTCTACAAGGAGATCATTTACAGTCACTTTTAGGGCCCTTTCACACAGGCGGACCAATCAGGTCGGCCTGTCAGCTTTTCAGATGGAGCAGCGGGTGTCAACGTACATGTGTCTGTTGACACCTGCCAACATCTGATCTGCTAAAAACAGACGGCTGGGGATCGGTTCCTCATCCATCTGGCGGATCGGATCGCAGTCAGGTGTAAACGGTCAGACGGTCTGTTTACATCCGACCACCTATAGAGGAGAGCGCACTGTGTGTGTGTTCGCTCTGCAAAAGCAGAGTGGAAATGGAGCAGGGATCAGCGGACAGATTCACCGCTGAGCAGGGGACTCCAACAGAGCCCATCCTGTGTGTAAGGGGCCTGTGTGCCTAACAAGTGTATGTGTGCTGCTTCTACTAACAGATTTGGCTGCTTTTTCGCCCTGAATGTAGAGCTGATTTCAGGGAAAAGAAACAGACAGATCGCTGTCTATGTACAGAGCTCTGTGTGTTTGTTAACACAGAACTCTGTGCTGTGATTGGCCACCGCCGATAAGCAGGTTTCAGCCATAAACCGTTGACTGAAATCTAGGGTTGTACCGATACTGAGCATTTGCAAATGCTCCGATACTTGTGGTGCGATTTGAGCCCATGCAAAATGAATGGGATCAAATCGCACTGCAAAAAATCACATGTGATTTGAACAGGAATGCTGTGCGATTCCTGTCCGAATCACATGCAGGGTTTCCTGCACCGCTCCTGTGCGAACCCCAGCTTGTCATTGTGACTTGGGTTCACACAGGAGCAGTGCGAGAAACAGCCTGCAATTCGGACAGGAATTGCACCGTATTTCAAATCGTATGCGATTCTTTGCAATGAAATTTGAGCACAATCATTTTGTATGGGGTCAAATCACACCGCAAAGGTATCAGTACTTGGCATCAGCAAGTACTTGAGCACAAGTATCGGTACTCGCATTTGCTGATAAAAAAAAATGGTATTGGTGCAACCTCACTGAAATCTGCTGACAAACTTGTGCTGTGTCCAAGCACGGGTCAGCAGGGGGGCATGTGCTGTAGGGTCGCCACCTGTCCAGGATTCACCCGGACAATCCGGGTTTGGAATCATGTGTCCGGGTTTCAGTCCACCTGAAACCTGGACACATTATTCAGACAGGAATGTAGCTGGAACAGGGCTTGACAGGAGGGTGATGGGGGCACTATGTGCACCGCATTACTATTCTCTTTGGCGTGTCAAAGGTATCCCAGGTCTGTTACAATCCTATAGTGTATACTAAAACAAAAATGTTTTACTTTGCACTGCTAAATTGTTCGGGTTTGGCTTGAAGAAAAAGTGGCAACCCTAATGTGCTCCCCAAACCTGGAAGTTTAGCAGTGATGTATGGGTACGTTGCCTAGACTGGCTGTGCCACCCCGGCTAAATAAATGTACTGTGGGTGTCAGAAAGCGGTTAAAATGCGTTACTTTGTGGCCATAGCAGGTGTACCACCTTATCTGGCTGGATGCTGCAGAGGCGGGGGTGTACACAGGCTGTGGCCACAATGCTTTGCTTCCCAGCAGGAATTATACCCCCTGTTGCTTATGCAAGTCAATGCATCTCATACAATGCATAGGACTGGGGGGTGAAAGCAAGCAGTAGGGACAACACTTGCTCTCTGAAATGCAATCCAGAAATGGATTGCTCTTCATAGGCCAAATCTTGTGTGGATAAGCCCCAACAGTTCACTTATCCTTCAGAGATAAAACCTATGTGGCTGGATTGTATTCCTTAGGCCTGGTTCACACCAATGCGGTTTTTGGTGCTTTTTCAAGAAACGCATTACAGTCCATTTAACATGGTTTCCTATGGGACAGCAGCTGCGTTTTTGGAAAGGATCAGGGACTTTCTTAAATGCAAAACGGTGCGTGTTTGGTTCAATAGATTTCAATAGAGATGCTTCAGTACGTTTTTGACACATTTTGCATTTTTAAGCAGTTCCTGCCCACACTATAACCGAAAAGGGCTACAGCGTGGGCTTAATTTGTCCAGAGGGCATACATGGACGTGCTCCCATGATCGTGCTGCTCGCATGCCCCCTGCGATCACTTCAGACCAGTGGTTTCCAAAACTGCAGCCCTTTGCTTCCTTTTTTCTTGGCCCTTGTGGCATCCCCCCCCCCCCCCCCCCCTGTCAGCAACATTGGGGCATAGTTTCTGCCACTGACAATGGGGTGCTATTCCTCCCACTGACCACCAATGATGGGGCACTATTCCTCCCGCTAATACCAATGATAGGGCGCTATTCCTCCCGCTAATACCAATGATGGGGCGCTATTCCTCCCGCTAATACCAATGATGGGGCGCTATTCCTCCCGCTAATACCAATGATGGGGCACTATTCCTTCCGCTAATACCAATGATGGGGTGCTAGGCCTCCAACTGATTCCAAAGGTGGAGCACTATTACACCCACTGAAATCAACAATGACTGGGCACTATTCCTCCCCCTAATACTAATGATGGAGTGTTGTTTGCTCCCACTGGCCACAGTCTGGCCCCCCTAAAGTTTGACGGACAGTAAACTAGCCCTTTGTTTAGAAAGTTTGGGGACCCCTGCTTCAGACTCAGCTGATCTCAGATCGGGATAAAAGGCCAATCACAGCAGCCCTTTACCACCTGATCAGGTGTGCCCAATGACAGCTGATCACGGGTGTAAACACAAACCGGTTATCGGCTTTTCTTTCCTCATGCTGACAGCACTGGGAGAGCCGATAACATGCTTTTTGCATTTTACAGATTTGCATTACAGCCCATTTAACATGGTTTCCTATGGAACATGTTCTGCAGTGCAAACCTGAAAAATGCAAAAAGCACTAAAAATGCATAGGTGTGAATCCAGCCTTAAAGCTACATTGACACGGATAATCAGGGCACTGATCATCAGTGCAGTCCCAACAATGCCAATCAGAGCTGCCTACCAGTACCACCTATCAGCGCACATCAATGAAGGAAAAAAAAAATTTAATTTTATAACAAACTATGAAAATTTTTCTAATTCACACCCATGCGATCAGATTCCTGCACCATTTGACAGTTCGCACTGCAATATGTGAACCGATCTGGGGGTGTTATTAAATGGGTTGTAAACCCTCAAGGTTTTTCACCTGAATGCATTCTATGCATTCAGGTGAAAAACCTTCTGTGATGCAGCTGCCCCCCTTTTACTTACCCGAACCCGGTCTTTCCAGAGGCAGGGACGGGCACACCAGCTCCAGCCGGTGTCTTGGGTCCTGATTGGATAGTTTGATAGCAGCGCAGCCATTGCCGCTGCTGTCAATCAAATCCAATGATGCGGGAGTCGGGGGCGTGCGGAGTCCTGCTGTGTCAATCGACGCAGCAGCAGGAAACGGGAACGCGTGTGATGTCTAACATCGCACCAGTGTGAACCCAGCCTAAAAAACGCAAATCACAGTAAAAACGCACTACATGCGTTCTCCATTGAAGTTTAATGAACCAAAAATGCAGTGTTTTGCGTTTAACCCCTTCAGATCCGTGCTATAGCCAAATGACAGCTACAGCACGGACCTGGGAGGCTGTCAATAGACGTCCTCCTCTTTGCACGCTTGCCATGCCCCCCTGAAGGGCGCGCGCTGTGATCACCCGAGTCCATGAGACTCCCTATCACGTGATCAGCCAATGACAGCTGATCACGTGGTGTAAACAGAAGATTGGTAATCGTGTTTTTTTTTTCTTCTAACGCCGACAGTGTGAAGAGAAAAAAAAAAAAAAGCCGATCACCGGCTTCTGTTATGCCCCATACACACGATTGGAATTTTGAGCAGCTAAGGACCGATGAGAGCTTTTCGTCTGAAAATGCGACCGTGTGTATGCTCCATCAGACTTTTGCTGGCCAAATTTCCGCCAGCAAAACTCTGAGAGCAGGTTCTCAATTTTTCAGACGGAAAAAGTTTCTATGGGAAATTCCGATCGTCTGTATGCAATTCCGACGCGCAAAATTCCTACGCATGCTCGTAAACAATTAGACGAATGCTCGGAAGCATTGAACTTCATTTTCTCGGCTCGTCGTAGTGTTGTACGTCACCGCGTTCTTGATGGTCGGAATTTGGTGTGACCGTGTGTAGGCAACACAAGCTTGAGCGGAATTCTGTTGGAAAAACCATCCAAGGCTTTTCCGACGAGAATTCCGATCGTGTGTACGCGGGCATTAAAGGGACATCGGTCCCAAAGAGGAAGAGGCGAAGCCGGCAAATATGTGCACACCAGTACCACCTGCCAGTGCCGTGAATCAGGCTGCATTCACACCTGAGCGTTTTGTCGCCCTAATCCGCCGTAAGCCTGAAGCTACAAAACGCTCGAGGGGAAAAAATACATTATTCTCTATGGAGATGGTTCACATCTCCACTCCAAAACGCCTGAAGCTCAAACAAGTTCCGGACCCTTTTTTGTCGCGCGAATCGGGCGTTTTTATTCACTTTACATTAGTGACCTTTTGCTCTGCAAAAAATTTGCGGCAAAACACGCCGCGAAAATCACGGTAAAAAACGCCGTAAAAACGCGCGATTTTGCTACGCTCAGGTGTGAATGCAGCCTCAGTGCCAAACAGCACATAAGTGCCAGCAATCAGTGCCACCTATCAATGCCCACCAGTGGTGCCAATCAGTACCACCTAGCAGTGCTGCCGATCAGTGTCACCTACCAGTGCCGATCAGTGCCCATCACTGCCACCTATTAGTGCCCTTCAGTGCCACCTCATCAGTGCACATCAATAAAGGAGAAAAAAGGATCTGTTTGCAAAATGTATTAACAAAATATAAAACGGTTTTGTGTTTATTTATTTTTTTAAATCTGTCTTTTTAATTTTTTTTAACAAAGAATAAAAACCGCAGGTGATCAAAAGAAAGCTCTATTTGTGGGGGAAAAATTTATAAAAATGTAATTTGAGTAGTGTTGTATGACTGCGCAATTGTCGTTCAAAGAGTGACAGCGCTAAAATCTGTAAATTGGTGTGGGCAGGAGGGGGGGTTTAGGTGCCCAGTTATTAAGTGGTTAAAAAAAAAAAAATCTCCCTGCCCCTTTCCAAGACCTCAGAGACACAGAAATGCATTGATGGGAACGTGTTCAATAGGAAACCTCGTTAAAAAAACGTCCTGCGTTTCTGCAAAAAAAAAAAAAAAAAATCCTGAAAACTGTCATTGGTGTGAATGGAGACTGATTGCTCCCCGCAGTCCTCTGGGCTCAGCCATGTCTCAGGCCGGGGCTCGCAGGGTCTCAGGGCTCCCTATGGCGGCGTCCATGTTTATGTGTGCGTGCATGAACGCACATAGGAGGCCGCACAGCCCCGCCTCCTCCCCCCGCGCACACACAATAAGCAGGAGGCCTCTCTGACCTCAGGCGGCGTCACATGACTGAGTGTGAAACTTACAAGAGCATTACATCAGCCTGGGAACCAACACACGACCAAAACACAGCGCCTCTTAAAGCGGCGACATGAGTGACCTCAGGGTGACCAGCGCCTCGGTCTATATTACGCCTCAGACGTCACTATAACATCTACATTGTAACGCATTCCACCATTTTCCAATAGCGAGAGTCCTCCAAAGTCACGTGAATGCGTATTTATTATCACAGGCGCAGGTTGGATCCGCTATGTCATTTCGGCGGGTCCGCTTGTGAATCGCCATTGCCCGTTTAAGAGCGCTGTGCGCGGGTCCCGTTCGAACTCTGATGTCTGCCCGAGAGGGAGGCGATTGGTTGGAAATCACGTGAAGACAAGTAGGCGCTTTTGAGCACGGAAGAGGGCGGGGTGGGTCAGAGCGGCGTTGTGGTTGGGCACAGGGGGCGTGACGTGTAACGTATATAAGGCGGAGGAGTCAGCGCGCCCGCGCTTAGTTGGCGCTGAGACCTAGTCACGGAAGGGTCTTGCTGCTGCTTTTTTCCTTGCACGTTATACAACAAGTCAGCAACGCTGGGCAACGAAGCCGCGCTATCCCCTGCAGCCTATAAGATGCAGCGAGAGGTCGAGGCTGAGAGTCCCCCCGGTCTGGGCTTCCGCCTGGAGGCGCACCGCATCGTCAGCATCTCGCTGGGGAAGATCTACCACTCCCGGGTACAGCGGGGCGGCATTAAGCTCCATAAGAACCTTATGGTATCGCTGGTACTGCGGAGCGCCCAGCAGGTCTACCTGAGCCAGACGGCCGAGGAGCTGCACGCAGAATACGCGCTCTACCCCCCGCAGACCTACCGGGCGCCGGAGAGCTGCTCGTGCCCCGGGCCTGAAGAGGAGGAGGAGGGGGAAGACTCGTCGTCGTGTGCCCGCACCGAGAGCCGCCTCCCCCGGGCCTGTCCGTGCCCCGAACCCCGCGTGTGCCCGACACCTCCCCGGGGGCTCCCCTGCTGCTCCTGTCACTCACACCCGGACTGTACGCTGGCCGAGCCCCGCAGAGACTGTCCGAGCCGGGAGGAGGCCGAGCCCCCGCAGAGCCCTCCGTGCTGCCGGAAGAGGAGCGGGGGCAGTGCGCCGGACGGGCCGGCTATGAAACGAGCCAGGCGGGAACAGAGAGAGCAGGAAGTGCCGGAGCCGGCGGAGGAGGCCGAGGAGGAGATGGAGACAGAGAATGTGGCCAACCTCATCAGTATCTTCGGCTCCAGCTTCTCCGGACTTCTCACCAAGGAGCCGGGGACCGCGGGGGAGGAGCAGGAGGCCGGACAGGAGGTACAGGAGCTGGACTCTCCATCCGGACAGAGCTGTGCTACCGAGCCTGCCATCAGCTCCAATATTACCCCATGGAGCACGGCCATAGAGGCCTTCTGATGACTGCCTGGACTGACCTCCCTGCCTACAGACACTGGGGGGGGGCCACTGAGCACTGATCACCAGGGGGGGTCCCATCCCACCAATGGGGGAAGAGAGCTGACCCGGAGCCATGTCCTTGTCTTTTTCTATGTTTGTGGCTTGGAGGCCAGTTAGTCTGTGTTATGACATTTCAGATGTGTGGGGGAGGGGGGTGCCAGGAGTCACCATCAGGAGTTGCCACCTTCCGGTGCCAGAGGCGGGCTAACCGTTTCTGTGCCAACCTTGGCAGGGGAAGGGTTTAAGGGTCACTCCACCTTAAACTAGTGACATGTAAGGAGACCGGCTTTTTTTATTGTGAGGTCTTGTAGATCAGGCTTCCTCCCCAGAGCGGCCCACACACTTCACTAGGTTTTATAGACGGGGTGGTCACAGGGCTCCAATTCTGGGCACACACAAGTTCTCCACATGGGTCTACGGCTGGCCACATTTAGCTAGGTCTTATAGATCAGGCACCCAACCTGGGGTTGTCACAGGGGGTCCAATGCTGGCCACACACTTGGCTAGGTCTTATGGATCAGAAGCCCTACCTGGTGTGATCACAGGGGTCTAGTTCTGGCCACACACTTATATCATGTTCTCCTCAGGAGTCTACAGCTGGCCACATTTATCTAGGTCTTATAGGTCAGGCAACTTTACCTGGGGTGGTCACTGGGGTCTAATGCTTACCACATATTTAGCTAGGCCTTGTAGAACAGGCACCCTTACGTGGGGTGATCACAGGAGACCAGCGCGGGCCACGCACTTAGATCAGGAATCTACAGCTGACCACACTTAGGTCTTATAGATTAGGCCTGGAGTGGATCCAGAAGTCTGAGGTTGGGCACACACTTGGTGAGGTCTTGTAGTTCAGGGTACTCCCTGTAGTGGTCATAGGAGCCCGAAGCTGGTTAAAAATTGGGTTGGTAGATGTAGATTGGGCACTCTTATCTGGGGTGGTTGAGGAGTCCAGCGCTGGCCATACACTGGGTTTGGTCTTGTAGATCAGGCGGTCACAGGGGGTATAATGTTGGCCATAAATTTGGCTAGATCCTGTTGACCAGGTTTTCCTCTAAACGATTAATCTACAAGACCAAGTTTAGTGAGTGACCAGCATTGTATTTCTCTAATGCTGCTCTTTGGGTGGTTGAGGAGTCTGAGGATGGCCACACTTGGTGAGGTCTTGTGTTTTAGGCTTTCACCTCTGGGGTGGACACAGTAGTCTGATGCTGGCTGCACTCTTGGCAATTGAATCTGTCTTTAGAGTACTAAAGAGATCCACACCAACCACCAAAAGTGTCTGTTAATCGATTGCCTTGGTGTGCTTGATCATCTTTGGGTGAATGAATATGGTCAGAATTGTGGGGTGTATGTCCAGCATTGCATTTGTGGTATAATATTGGGGGGAGGGCATGGCCATAAAAATTTCACTGACATAAAAGAAGCTTGTCTCTTGAAAATAGGAATTTAAAGTGGAGCGATCCTTCAAAGGTTTATTTTTACATCTAATATTTATAAGAAAAGCCGTGAACGCTCTCCTGGCATTGGTTGTGTGTTAACATCTGAAAATGAAAAGGTTTATTTTTTCGGGAGGGAGGTGGGTGGTTTGTCTTGCACCAGAATTTTTTTTTTTCTCTATGCTTATAATTCCTGAACACTTGGGAGCCGAGTCCCCCCTCCCCAGTTCACATCTGTCCACGTAACTCCCCTCCCCCCTCCCAAGAATGTCTTACCATCCCCCACTTCTGTCTTTTGGCCACCACGTGCACGGGGAGTTCCCCATTTAGGGAGGGGGAAGGGAAGTTCCCATCTGCTTACACTGCCCCTCTCCCACTCATTGTGTGCTGGGGCCCGCAATGTTAGTTTACACAGCCACTCCTTCCTGTTACATGTCCTGACTTGTGTAAAATACCAAACAACTGACTATGCGGGCACCAGCGTTTTTTTTTTTTTTTTTTTTTTCCCCCTCAGTAAATCCCTCTTACTGCAGTCTTGGATGGCTTTCCTGCCGACCTGCGGTTTCTAATTCATAATCACTGTGGATTTTATTTTCAGTTTTCAGCTTCCTTAGGAGCCAGAAATCTCATTCTGGCCTCAAACCCTAAAGATGTTTCTAATTTTGTTTTTTGGTGCACAGACAAATTTGCCGGTACTGGCTTCCCCGATACCAGACACGATTGCAGAACTGTTGAAGCATGAAGAAGTGAATACGTGTTTCTTTGTTAATATGGGGAGTCAAGAAGCCCTATTATATTGTATATGTATTTGTTGAAAGCTCCGTCAGACTTGGTGCTTGTCATCCATTCAGCTCTGTCCACATTAGCCGGATCTCCCGCCTTTGTTTTAGAAGATGGGATTTCTGGCAAGAAGCGACTACCATGGGATTTTACAGTATTTTTAATGCACAATGCTGTAACCTGGATTTCTGTATAAAATGACGTTTCTACGTGTTTGACACGTATTAAATATTTTGAAAAGTTTCCATTGTTTTGTGTCATTTGGTTGCCTCGGTGGGTATGTTTATGTTGTTCAGCAGACCTATTGGAGGGGGGAGGGGGGGGTCTGCATGCAGTAAGCACTGTTGGTGTACAGCTTTCAGTGTTCATGCTAATGACGGTGGCGTGATATTATTGCACTTTGTTTCTATAAGAACTTGTCTTTACAATCTAGGTGCAAAGTACAGGAACCAGTGGCAGCCAACTGGTTTTCTGCCTTGATTGCAGTAATTGGAAATGTGGTTGCTGTGCTTATTAGCACTTCCTTGTTGAATATTCTTAAGGTAAAGCACAATTGATGCCTTGTTTTTATAGATATGCAGTCAGGTTACATAATGTGTAGAAAATGTTTTTCATGAATATAACTGGAAGAAGCTGCCTTGTGAATGGCAGCACGTTGGAGAGCGGGACCTCTGCTTTTATACATCATTTCTCCAACCCCCCCCTGCACGCTTGAGCAGCATTGTTAATTTGAAGACTGCAGGCGGTGTGGCCGGCTCTCCAGTGTGGTGCCGTTTTAAGATGGCCATACATGGCTCGAATGTTGGCCCATTCCTGTTGAATCGGCTGGAATTCAAGCTGTGGGTGGCCCTGTCTGAACAAAAATAGGATTGTTGGCTGAACAGTGACTGCATCCTATCAGATACAATGGCTGGCAGTGAAGATTTCTCCAGCCATGCTATTTTGCATGGATGGAGAAATCTATTCGATCTCTCATTCAGCCTGCTTTCTGAATTTAGTAAAATCTATGCTTGTATGGCTAGCCTGACCTAAATGTTTTAATCACAATGCTAAATTTGTTATGCAGCCTAACTTCATACTAAGCATCAATAATAGGACTTCAGTTTGGTTTCAGACACTGTGTGGGACATTTTGTCTATTTTCACAAGGCAATGCTGAATGGGAGATGTGAGAATCAGAAGGATTTACTAGTTGCTTGATTTATACATTTATCCCTCTGCCGTGTGACAATAAAACCTTCCCCTGACCACTTCATATTTGTGCATCCGTTAAAAGTGAAAATCTCTTCTACAGTGCAGAATCTGCCGCCAACCTGTATCTGTCTTGGTTGGATGGCCAGGATTTCCGCCACTGGGAGTACAGAGAAAAAATGTTCTTATATAATTTGCCAAATGAAAGGCAGCCTGCTTTTATTTCTAATTGTAATGCAAATTTGCTTGATAAATGTGCAGGTTTTTTTTTTTATCTTAATGCATTCTATACATTAAAGTAGAGTTCTACCGGAAAAAATAAAAAAGCAATCGGCTACAAATACTTAATACTTTAAAATAAGGACACTTGCGTGTCCAGGGCATCCACTATGTCCTCACCCGAAGCCGACCCGTCCCTCAGCTCCCAGGTGGAGGTGCCGCAATCTATAGTAAGGGAATCAGGAAGTGAAGCCTTTCGGCTTCAGACTGGTTCCCTACTGCGCATTGCGCGTTCTGAATGGTCTTCGCTGTCTTCTGGGACCTGTGTGTCTCCCAGAGGACAGAGGAGGGACTGGACATGGCGCAGTTCTGCAGCGCTCTTTCGCCAGAAGTGGGAGAAAATATCTGAATTAGACAGGTATCTGCTCCCACCCTGAAAGGTGCCAAATGTGACACCGGAGGGGAGGAGGAACCAGATCGGCGGAAGCTCCATTTCTGGGTGGAACTCCGCTTTAAGATAAAAAAAACCTTCAGTGTGAGGCAGCCCTCCTAATACTCACCTGAGCACCATCTCCCTACACGAGTGCTTCGGCCGTCTGGGACTCTTGGCAACATTGGCTCCCGCTGCTGTCAGTCAGTGATTTAGGAGAGAGGGGGGTGAGTCGAACTGCGGCTCTCTATATGGATACACAAAGCTACGGCTCGGGTGCCCCCATAGCAAGCTGCTTGCTGTGGGGGCACTCAACTGGGCCAAGAGAGCTGGCAAGGGACCCGAGAAGAGGAGGATCTGGGCTGCTCTGTGCAAAACCACTGCACAGAGCAGGTAAGTATAACATTTTTAAAGAGACTTTTTTTTTTGTCCAAGTCAGGTTCTTAAAGAGAAGCTCCAGGGTCCTCCCAAAAAGAAGTCAGCAGCTACAAATACTGAAGCTGCTGTCTTTTAATAGAACACTTACCTGTCCAGGGATCCAGTGATGTCCTCACTTGAGCCGATTCTTCGATGGCCATAGGTTGCAGGTTCCGGCATCTGAAGTAGGGGAAACAGGAAGTGAAGCCTTGTGGTTTCACAGCTGGTTTCCTACTGCGCGAGTCGCGCTGCACCTTGTGAATAGGCCCGTAGTTTTCTGGGGCCTGTGTTGTGTCCTAGAAGACTGCAAGAGAAGGGGGGGGGGGGCGAACTTCCGGCTCAATGTAAGAATCGTAGGGGAGACAGGAAGTGAAGCCTTGTGGTTTCACAGCTGGTTTCCTACTGCGCGAGTCACGCTGCACCTTGTGAATAGGCCCGTAGTTTTCTGGGGCCTGTGTTGTGTCCTAGAAGACTGCAAGAGAAGGGGGGGGGGGGGCGAACTTCCGGCTCAATGTAAGAATCGCAGTTTTCTTGAAGAGGAATGCGGTGCGATTCCTGTCCCAATCACATGTGGTTTCCTGCACCACTCCTGTGTGAATCCAGGCTGAAGTCACTAAGTTTGGGGTTACACAGGAGCGGCTGGGAAACTGCATGCAATTCGGATAGAAATCACACTGCATTGCTGTTCAAATAGCATGTGATTATTTGCAGTGAAATTTGAGGCCATTCATTTTGTATGGGCTCAAATTGCACCGAAAAGGTATCTGTACTCGGTATCAGCGAGTACTTGGCCGGAAGTATCAGTGCTCTACTTTATGCCTATGGTACCAGTAAAAAAGCACTTTTACTCCCCGCTCCTCTAGGAGCCAGTGCTGAATTCTTCTGTCCGATGCTCAGCCTTGTGGGTGGTCCCTTGGAATCCTTGTGTACAGTGCAGGGCTATTGGCTGGAGTGCCTTAGGAAAGGCTCTGGAGTGGGAGGAGCCGTTGTGAGCAAAGGATTAGCTAGGGAAAGTGTTTTTTTAATGGTTCCCTAGGAATAAACATTGCAGTGTGGGGGGAGCCCGAAGGCAAGGCTAATTGTTGTTGTTTTCTTCCGGAGTCCAGCTTGAATTGCCACATCACGGTGTGATAGTAATACATTTGTGCATTGTATTAGTCCATTCATTTTAAATGGACAGCTGCCACATGGTAAAATAGCAATCATTAGCCCAGTACACCACAATGATGTGGTGCACTAGAACACAAGTGTTCCTGGGTGCTATTCATAATGAATGGCACCCCAATAAATGAGTGCTATAATGATGAGCAAGAACTCGTGGTAAAATCTGCATTGCCACAACACATTGTTATAGACAGGCCCTTAAAGGAACAGGCCCATCTTTTCCCCTTTGGTTTTGTATGGTGCGTTCTAGATTATATGACCTGGTAGGGCTTAATTAGAACGTGTTTTGGAAACACTGATCGAAAGGGTTAGCCTATGTATGAAATACAGATTTTTAATTTAGTTCTGTTGTGTACCTCATCGATCGAAAACCTGCCACACACATGGCAATCTGCTTGTTCACAATAATGGCACATCTGTGCTCATTTAGGGTCCAGCGTATTCTTACAAATGGTAGTGGCATAAAACCGTGATTGTTTAAATTTGTTCACGATATCTGAGCAGACAGTAAAGCTACAATCTCAAATTTTTATTGAAAGATTTAGATTGTTCTACCGTTCAGCTTAAAATGAGTAGAATTGACCAGTAATGTGTGACCAGCTTCTTGTAAGCACTCTGGGGTTGATTTACTAAAGCTGGAGATTGTAAAACCTGGTGTAGCTGTGCATGGTAGCCAATCGGCTTCAAACTCCAGCTTATTCAATTAAAGGATAAGCTAACCTTTGGGAAAATGTTACATGTTCCACCCGTTTTTTGGGTGGAACATGTTCCCAATGCTGCAGCCGGCGCTGACAGCAGTACAAGGAGAAGTTTCCCATACTAGCTGTCCGTTTTTTAAATCAGCCCGGCCGTGCGGGGATCCGCCCTCACAGCCACATCATTCATACACACAACTCTGTGAAAATGAACTACAAGCTCAGACGATCTACTATGGTGCTGTGGAGCGACGTGGTAGATCATTGATTCTTCCTGTCTGTGTATCTGCCTGTATGGGGGATGTACAGGCACACAGATATACTGACAGGTCTGCAGGAGACCTGCATGGCACCAGTGATCTGCCGATCGCTGCTGCAAGGCTTTACAGACGCTAAAAAAATGTGCGTTTAATATATATATATATATATATATATATATATATATATATATATATATATATATATATATATTAAAAATTTATTTTTTTTTTTATTTATTTTTTACAAGTGAACTTATCCCTTAAGCGTTGACAAGTGCCGGTTCACACTGTAGCGATGCGGGAAGCCTGCAAATCCACTGCGAGTTCACGCACCGCATGTCTCCTGGCGGCAGTTCACACTGTCCTATGCAAACTGCTGGGAGTGTCAATTAAAAGTTAATGAAACCCCCAAATCAGTTCACATGAACTGCAGATTGGGACAGGAATCTGATTGCATGGGTGTGAAGGCCCATGTGATCCGATTCTGCTGCGGACCAAAAAAAGGGTCCTGTGCGAGTTTGGTCCGAATGCGATGCAAATTCAGCCATACTATCTGTATGGCTGAGTTCGCATCGCACAGATTGCTTGTGATTTACACTTCAGTGCAAATCACATCCAATGTCGGACATCGCTGCAGTGTGAACCGGCACTAAAACCTGAAAACTGATTGGTTTCTATGCAGAACTGCACCAAATTTTGCTCTCCAGTTTCGATAAATCAACCCCTCTGTATACATTTGTTTCTATCCTGTATTTTTTAAAATGTGTTGCAACATAATGGCTACTTTGTGCTAAAACCAGCAGGATTTATGGTGATTTCATACTTGTGTGGATGTTTTAAAAGAGTTGTAAAGTTGTTGAAAATGTTTTTTCACCTTAACCACTTCAGCCCAGGAAGTATTTACCCCCTTCCTGGCCAGGCCATTTTTTGCGATACGGCATTGTGCGGCATGGCACTCAAACAAAATTTGTCCTCTTTTCCCCACATATAGAGCTTTCTTTTGGTGGTATTTGATCGCCTCTGCCTTTTTTTTTTTTTTTTTGCGATATGAACAAAAAAAGACTGACAATTTTGAACTGTGTTCCCTAGATGTGTTCTAACTGTAGGGGGGGTTGGAACTGAGTAGGGGAGGAGACCGATCGGTGTTCATACTTAGTATGAACACACAATCTGTCTCCTCTCCCCTGAGAGAACCGGGATTTGTGTGTTTACACACATTCCCCTTTCTCGGGTCTGTAACGAGCAATCAACGGTGCCCGGCGTTGGCCCTGGGGCCACACTGCGGGCGTGCGCTTGCTATAGCGTTTTAAAGAGCCGACGTACAGCTACAGCGATTTGTGCAGTCGTGCCAACCTGCCGCACTATAACTGCGGTGGCTGGTTGGCAAGCGCATAATGCATTAAGGTAAAAAACATTTTGTGATGCAGCCCCCCCCCCCTTTTTCTTCCCTGAACCCGATCTTTCCAGCGTCGAGGATGAGCCCAGCAGCTCCAGCCGCTGTCTTGGGTCCTCATTGGATAGATTGATAGCAGGAGCCATTGGCTCCCTGCTGCTGTCAATCAAATCCAGTAATGTGGGGGGGGGGGTGGGGCCAAGTCCTGCTGTCTGTGTCAATGACACAGCAGCAGGACTCGGGAGCGTGCCCGCAGGAGTGCCCCCATGAAAAGCAGCTTTCCGCGGGGGGCACCGATGTCAAGGAGGAGCAAGGAGAGCCACCGGGGGACCCCAGAAAAGGAGGATTGGGGCCGCTCTGTACAAAACCCTTGCACAGAGGAGGTAAGTATGACATGTTTGTTTTTTTATTTTTTTTTAAAAGGAACCATTACAATTACATTAAGGCCTCGTACACACTGAACATTCCATCTCTCCATGATGGCTTGCTTCCTGGCAGCTGCGTTCTGGCAGAAATTATGCTTGATGCGTATAACACATTTAGGCGCACCAAGCACTTGTGCCTTAATTCATTTTTTTGGCCAGAGTAATTTATTCTGGCCATTAAAACGAATTAAAGTGCTAAATGTGCCTAGGGTTAATGCATGTGTACAGGCATCAAACCTTTTTTTCTGCTAAAACGCATC
>CM053032.1:210730835-210757763 GCA_028564925.1 Lithobates sylvaticus
ATGTCAGCAGATACAGGTAACATCACACTATGAGAAAAGAGAGGATTACAAACATAGGAAAGGGAGCTTTTACACCGTGGATAGCTGCTGATTTTACATTTGAGGACTGACACTAAGACCCTTTTACACACTGGGGCGTTTTTCAGGCGTTTTTCAGGCGCTTTAGCGTTAAAAAAAGCACCTGTAAAGCGCTTGAAAGAAGCCGCAACTGCAATCCCAATGTGAAAGCCTGAATGCTTTCACACTCAGACCCCTTTCACACTATGGCGTTTTTCAGGCGCTTTAGCGTTAAAATAAGTGCCTGTAAAGCGCCTGAAAGAAGTCGCAACTGCAATCCCAATGTGAAAGCCTGAGTGCTTTCACACTGAGTCCTGCAAGCAGCTTCTTTGCAGCGCTTTTGGAGTGGTGAATACACCGCTCCTAAAGTGCCCCTTCCCATTGAAATCAATGGGAAGCGCCTGCAAAACGCCTGAAAAGCACCTGCAAATCGCTTTTGGCATCAGCGCTTTGTGGGAGATTTTGACCCTTTATTTGGCCACTAGCGGGGGTTAAAAGCGCCCCACTAGCGCTCGAAAAATGCTGGTAAAGCGAGCGTTTTTCGGGCGCTGGCAGTGTGAAAGGGCTCTTAAAGCACTCGGGTTTTCACATTGGGATTGCAGATGAGACTTCTTTCAAGCGCTTTACAGACGCTTATTTTAACACTAAAGCGCCTGAACGCCCCAGTGTGAAAGGGGTCTTAAAGACCGAGTCTGTCTACTACAGTGCTAGACATAGGCTAAATGAGCTTTTCTAAACCTTTTAAATACAGGGAACTCAGGGAACCCCTACTAAATTATTACATCTATAGTTCACAAAACATTTGCATGGTCAGTTAGTTGTAAATATAACAATACTTTAAAATAAAGAATATAGTTTATCTAGCATATTTTACACCCAGAGCAGATATTTTTTTACCACTGTTGTTTAAATAGCAATCATGAAATTGAACAAATAATAATAATGAGCAGAAAAGAAACACCAACTGTGAAAAATGTAGCGCCCCCTTACATTGGTGGTCAGTGGAAAAGTGTCGCCTTATATTGGTAGTTGGTGTAGTGGTCCCAGACATTAGTGGCCAATATTATTGGCTCATACATTGTTGACCAGTGGGAAAACTGCCCCCCTTACACACAGCTAAAAAAGATCATTGATATTAGTGGTTACTGGGAGTGAGAAACTCTTCATTGCTCAAGGAACCCACACAAAGGAAGCAATACAAAGAGAACAGGATATTTTCTCATACAAGTACATGGTACAGCAGACACATATCAGTAATATGAAGTGTTGGGGTAACAAATGCTTTAACCACTTCGCATCCAGGCCAATTCTGACATTTCTCTCCTACATATAAAATAGAACCCTCAAACATTTTATGTTTTTTTAGCAAAGACCCTAGAGAATACAATGGCGGTCGTTGCAATTTTTTATCTTGAACGGTATTTACGCAGCAATTTTTTGAACACGTTTCATGCTTTAAAAAAACAAAAAAACAGTAAAGTTAGCCCAATTTTTTTGCATAATGTGAAAGATGAAGATACGCCGAGTAAATAGATACCCAACATGTCACGCTTCAAAATTGCACGCGCTTGTGGAATGGCTTTGGTATTTAAAAATCCCCATAGGCGACGCTTTAAATTTTTTTACTGGTTACATGTTTTGAGTTACAGAGGAGGTCTAGGGCTAGAATTATTGCTCTCGCTCTAACGTTCGCAGCGATACCTCACATGTGTGGTTTGAGCACCGTCTTCATATGTGAGCGGGACTTACGTTTGCATTTGCTTCTGCGTACGAGCTCATGGGGACAGGAGCTCTTTAAATTTTTATTTTTATTTTATTGTTAATTTTACTTTTATTTTTTTTAGTTTGACACTTTAAAAAAATAAATAAAAAAAATTACTGATTACTTTTATTCCTATTACAAGGAATGTAAACATCCCTTGTAATAGGAATATTACACGATCGGACCTATTTACAGTGAGATATGGGTTCAATAAGACCCCACATCTCACCTCTAGGCTGGGAAGCCTAAAATAAAATAAAATAAAAACGATCACCGTTTCCCAGCCGAGGCGGCGCCGTTATTTGAATGCAGAGGCCGGGCGTGACGTCACAACATCGCGCCCGGCCTCCGAACGATCATGGAGACTCCGGCGACCATCTGGTCCGCCGGAAATCTCTATGATCACCATCCGGGGGCCGGCAGATCCTGTGTCCGACTCACCGATGGAAGCGGTGAGTCGGCGCCCACAGGTAAAATGCTGGCGCCGCCAAGCGGAGGGGGGAACGAGCGGAGCTTCGATCCCGTGCATCGCTGGACTCTGGGACAGGTAAGTGTCCGATTATTAAAAGTCAGCAGCTGCAGTATTTGTACTTGTAGCTGGTTTGGAATACTGGTTTGGAATACTCACACTACACAAAAAAAAACGGAATAAGAGGGGAACCATGATCAGGCACAGTTAAAACTGTCAGTTGCGTGCACTCTTCTTTTCCTACAGGACCAGGTTGCTGAGCTTCTTCTCTGTCTCATAACCTAAACTCTATTACTTGCAAGTCTTTTGGTCACCTTCGTCCTGATTTTAAGTAGCCCAATTTGTCTGCTTACAGCCTGATCAGGGAATGTTCATATTTTTATAGACCTCTCCATGGCCTTAGATGGGTCTGCTTGGAGGAAAGTTGATCACCTTGGATGGGTCTTTCCTGGCTAATTTCTATTATAACTCTATTATATTCTGTAGCTCTCCTCCTTCCCACCTTCTCTTCATGTAAACTTGAATTTTTGTTGATGACTAAATCTGGCCGTACACATATAGATTTCTTTCATTTAGCCTAAGGGCTGCAAACAATGCAGATCAACAAATCCCCCCTGCTCTGCTATTGTATTCTGACTGTCTGGCACTGCTGGCTGTGCAGAATACCTGAACAATGCTTGCGTCTGATTGGATGTCAGCGCTCATCAGCTGACAATTTTTTGACAGGCTCCGTCAACAAAAATTGATAAAAAAAATTGACTATTGTCAAAAAGAGTGGTGCTGACAGGGTCATACACTGTTCAATTTTCACCCAAGTCACCATCTTCTTGAAGACTTATGCCCTGTACCCACGATCGGACATTCCGACAAAAAAATCCCATGTTTTTTTCCAACGGATGTTGGCTCAAACTTGTCTTGCATACACACGGTCACACAAAATTGGTCGGAAATTACGAACGTGAAGAACGCAGTGACGTACAACACGTACGATGAGCGGAGAAAAATTAAGTTCAATAGCCAGTGCTGCTCTTCTGCTTGATTCCGAGCATGCGTGACACTTGTGCGTCGGAACTGTGTACACGCGATCGGAATTTGCGCAAACGGATTTTGTTGTCGGAAAATTTGAGAACCAGATCTCAAATTTTGTGCGAAGGAAATTCCGATGGAAACTGTCGGATGGAGCCTACTCATGGACGGAATTTCCGTCAACAAGCTCCGATCACACATTTTCCGTCAGAAAGTCCGACCATGTGTACGGGGCATTAGGATCCTTGTTGTTCCCATGATCCTACTAGAAGGATTGTGATCACTCTCACCTCTCATTTTTTACTCCTTATTGCAGTGTTTTGGCATTGAGTTTTGCTTTTTGGTGTAAGGCCACTTTAAGTAACATTGGCAGTGATGAGCAGAATTCTTTTTATTCTCTGTTTTCACAGAGAGTAAGATCTAATTGTCTCAGGCAGCCATATAAACTGTGCAAGGCTGGATGATGACCACATATATTGGCAGATGCTGTCATAATCCAGCTGTGCTTTCTTTATTAGCAGTACTCAGCCAAACACTGATTACCCACAGGAGATGTTTTGCGCCATACATGGGGGATTATAGGTAGATTTGTTTTAATTAGTTCTAGTATAGATAGGTCAATTGTAGGGGATTGTGCATGAGTGGCAAAAGGGGTACTCAGATTGCATTCCTAATGGCTGCTGCTAACACATGAAAAGATATAATAAAATATTTACAAAAATGTGAGGGGTGTACTCACTTTTGTGAGATACTGTATGTCTGCATCAGGAGAGGAGAGGAGAGGGAAGCACTCTGTTGTCACCCTAGACCTATCTGGGTGGGAAACATTAGCATTTCTTTGGGAGAATTCCATCCTTGTCCATTGACTCTCTTAAAGTGGAGGGCCACCCTGAAAGAAAAAACTGGATACAAATGTTAATAAAAAAAATAAATAAAATAAAAACATTTTTTTTTTACTTACCAGAAATGGCTGTTGCTAGGCAGATCGTCCTAATCTGCCTCTTCCTGTTCCGCGGCGCTGTTCTGTCTTCTGCTCCTACGCTGTCTTCTAGTGAATGGGGCCCGGTGTGTTATGGGAACTGTGTCCCACAACACATCGTGTTCCCCATTCACAAAGCGCCGCGCGACAAATCACGCATGCGCAGTAGGCCGTGCGACGACTCGCGCGTGCCCACTAGGAAACGGGCAGTGAAGCCGTAGTCTTCGCTGCCCGTTTCCATTACTGAGGATGGCGGCGCTGGGACCGGAGCGCCGAGGGACATCTCGGCCTCCACGACCAACATCGCGGGCGCCCTGGGAGGGTAAGTGTACTTATTAAAAGTCAGCAGCTACCTTTTTTTTTAGCTGCTGACTTTTAAATTTTTTTTTTTTTTGCTGAAACACCCCTTTAAGCTGTCCATAGATGGTTTGCATCTTGGCTCGTTCAGCAGGCACCCATCGAGATTCGAACAATGTATGGGCAGGTTTAATGTACCCAAGTTGATTGATCGGATTTTATATGCGATTATTGCTAGCGGCTAGTGGCAATCACTGTGTTCTCCCATTGGGGATGGCTTTCCTCACCCCCTTCCCGCCAGAAGAACACAATTGACTGCGTTGATTGACGAATGAAGAAATGTTTTTTTTCAATGCAACCCATGATTGTAGGAAAGAAAAATTGAGAACCTGCTCTCAATCTTTTGCTGGTGGGAATTTGGCCAGCAAAAGTCCGATGGAGCATACACACGGTCGCATTTTCCGACCAAAAGCTCTCATCGGTCTTTTGCTGGCCGAATTTCCGATCGCGTGTACGTGGCATTACAGTACCAACACCATTTCAGTGCCAGGTGCTGAAAAACAAAACCTTGAACGTGTAATTTAAAATGATGTACAGTGATATAATCCTTTCCAGATTTCTGCTGTGAGAGATCATTGCAGAGAAGTGATGATGTGCCCAATGACGTAACCCACAGCAACCAGAAATCACATTAGCTGATTTAAAAATACTGATTGGTTGCTATAGGTGACCACCCTCTAAATACCCCTATTTCTATTTAAACTGTGTATAGAATAATCCTAAAAGCACATGAACCAGATGTCACCTGCAGGAGATATTGGTGCATTTGCTGATCGGTCTGTTGGTTGCTATGGCGATAATACTCCAGCAAAGGGAAAGATGCTGGGTGGTACTAAGTCCTGGGAGGGGGGAGAACAATTTATTCAAAAATAAATAAGTGAAAAAACATTTGATGCTGATTAGATCAGGACAACAATTAGTCTACAGATGACGGCACACAAGCAGATTGTACAAATGATACGGATACGATTGTGTAATGACCAGCACTAAGCAGATTTTAGTGCTGGCCACACAATCTCTTTTTCTAAAATCACATTTTCATTTCTTTTTTTGTATCATTTGGTCTAAACATTGTAGGTACTTTCTGTAGACTGGGGTTCATGTCAATCTGCTCAAATGTATGGGTTGGATTGCAAATTGCAACGTTTGACAATAAAATGCTGCGTTTGATCTGCTTAAAGTGGAACTAAATCTTGAGTAAAAAAATTGCGAGTCTGTAAACTGAGCTGTGTATGCTCTGATCAGCATTCATTTTCGGCAAGGTGCCAGTGTGCTGGGATGAATGACTCCTTTGTGCATGCGCAGGGGTCAAGTCATCCCCACTAGCCAATCAAAAGGCTGAAAATCTGGCACCAGTATGAAGCCCAGTGAAAATATGTCAGCGAGGGATCTAATGGTCACATCGCTAAAATGAAAGTGAGTATTCTGTGGACTGTAGTTCTTCTTTAACCACTACAATACTGGGCACTTTCGCCCCCTTCCCTCCCAGACCAATTTTCAGCATTCAGCGGTCTCGTACTTTCACTGACAATTGCGCGGTCATGCTACACTGTACCCAAATTACATTTTTATCATTTTGTTCGCACAAATAGAGCTTTCTTTTGGTGTATTTATTCACGACTCCGTTTTAAATTTTTTGCGACATGTTTTTGTTAAAAAAAATTCCGTTAAGTGTATAATAATTGGTTTGTGTGATCACGGACAGATGTGCGCAAATGATCATGTACAGATGTGCGCAGGTGATCACGGACATATGTGTGCAAATAATCATTGGGACATGTGATTTTAGTGGGACATATGTGGGGGACAGGTGTTTTTATTATTTGGGGACATGTGTTTTGGGACATTGTGTGGGGACATGTGTGTTTTACATTGTGCGGTGACACTAGGTTGGTGATCAGTGACTAAAAAGGTGTAAAAAACAGCTCATACTCACTGATCACCAGCCGGCTGCAGCGATCCCCTCTCCTCACCGACAACTTCTGTGTGAGGAGAGGAGAGGAGAGCCGATTGCCTAGCAACCGGCTCTGTGTTTACATCACAATACGGCTGTGATTGGACACGGCCGTCATGTGATCAGGAGGGCCAATCACAGAGCCCTCTTGCTGATCGGAGATGCGCCGTGTCCGGGTGACATCGAGATCGCGCCGCTGTGCGCATGTTCCCCCCATGTTCCTGAACGTCCACTTAGAAGGAGAGAGCGCCCACCCGGCCATTTATGTACATTTCCCTGCAAAGGTAAAGCATAATGGGCTAGTAGCCCATTATGTGTCACTTACCTGAAACCGAAGCCTGCGATGTCACCGCTGTCCCCACTGGATGAAGGAGCGCAGAGACACCTTTGGACAGCTGCATTGTCATGGGGGGGGGGGGGGGAGTGTTGGATGTACTAGCAGATTTAAAGTGTTTTTTACACCAGCATTTCATATCCTGATATGTGCCTGCTGTACCATTTACTTGTATGAAAAATATTCTGTTCTCCTCGTATTGTTTCCTTTGTCTGATATGCCGGGTTTTTCTGCCAGTCCCTCTGTTTTCCTATTAAAAACTGACCACACTAAGCAGGAGAACACACCGTGGTCAGTTCTCTAGCTGTGCTCAGAACTCAGCCGGCTCTCCTCCAATGATCAGACTTGTCCTGACACACCTCCCCTGCACAGCCATTCACTGGGAAGCTCAGTGTACTGCTGCTTCTCCTCCCTTCAGCTCTTATGTAGCTGAGAACAGAATGAATGTGATCTACCAAGGCACGGCCTTTAAATTGGCCATACACGATTTGGCTGCAACACCACCCAGCTTGACAAACTCCAACTGAGAAATCTAAAGAGCCGGGCAGAAGAAAAGTCAGCCAAATAATGACTATGGCCAATCAGCTGTAGTAACTTTTCAGGTATTCTAACAGCTTCAGGTAGCGGTTGTCACAGTATAGTAGCCAGCAGCTGGAGATTCTTCCATTCATGCTGTTTAGTGTGTATAGAGGCATCTTATGCGGCGTACACACGGTCGGAATTTCTGATGGAAACAGTCCGATGGGAGCTTTTCAATGGATTTTCCGACCGTGTGTATGCCCATCTGTCTTTTTCTGTCGGAATTTCCGACGGACTTTGGATTGAGAACCTGTTCTCAATTTTTCCGACGGAAAACCTTTCTATCGGATTTTTCGATCGTGTGTATGCAATTCCGACACGTAAAATTCCAACGCATGCTCGGAAACAATTCGACGCATGCTCGGAAGCATTAAACTTCCCTTCTATAGTGCTGTCGAATGTGTTTTATGCCGCTGTGTTACAGACCGTCGGAATTTGGTGTGACCGTGTGTAGGCAAGACAGTTTGAGCGAAATTCCGTCGGAATTCCGACGGGAAAACCATCAGAGCTTTTTCCGACGAGAATTCCGACCGTGTGTACTCTGCATTAGTTTTTCTCTCTTTCAGCACGTTGTGTTCAGCAAAATAAATCTTTACATGTATGGTAAGCTTTAGGCTCTGCATGTAAAGAGAAGCATGGGGCACCAGAGCTAGAGAGTGAGCTGTGGGTATTGCACGCAATGCACGGTGTATCCTCTTGATGATTGAAATACTGGGGAATGTGTTGAATACAGTTATCACTGGAGGTGTGAACACTGGGGAGTGTGTTGTGTCTACTGGGGTACATCTAATTGATGGCATACAGTAAATGCTTGAGAGTGCCTTGGGTATGCTTGCTGGTAGATCTCACAGGTCTCTTCTGCATTTCTGTGCATTCTGGAAATCAGTAACATCAGTTAACTTTCACCTACAACTAACGAGTATGCAAGAAATTAGTGCCTTTTGCAAACGCTAATGGGCCCTTTTACACGGGTTGTCCGATCAGATCTGCCTGTTAGTTTTTCAGGTGGACCTGATCCTGATCGGACTCTCCAGTCTCTTCTATGGAGCAGTGGATGTCAGCTGACACCCGCCGCCATCTGATCCAATCCTGTCCACCAAAAACAGACGGATAATGGTCTTATGCCACGTACATACGAGCGGAATTTCTGGAAAATCTTGGATGGTTTTTCCAACGGAATTCCGCTCAAGCTTGCGTACATACGGTCACACAAAAGTTCGCTGAACTTTCGACCGTCAAGAACGTAGTGATGTACAACACTACGTCGAGCTGAGAAAATGAAGTTCAATGCTTCCGCGCATGCGTCAAATTGTTTCTGAGCATGCGTAGGAATTTTGCGCGTCGGAATTGGTACAGACGATCGTAATTTCCGACCGAAAAATTGAGAACATGCTCTCAATTTAGAGGAGAGCAGGACTGTGTCCATGTCCGCTCTGCAGAGTGGAGCGGACACAGACCTGTCATCAGCCTGCTCAGCGGGGGTCAGCAGACAGATCAAGTGGAATCCGCTATACGGAGGCGCCTGTATGAAAGGGGCCTCATGCATTTAAGCATAGGTCTACTTTATTACTCCAACACCTAGCAAAGCATTTGCCTAACGCTGCATTGCTTCAATGTTAACCCTGCAGGTCTCCCTAGCCCAGTTATTCTCAAACTTTTTTTTACCCCTGATGAACCCTTGAAATAATTTTTAGGTCTTGGGGAACCCCTGGTAAATCCCAAATCATTGGGGGTCAGTGAAAAAATGCTCCCCTTACGATAATGGTCAGAATGCCAATCAGTGGCAGTTGGTGTTTTTTTGGGGGGCGGCAAATAACCCCCCCGGCCGCTGGTGGATCGGCACTAGCACAACTGCAACCTACACCCCCCCCCCCCGCCGCTGCAATTCATTCGCCCGATGCCCTGAAAGATGCAGACACATGAATAGGGGCGGCCTGGACGAGGAGAGAGGTGGCGAGGAGAGAGGGGGCTGCGCCTGGGCGCCACTAATGGACGGGCCACCACTGATGCCAATCTTTATGTAGCTTAACCACTTGCGGTCCGCCCGCAATGTACTGCGGATGGGCAGCCCATACAGGCACAGTCACATACCTGTACATCGCTGTCCTCTTCCGGGCAGGTCCTGGCCTATGATTCATGTATGGCTGCTCTAGCTTGAGTCGGGCCTTGAAGTAGTCTTCTTCACTAAGGAGAGGTCTACAGAAAGTAGTTCAGACCCCTTAAACACAAATGTTGGGTCAATGACAGCACCAGGGACTTGTGTATACTACATACCCCCCAATTTTGAGATGGGAATGAGGGACACCTATCAGCAAAAGTATGCACACCCCCTTGCCATGCCCCCTTAAAGGAGAATTGTACAAAAAATAAAAGATTGGTTCAACGTAAAAGTGCTTTTTTACCACTACTCTTCCTTTATATTGGCTTTCAGAATTTACAAATGCAGCAATTTAGAAATCAGATGAAAGGTTTAGCAATGTAAAACACTTTTTCACAGATAAAAAGTGAATTTTTTTATACATCTATATATAGATCAGACCAAAATGAGGGACAAAAGAGGAGGAATGAGGGACAGAGGGACATTGCTCCAAATCAGGGACAGTCCCTCGAAATCAGAGACAGTTGGGAGCTATGATACTATGTATATTAACCACTTCTGACCGGCTCACGCAGATATACTGTGGCAGAAGGGCACATACAGGCAGATTAAAGTACATGTATGTTGCCCTTTAAGAGGCGGCTTGCGGGCGTGCATGCGCGCCCGCCGGGAGTCCCGTGAGCGTGATCGCGGGTCCCGTGGACTTGATGTCTGCAGGGATACCCGCGATCGTCTCACGGAGAGGATGAACGGGGAAATGCTGATGTAAACAAGCATTTCCCTGTTCTGCCTAGTGACAGTGTCACTGATCACAGCTCCCTGTAATCAGGAGCGGTGATCAGTGTCATGTCACAGACAGCCCCTCCCTTCACAGTTAGAACCACTCCCTAGGACACACTTAACCCCTACAGCACCACCTAGTGGTTAACCCTTTCACTGCCAGTCACAATTACACAGTAAATGTGTCTGCCATAATGTTGCAGTCACAATAAAAATCGCTGATCGCCGCCATTACTAGTAAAAAAAAAATATTAAAAAAATTCCATAAAACTCCCCTATTTTGTAGACACTATAACTTTTGCACAAACCAATCAATAAACGCTTATTCCGATTTTTTTTTTTACCAAAAATATATAGAAGAATACGTATCGGCCTAAACTGAGGAAAAATATTTTTTTTTATATATTTTTGGGGATAAATTTATTATAGCAAAAAGTAAAAAATAATGTTTTTTTTTCAAAATTGACGCAATTTTTTTGGTTTATAGCGCAAAAAATAAAAACCGCAGGGGTGATCAAATACCACCAAAAGAAAAATCTATTTGTGGGGAAAAAAGGACGTCAGTTTTATTTGGGAGTCACATCGCACTACCGCGCAATTGTCAGTTAAAGCGGCGCAGTGCCGAATCGCAAAAAGTGCTCTGGCCTTTGGCCAGCCAAATGGTCTGGGGGTTAAGTGGTTAATATATAATATTCGCTTGGATTGGGGCATGTGCATGCACTGCAATGAAAGGCTCTTGATTGCGCAGCAGATGACGTAACCTCTTTGGCGGTAGCTGTGCGGCCAGGCCTCTAGTTGCTAAGGAGTTAATTTGTATGGATGTCTCCAGACTCTGGCAGTAATGCAGAAGTGACACTGGCCAAGACACAGGAGAAGGGGGCTGTGAAGGAGGCCATTAATCTCTCTCTGGCTGGCTGCTGCTCTCATTGTTATGCTGGGTTTTAGGGGGGGGATGGGTGGGAGAACCTGATTATAATTTTGCTGCTTTGCCCTGAGGTTGGAGCGTGCAGTGTCTGCAGCAGAGGGCTCCAGGGACAGACTGGTCAATGCTTCTGTCAGCCTGAAACCAAGACTTATCAACAAGAAAAATGTGCTAATGAGGAGCTGCTCCAGCCACATGCTGCTTCCTGATCTGTCTGCACCTCTCTCTCTTCTTGCCAGAATAGCTGGCTCAGAATTGACTTGGGGGGAGGCTTAATAACTCCCCATCTTGATGTGCACCCAGCTGAGCACCAGCCTCCTTCTCAGAACATTGAACACCTGAGCCCCAAAGATACAGGTACAGACTTGCTGCCAGGGGGTATCTCATGTACAGACAGGGACACGCGGTTCTCGTGGTAACCCGCTGATTCCAAATCGTGCTAAAGCATAGAGATGTCTTCTGCATACTAAATTCCAGACACCTTGATCTTGTCAGCCTGTCAGGTTTAATACGCCATGTCCTTACAGAAATATTTCTGCAGAGAAGGTAAAGCTAGATATGCATTCTCTTGTCTGCAAGCCATTTTAATACGGCAGTGCAAAGAACCATGATAATGTGCAAAGTCAGTAACCCATAGCACCCAAAGCCACCTGAAGCGCGTTGATTGGTTACTGAGGCTACTTTGCACTCTAAACTGACCACACATATAGGGCCAGGATTATCCCCTGTGCAAGGGTATTATACAGAGTGGCCCCTTACTTTCTCTTCTGGGGTCCCCTGCCAGTGATCTCTGCTACTCCTCTTCTCCATGTATCACCATAAGAAGAGCCACTTTCTGTGAGGGCACACATGCGGGCACGCTCCTGAGCCGGGTTGTGTGCATCGACAGACACACACAGCGCAGCTCGGCCCTGACCCCCGCTCCCTCCTTACAGGATTTGACTGACAGTAGCAAGAGCCAATGGCTACTGCTGCTCTCAACGAAGCTTGTGAGAGGGGAGAGAAGACCTGCAGATGGACACAGCACTGGATTAAGAATGGTAAGTATTTGGGGGGGGGGGGGGGGGTAGCAACTGGAAGGTTTTTTTCCTTAAAGTGGTGGGACACCCTGAAAACAAAAACTTTAAAAAAAATATTAGTAACAATTTAAAATAAAAATAAAAATTTTTTTTTTTACTTACCAGAAATGGCTGTTGCTAGGCAGATCATCCTAATCTGCCTCCTCCAGCGCCGCGGTGATCCTCTCTCCTTCCGTCTTCTAGTGAATGGGGCGCGGTGTGTTATGGGAACTATGTCCCACAACACATCGCGTTCCCCATTCACAAATTAGACTCGCGCATGCGCAGTAGGCCGCGCGCCGACTCGCGCATGCGCAGTAGGAAACGGGAAGCCGTTTCCCTTACTGAGGATGGCGGCGCTGGAACCGGATCGCCGAGGGACAGCTCGTCCTCCATGACCGACATCGCGGGCGCCCTGGGAGGGTAAGTGTACTTATTAAAAGTCAGCAGCTACTTTTTTTTTAGCTGCTGACTTTTAAAAAAAAAAATTTTGTAAGGTGAAACACCCCTTTAATGCATTGAAGTCATTAAAGTGGTTGTAAACCCTTTAGGCCCCTTTCACACGGACGGACCGTCTATCTGTTTTTCTTCTATCCGTCTATGGACGACAATGCATTCCTATGGGCAAACGGATGACTATCCGTTAACCTCCGCTTCCGTTTTTATACCTGTTATTTTTAACGTACAAGGCTACATCCAGATCTGTGAAAATGGATATTAACTGATGTTCATGGACAATGTCCGTGAGTTAAGATCCGTTTTGTAGAAATAATTTTTTTTTTGTTTATCTGTGAACTCAACCTATGCCCCAGGCAATGCTTTCTGGGTAGTTTCTTTAGTAGGCACAGAAACTGCTGTAAATGGATC
Source organism: Lithobates sylvaticus (assembly GCA_028564925.1). Lineage (NCBI taxonomy): Eukaryota > Metazoa > Chordata > Amphibia > Anura > Ranidae > Lithobates > Lithobates sylvaticus. Next base: position 210,744,078 of record CM053032.1, read on the forward strand.
AAAACAGATACAAAAACGGATGAAAACTGAGATTAATGGAACAGAAGATGGAGGAAGCAACGGATAAGAACTGATACGTTTTTAATGTGGCTAAACTGACGGTGCTTGTGTAAATGAGGCCTTACATATACCCAGTGAAGTGAACAGCCTCAAATGATACACAGAGATGAAACAAATTCTCCTACATAGGTTTTTACTTGTTTATCTGCAGTCTTCCCTGCTCTACACCCCTTCCAAAAGGGCAAATTGTGTTAAAAATCTTTCTTCATCTGTCAGGAGCACAGAGGAGGGGGCATACACACGCTCGGACAATCCGCGGACCAGGTCGGTCGGACTTTGTCCGACGTACTTTGTCCGATGTTGGCGTTGCGTACACACGGTCGGACTACGTTGTCGGAATATCCGGTCCGGAAGAACGTCGTGACGTAAGTCGTCGTCCACGAGATTACAAAAGGGAAGTTCAGCACCACGTCAGGCACCCGTTGGGCTCCTTCTGCTGATCCCGTGTTTATCGAGAGTTAGTGGAAGTTTGGTGACTTAAGATTCGCGCTTCTCAGTTTTCAGACTCAGATCGTTACTGCTCTTCAGTTTGTGCTTGTCGTGCGTATCTGTTTATTAGTGCGTGTAGTCAGTTCGCATTTGTTGGTCATTGCGGCCTATATCTTGATATAGGACGCTTTGATTTGCACTGCTTATTGTCTGCTCGTTGCTGGTATTCACTTCGTTCTTTCAGGCCTTGCTGTTTATCGGTGCTTTCTGTTTGTCCGTTCTGACCAGCCGACCTTTTGTGACCTTCTGAGCGATGTTTCCCGTGCGTACTCGTCGCCGAGTTCGTGCTGTACGCGGAATTGGTGTCGGGCTTTTAGCTTTGAGCCAAGACCCGTCCATGAACAGAGTGACGAGGAGTATGTGGACCAAGAATTGGTTGCTTCAGCGTGACCAGTTCTCGCACATGCCTTTGCTTCGTGAGATCCGGGAGAATAATCCTGATGATTTCAGGAACTTTCTCAGGATGACGGACCCCGATTTTCACCGTCTTTTGGCTTTGCTGACCCCCTTTATCAGCCGGCAGGATACCTGCATGAGACAAGCCATTACTCCGGAGCAGAGGCTTGTTGCCACGTTGAGGTACTTGGCGACAGGGAGAAGTCTTCAGGATTTGAAGTTCTCTTCAGGTATCTCTCCCCAGGCCCTGGGAATCATTATTCCAGAGACCTGTTCTGCCATCATTCAGGTCCTGCAGGAGGACTATATTAAGGTAACATTTCTACTTTACTATTCCCTTCTATGTATGCTCTGTTTGCTAATGACTTGTATTTTTGACCTCCTTCCCTAATTACCATGATTGCAATATGTTCTAATATGCTGTGCCCCTTTTCTCCTTCATGCATTTTTCCCTTCACTTACCTCACCAGCATGCTCTTCTGCCCCAATAGACACCTATGGCCTAGTCACTTAAGCAATGTCTTTTGTCTGCTGCATAGTATTGTTTGCCCCAAAACACCCCCTAAAATATGCACAAATGTTTGCTGTGTGGTTTACTTCATGTAGAGCCCCCTTTTTTTGTTCTTTTGGTGGGGGGGGGGGGGCAAACTCATTAGGAACCCCCTCCCCCAACTGCTCTGTCAGATGGTACCAATCCTTTATCTGCTGGCTTTCCCAAGGTCAATACACACTATATACCTACCTCTTTATAGTGCGCATCTTTAGGGATGAATTCAGCAAAGCATGTAGTGCAAGGGGCTGCCTCCATACATTCCATTTCCTAATTTTTTGTCTTCTTTCCCTCCTATTAGCTTGCTTGGTAATTTAATAATGTCACACTGTGCCTGCCTTTTTTGGGGGGGGGGGGGGGGGAATGTTATTTGATCTTTCCTGTGGCCTGCCAATAGTGTTAAGTACAGAGGGTCTGGCCAAACTAGGCCACATTATTGAGCCATTTGCCAATCAATGAAGTGCAGAGGGTTACCTGTCCACCACCCCCCCCCCCCAAAACCATAGTTATTGCCAATGTCCCATCAGAAGTGGGGGGATTGATGGGGGGGTGAGTAATCTGTGAAGGGGAGCCTCTACTTTTCTGTGTAAATACTTTCCAGCCTCCAATTTTATACAATGCTCTTGTTCCAAGATGTTGATTGTCTAATCTGCTTGCAATGTTTAGGTGCAAAGTGACTCATTTTTTTTTCTTGTTTCACTCCACAGTTCCCTTCCACGCCACAGGAATGGCAGACTGTGGCCTCCCACTTTGCCAGCCGTTGGGACTTTCCTAACTGCGGAGGGGCAATTGATGGGAAACACGTCCGCATCGTCCCACCGCCCAACTCGGGGTCCTACTATTATAATTATAAAGGGTTTAATAGTGTAGTGATGTTGGCGGTGGTGTCGGCAACATACGAGTTTATGTATGTGGACGTGGGGATGAACGGCCGGATATCGGATGGTGGGGCCATTACGCACACGGAGTTCTACTGGCGTCTCCAAAGTGGCAGTCTGTGCTTGCCACCTCCAGAGGAGAATGCCGAAGGACTCCCCTTCGTCTTTGTCGCAGATGAAGCGTTTGCGCTGACTCCCCATGTGATGAGGCCGTTCCCGATGAGGACCCTCACCCCGGACCAGAGGGTCTTCAACTACAGGCTGTCCAGAGCCAGAAGAGTGGTGGAGAACGCTTTTGGCATCCTGGCCAGCCGCTTCCGCCTGTTCCTGACGGCATTTAACTTGGCGGAATACAAACTGAACCACATAGTTCTTGCCTGTTGCATATTGCACAACTTCCTCAAAAGACATAACAGGAACTATGTGGTGCCCGTTGGCCCAGATGTGGAGGGCCCTCCAAATGCGGACCTCACAGCCCTTCGAGTGGCACGTCCAGGCTTGCCCCCTCTCAATGCCCGCGTGGTCCGGGACCAATATATGGAATACTTTGTGGGTAGGGGGGCCATTGCTCTGCCTGACGATGTGTGAGAGGCATTTTTTAATAAATCTGATATTTTAACCAACCTCTGATTTCTTGTCATTTCAGTCTTCTTTTTAGCTTATTTTACTTTGTCATTTTTTCCCTTTGCCTTCGACAGTGGTAATGCACTTTCTGGGCAAAAGGAGGTAACAGTCTCTTCTTCCCCAAAAGATTATTCTCATGTGTGTTTGCTACCTAATCTTTGGTCTAGAGAAGGTTTGTCCTGCATAACTGACACCCAAAATACTCCTTTTCAGCACCAGGTCTGACATGTGTGTATTCTCCAAAATGCTGTGCTCCGTGTTTTCGTCCAAAGCACTGTGGGTGTCATTTACATAAGTCAAATCCGCTATGCTCTACAAGTGCATTGAAAAAGTTCCCTGGGAAAGGAAATTGCAGTGCAAAGTGGATTTGCCTTTAGTAAATAACACCCATTGCCCCCCATATCCTTTACATTTTACATACATAATGCATTGTTTTATTTAAATAAGGAAGCCACACATTTTGAAAAATAAAAAAGTTTACTTGGAAAACATTCACAAGTGCGTTTACAATCTTCACGCCAAAACTGACAACATCTTGGTTATTTACAACATTATTTACAAAGATTACGCAATTGGTAAAACCAGGCATGGAGCTAAGCAGAACCTATGAAGTAGGAAAGTTCAACTTTGTAAAGTGAAGACAAGATCAGACATGACTATATGTTCAAAGTGTGTTTGATCTTGCCTTCATCACATGGGGGGGTCACCCCCGAAAAGTGGAAATTTGGAACATGCACACAATTTGGTTCTGAAAATGGTCATTAGATGGTAAAACACATGCCTAGAAGCTTCAAAAGTGCCATTTTCCATCATGGGGATGAATGGACGTTTTTTGGGGGTGCAACCCCTTCACCACAACCACTTTCGTAGTTCGTAAAGTGTTTGCACCCCCAAAAAAACGTTGCCATTCATCCACCATGATGGGAGCTAGCACATGTGGACACAATGTGTGCATGTTCCAAATTTCACACAGTTTTTAAGTTGCAAATGTGTTCAGAAGCTGGCACAAATGTGTGTAAATTACTTGGTGCTTTTTCATATTTTTCCTAAAACATCAATGATGTTCTTCAATTTTTGTTGAACATCATTGATGTTTTGCTTTATGTAATCTAGATCTCGATTGCAGACCATTATCTCTCCGATGAGTACGTGGGCACTCTCTGTGGTAAAGTGCGATTTTTCTTCCACAACATCCACGTCACCTAAAAACCACAAACAAACAAAAATGGGGTGTTGGAAATGAGGCAGCCATACATGGATTAGCTTACCAGTAGCTGTGTTCTCCCACACTCACCTGTTGTGGTGACAATTTCTCCAAGTTCGATGATCTCTCCTTCCTCCTCCTCCTCCTCCTCTGCTTCTGCTCTTTCCCCTTTTTTGGGAGGTGTTGGTTTGGGGGTTTCCTCAGACGGCCCAAGTTTTCGCTCCCCTATGAGAATGTCCAAAAGGAAGATTTAGCAACACAAGCTATTGAGGGCAGAAATAGGAAATGACAAACATTGCTTGAAAGTGACGGACACTATTTTAGTTTGGCCAGTTACAAATGTCAACTACATGAATGTAGTCACTTTGTAAAGGTGCTAAACTGACTAGCTTTTTGGTAGAAGTTTGTGTGATGGAGACCCCCCTCTAGTATCCACTGGAGCACATGTGTGGAAAAGCATAATAAAAAGGGGGTTTGGGTGTCCCAGCACTAGTGCTCTAGAGTCCAGATGGGTAAACAGCTACTGAGTGACCTCTCCTTTACATTGAATAAATTGGCTTTACATTCTTGATGACATTTCTAGTGAGAACAAACTTCCTTTCCCCAAAAAAAACACCAAACATCGTATTATAAGTGGCCGAACGATCGAGGTTGCGTACGATCGAATGCACACACACACGACCATGACAGTGGCAGAAAGATCGAGGCTGAGTACGATCGAATGCACAGACGAACCTGAAAGTGGCCATTTTGGAATGTACAACTTGGTAAAAATCAAAACACAATGGAGCAGTATGCAAGCAAGAAATCAAACACAAAACACAACTACTTACTTTTTTGAAGAATTCTCTTGATCTTTCTGTACTGATCGGCCTCCCTCAGTTTCAGGTCTGACCAGCGTTTCCTGAGTTGCTCCTTGGATCGTTGTACCCCAAAATTATTGTACAGCCTTCTCACAACTTTAGACATGATCTTGGCCTTGCGGACATTGGGGTTGAGGTAAGGCCCATACTTCCCATCATAGTCGCTCCTCTTTAATATGTCCACCATCTCCAACATTTCTCCAAATGACATATTGGAGGCCTTGAATTTCAGGTTCCGGGATCGGGACGTTTCTGCCTCCGGACTTTCCTCGTCCTCCTCCTCGTTGGTGGGATATTTGTGGCGCACCTGCTGTGTCCCCGCCATGTGCTCTCCCCACTACGCCGTAAAGAGAAGGGGTGGGGAATAGACGAGAAAGATCGTCAGGGGCGGGCGGAGTTTGAAGCATGTGCAGTGTATATAAAACGTCACACGCCTGTGTCGTAGCCACGATCTGGGAGACGAGGGGAGAGAAAACTCACACGAGACGATCGCTACAAACGAAGGTACAATTTAACGTTGGTACATAACTAGCCTAGACTGATTTGAACTTGAGGCTTCTTTATGGAGAAGATTAGGAGAGTTTAGCCTGACATAATTTATAGGGTTTGGTGTGTTGTTGTGTCTTGCAGAGATTGATATGAAGGGATTCAACGACATGAGTTTTCTCCCCCCTCTTCATTGCCAAATACAGGGATTTTCCCATATTGTGGCAGGGTATACACCCACATTACACCAACAAACCAAAGAGGCACGCAGCCCTGGAGGAACTTGTGGAATTTGTCAAGCCAAGGTTCCCCACGGCAACTGTTGATGATATTAGAAAGAAAATTGGCAGCCTGAGGAGTGCGTATATCAGGGAGAGGAAGAAGGTCGTGAAGTCTGAGGAAACTGCAACTTCAGCAGATGAGGTCTATGTCCCCAAGCTCTGGTACTATCAGAGTCTCCATTTTCTGAAGGACCAGGCTGATGTCACGGAGCCAACCTCAACTCCTCCTTCCACGCTTCCTTGCGCACAGCCCACCCCTGATGAGGCTTCCGAGGAGCAACCTGGGCCTTCCAGTCTGGAAGAGGTGGAGGAGCCCAGCTTGTTCCAGGTATAGTAGTTTTGTTACCATTTATGGGAATAATGAATGATGTTCACTTAATTCAGGATCGCCAATTGCTTAGTTCCTAACGTGTTTGACATATCAACAGACAGTGGTGTGGGAGACATTTGGGGCCAGAATCTAAACTGCTGGGCTGAGAATTGTATGGTTTTCTATTTGTAAACATTTTGCACCAGTCACTAGATGAGAATTGTGTGTGTTTGATGAACAAATAACTGAAACTATGTCCCTTTTTCCTACACAGGAAGACCTCAGCCAGGAGGTGGCTGTGGAAGGTGGCAGTCAGGAGGAGGCAGGGGTTAGTGGCAGCCACCAGCTGGGTAGTGGCAGCCAAGAGGGGTCTAGGCCTCGGAGCCTGACTGACACCCAAACCCCTCCCCTCCGCCCTCCGTACAAAAGGGCGAGAAGGGGGGGTTATGCGGCACAGTCAGCGCTCCGGATGATAAGAGAGGCTTCAGACTCCCTACATGCCACACCCGCCGACGAGGAGACCTTTGGCTCGGTGGTTGTCACAAAAATGATGGGTATGGAGGTGGGGCAACGCAACATGTGTGAGGGGCTCATCCTCCATGTCCTAAATAAGGGTAGGGCTGGGGAGATGACCCCACTCACACATGTTTGCCATAGTTACCATGCTCCGCCTCCTCCTCCTCCTCCTCCTCCTGCCACCCCACCAGCACGACAGCCACAGCGTGCAAGGAAGCGTGGAAGGAAGACCTGAGAGTGACGACCTGGAATCAGTCTGGTCTGAGAGAAGATGGAGCCTCTTGTAGTACCAGAGCCTGGGGACCTAGATGGCATCTGCTGCAGTTCCGGATACTTTGGACTTCACGACCAGATTGCACTCCCCTTAATATACGTACTCCTCAGGCCCCCAATTTTCTACGCTTGGACAATGATGGTTGCCGTGGGGGGCCAAGACTTTGCAAATTCCCCAAGTTTCACCATGGCTGCGTTCCTCTTTGGTTTGTTGGTGTGACCTAAATAAAGGTTTTTTTGATTTGAAATAATCATTGACTATTGTGTTTTACTTTGCTACAATGACAGTTTTTCTTGGAGTAGGCTGGTACATTTCACTAATCCTAAAGTAGAATTAACAAGGGGCAACAACAACAAACAACCTCCTAGTAAATTTAAGCAAGAAATACAAATGTAAATAATGTGTTTTTGGTAATTTGAGACACACAACCCCCCTCCTAAAAAAAAAAAAAAAAAACATTCAAATATGTATTCCCCAAAAAAAAAAAAAAAAATAAAAATCATGGTAAAAAAATAACAAAGATTCTTTTCCGTTCAGAGTAAAAATAAACATGTAGTGTATAAATGCTGCAAAGTAATAAAGAAGTAAGTTTGTGAGAAGTGCGGGTGAATAGGAGCAGCTAAAACATGTCATTCTTGTTGCATTGTAAAGAAAAAGAGAATGCGCTGCATTAAAGACATTTTAAAGCGGTTCTGCACCCTTTTCATTTAGTAAATCTCTTTGCCTTCCAAATCAGGCAAAGAGTACTAAATGAAATGTTTTTTTTTTTTTTTTTTTTTTACTTACCTTGTAATTGAAGACTTCCGGTCTTCTCCCTCTGCGGCGGCGGGCGGGGTCTTGCGTCGATCGTCGTCACGGCGCACTGTCTCCTGGGATCTGGTGTCATTGATCCCAGGAGTCAGTGCGGGCATCTTTCGAAATCTCGCGAGATTTCGGCCACATCTTCCGAAATCTCCCGAGATTTCGGCCGCATCTGCCGAAATCTCGTGAGATCTCGGCAGATGAGCCGTTACTGCGCACGCGCGAGTAACGGCAGTGCATGCTGGGCCATCTAAAGTCCCTGTGGGTGTTTCACATGCCCACAGGCAAGATGGCCCCAGCACTAAAGAAGAAGACGAGGAACTTCATCGGACGAAAACCGGCGGCGATCGAGATGGAAGATGGAACAGGTGAGTCCCCTAATAAAGGTAAGCACACTTTATATTACATCCTAAAAAAAAAATTTTTTTTCAGAGTGCAGAACCGCTTTAACATTGCAGCGTGACGAATGTGCTGTGTCGATTAGGAAAGGTAGTTTTACCTGACCGAGCGCTTCCGTCACAGAATTTCTTCTGAGCATGCGTAGCACTTTGTCCGTCGGACAAGCGTACACACGCTCGGATTTGGTGTGATCGGACCGGGTTGACGGGAAATCTTTCCAGCAGGAGATAAGACTTTGTCCGACGGACAAACCGACGAACACTGTCCGATGGTGCATACACACGGTCTGATTTTTCAACAACCTTGTCCGATCGGACCAAATTGATGAAAAAGTCCGACCGTGTGTATGGGGCTTTAGAGCTTTGGACAGAGATACGTAAACACTACATATATATGTGCTTTGCTTAGATTCCATGACTGAGGTTTACAACCACTTTAAGATAAAAAATCTTTTTTCATTATTTTACTTTAGGACCACTTTAAGCTGGCCATACACCAGTAGAATTGTGTTCAAACGCTTGTTTGGAAATTAAAAAATAAATAATTTGAGCATTCAGTCTTGCCATTGAGTCAACTAATTTCTTTTAAAAGCCCTTATCATTTCATCCAGGCCTGCTGCTTGAATGGGACGTATTAAACATAAACGTAAGAATATGTACAAACTACAGGGAAGGGTAGCAGTCTTGATCAATTTACAATATATGGTGATTTGATACTGACAGCAACATGATGTGTGGGGTGGCTGTGTGCCACTTCTGGCACCCTGGCAGCCCTTCTGCCCTAGGCCATGGCGTATGTTGGCTTTACACAAATCTGTCTATCCCTGTGTACATATTGTAATCCATCTTCTAGAAGTATTTATGACCTAATAATCCATATAATCCAGACTTTTAGTGCCGTGAGGAGCCTTCAGATCAAGCAAAGAACATGCAAGGGAGCATGGAAATGATATATGATAAATGCATATACTCTAAATGAGAGAGTATATTGTGCAAACACATTTTCTGTTCTGTTATTTCAGAGATTAACAGCTAGATTGACCCCAGATTATTTACTACTAAACACTTCTCGTTTATTTTAATAGTTTGAATTAAATACTTGCAGTATCAAAGTGAACATATGAGAGTGAAAAGTTGAAAAGTAGACAGACAGACTTATAAAAAAAATATGTTAGGAGTGAAAAGGGTGGGATGTTGGTAAATTAAATACAACTCTGATCACCATGAGATATCATCCCGATATATGGATATTGAAAAGATGTGAAAAGGGTGAGACTTTAAATATATCTCTGGTGATCTATAAAATGGTAACATCAATTTATATAAAATATAAAAAAAATGTATTGAACATTAGATTAAAAATATTCCAGAAATAGAAAGTTACAGACATTTCATAAAACAATTTTCTGTGGTACAATAGATCCCTGTATTGATAATGTATGTCCTTAAAACTGGGGTCGACGTGTTTCACAGTCACACCGCTTCTTCAGGATCCACAAGGAACATTACAGTCAAAAAGATAAATCACAGACATAATATTTTCACTACAAAACACACAAGAATGATATATGTTAAGTATCCAAGATCATATATAAATTGTATTTAATAAAGCAACAATGCATAACTGAACAATAAATGATATTACATATTACAGCCCCCATATGTGATAAATAAAGAAATAAAAAAACATATGGGGGCTGTAATATGTAATGTCATTTATTGTTCGGTTATGCATGGTTGCTTTATCGAAATACAATTGTATACAATAATGTATTCAGGGCTGGTGCAAGGATTTTTAACACCCTAGGCGAAACTTCATTTTGCTGCACCCCCTTGGCTCCACCCCTGACCCACCCCCTTTGTCCTGCCCATGTATACCTCACCTTTTTAATGAAGCGCCCATCAAATGCAGCCTCACCAGCGCACATCAAATGCAGCCTCACCAGCGCCCATTAAATGCAGCCTCACCAGCGCCCATCAAATGCAGCCTCACCAACGCACATCGAATGCAGCCTCACCAACGCACATCGAATGCAGCCTCACCAGCACCCATCAAATGCAGCCTCACCAGCACCCATCAAATGCAGCCTCACCAGTACCCATCAAATGCAGCCCACCAGCGCCCATCAAATGCAGCCCACCAGCGCCCATCAAATGTAGCCTCACCAGCACCCATCAAATGCAGCCCACCAGCGCCCATCAAATGCAGCCTCACCAGCACCCATCAAATGCAGCCTCACCAGCACCCATCAAATGCAGCCCACCAGTGCCCATCAAATGCAGCCTCACCAGCGCCCATCAAATGCAGCCTCACCAGTGCACATCAAATGCAGCCTCACCAGCGCCCATCAAATGCAGCCTCACCAGTGCACATCAAATGCAGGCTCACCAGCGCCCATCAAATGGAGCCTACCATCGCCCATCAATGTAGCCTACAAGTGCCCATCAATAAATGTTTGCTTGCCTCCATTCATTCGGGAGTCGGGACATTGACACAGTCCTCCGCCGCCACTGCACCTCTGACACTATGTGCGGCTGCCTGCTGATGCTGAGACTTATGCCGCGTACACGCGGTCGGAATTCTCGTCGGAAAAAGCTCTGATGGTTTTCCCGTCGGAATTCCGACGGAACTTCGCTCAAACTGTCTTGCCTACACACGGTCACACCAAATTCCGACGGTCAGTAACACAGTGGCATAAAACACGTTCGACAGCACTATGAAAGGGAAGTTTAATGCTTCCGAGCATGCGTCGAATTGTTTCCGAGCATGCGTCGGAATTTTGCGTGTCGGAATTGCATACACGCGATCGGAAAATCCGATAGAAAGGTTTCCCGTTGGAAATCCAAAGTCCGTCGGAAATTCCGACAGAAAAAGACCGATGGGCATACACGCGGTCAGAAAATCCGTTAAAAAGCTCCCATCGGACTGTTTCCATCGGAAATTCCGACCGTGTGTACGCGGCATTAGTTGCTTGTTGCAGAGAGAAGAGAGTAGGAACACCAGTGGCTGGGCGCCCCTAGGCAGTAGTGCGCCCTTTGCCTAGTGGTAGCACCAGCCCTGAATGTATTACATATTACAGCCCCCATATGTGATAAATAAACAAATATGGGGGCTTTAATATGTAATGTAATTTATTGTTCAGTTATGCATTGTTGCTTTATTGAAATACAATTTATATATCATGTTGGATACTTGCGCAAATGCATATATGCGAAAATACATACAAAAAAAAGTCTGAAAAAGTAGATGCTCAAACAGGAGTATCATGTGCAAGAGGCCTAATGCCTTGTACACACGATCGGAAATTCGGCCAGCAAAAGACCGATGAGAGCTTTTGGTCGGAAAATTACGACCGTGTGTATGCTCTATCTGACTTTTGCTGGCCGAATTCCTGCCAGCAAAAGATTGAGAGCAGGTTCTCATTTTTTCGGTCAGAAAAAGTTTTGATCGGAAATTCCGATCGTCTGTACCAATTCCGACGTGCAAAATTCCTACGCATGTTCGGAAAGCATTGGCATTCTCTGAAGTATTGAACTTAATTTTCTTGGCTCGTCGTAGTGTTGTACATCACCGCGTTCTTGACGGTCCAAAGTTCAGCGAACTTTTGTGTGACCGTGTGTATGCAAGCCAAGCTTGAGCGGAAATCCGTCGGAAAAACCATCCAAGAAAATCCGCTCGTGTGTACGCGGCATTAGGCTGATGCCAAACAGGCATTTTTATTGCAGCGGTTATACCCCCCTACCGTCTCATTCACAAAACAAAAATCGTAACATCTTTCTATGGAGTCACAAACTCTTCAGCCCGGGTTCACACATGTGCGGTGCGAATTGAAGCTCCGGTTTCACTGCGAAGATAAAAATCAGTTGTTCAGAGGTTCCTCTGCGTTTTAGCTGCGGATCAGTGAGCAGGGAGAGAGGGGGGGAGAGGGGGAGGTGTAGTGAGGAGAAGGAGAGAATTCGTGTTCAGAACGGAATGCATCTGCGAATCAGATGCGTTCCCATAGAAGATAATGGGCCTGAATTCGCACCTGAGCCGGACCGCACTGCCCAAAAAACGCACACGTTTTTTTCTGCAATGCGCAGTGCGAATGCACCGCAGATATGTGAACCAGCCTCATTAAAATGAATGTATTTTGAAATGTCCTGCGAATTGGATGCGGTGTAAGCCGCATCTAATTCGCATAGGTGTGAACAGGGGCTCAATATTTAAAGAAATTGTCGCTCCTTCGCTCACTGATTGCGATTCTTTGCCAGGCCCAGCAACAATTGTATTTCATTGGCTTCTATGGCTTAGCTACAAATTGCTGAATGGGAGTGATTTGTAGAGTACAACTTAATGCTGTAGCCCTGTCTAGCAATTAAACTGCTAGCTGTTAATGACTGGCATTAGCGATTGGTAGCAGTCAATCTCCATACCAAATCGCCCATGTCTGTGACATCAGCCTATAGGGCACAAAGGCTAATGTTACTGTTACATCATAAACACACCACAGGAAATTGGGGAGGAGGTCAACTCATTTATTAGTTTGTTTTTGGGTTGTGGAAGGAAACTGGTGCAAGTTCCAGCTATCACTGTGTATGTGTGATCCTATAGAGCCCAGAGGCGATAGATTGCAGAGAAAACAAAGGATACTTTTTGTTGTTGTATCAGTATAAACCATTTAAATGCAGAGTGTATGTAAATACCTGATTACACATACCTGTGTATCTTGTGCACCTATGTAAATATAAACACACTTGAACACATTTCCCTTTCGAGAGTAACTCTGCCCCTCCCCCATATGAAGATAATAGAGCTCTGTGTTGTCCCTTTGTGTGTCTCGGTCACCCTGCCACCCCCACCCCTTTAGCAGAGCGGTTATTTTAGGAAAGAGCAGCTGAGGCCGGGGAGTGTTCTGTCCAGGCTCCCCAGACTGGTTTCATCACACCCTGTCCTCTTCACTCACACATACACACTAAAATCACATACACAAGCCACGTAACTCGCAGGAACGCCCTCCGCAACAAACAACCCGGCTAAAACACTAAGCTTCTGTTTCCCTTTCCTCGCTTTTAGGATCCCATGTCCACAAATGATTTATTATGATTAATTCTGGCTATAATGGCCCTTCAATAAATTATAACCCCCAAAAAGTCGGGATACTGTGTAAAGTCTACATAAAAACAGAATGCAATGATTAAAACCCATGTTTTATTCACAATAGTAAATAGAAAACATTTCAACTGAGAAAATGGACCATTATAAGAAAAAAAAATAAGGTCATTTTGAAATGAATGGTAGCAACATGTCTCAAAAAAGTTGGGACAGAGCAACAAAAAGCTGGCAAAGTACCACACCAATTCCAAATAAGCTGTTCACCACAGTGTAGCAACCACCCCCCGTTCTTTTAACCACTTGCCAACCATGCTATAGCCAAATGATGGCTACAGCACGGCTGCCCAGTTCTGGGAGGGCATCATATGACGTCCTCCCGTGATCGCGCCTGCCGCGCACCTGGCCCCATCTGTGAATACTGTGTGCTCAGGACGCAGCTGATCACAGATTAGGGTAAAGAG
>CM053032.1:210758243-210776840 GCA_028564925.1 Lithobates sylvaticus
AAAGTAGTGAGTGTACAGCTTGTATAACAGTGTAAATTTGCTGTCCCTTCAAAACACCTCAACACACAACCATTAATGTCTAAACCGATGGCAACAAAAGTGAGTACACCCCTAAGTGAAAATTTCCAAATTGGGCCCAATTAGCCATTTCCCCTCCCCAATGTCATGTGACTTGTTAGTGTTACAAGGTTTCAGGTGTGAATGGGGAGCAGGTGTGTTAAATTTGGTGTTATCGCTCTCACTCTCTCATACTGGTCACTGGAAGTTCAACATTTCAGAATTCAGTTCAGAATTTTTGCTCTACATAAAGATGGCCTGGGATATAAGAAGATTGACAAGACCCTGAAACTGAGCTGCAGCACCGTGGCCAAGACCATACAGCTGTTTAACAGGACAGGTTCCACTCAGAACAGGCCTCGCCATGGTCGACCAAAGAAGTTGAGTGCACATGCTCAGCTTCATATCCAGAAGTTGTCTTTTGGAAATAGACGTATGAGTGAGCCAGCAGAGGTTGAAGGGGTGGGAGGTCAGCCTGTCAGTGCTCGGACCATACGCCGCACACTGCATCAAATTGGTCTGTATGGCTGTCATCACAGAAGGAAGCCTCTTCTAAAGATGATGCACAAGAAAGCCTGCAAACAGTTTGCTGAAGACAAGCAGACTAAGGCCATGGATTACTGGAACCATGTCCTGTGGTCTGATGAGACCAAGATAAACGTAAGATTATTTTCTTGGTGGGAGTACAACTGGTTCTCTTTTAATATTATTATGATATCAGAAGACCAGGAACCCATTAATTCCTGATAAGGACTATACTGTAAGCTTATCTGCAACCCCCACCCACCCACACTTATACATTTATGGATGGAAAAATGGCATCGTTCCAGTGTCATTGCTCCTAATTATAGAGGTCACTGCCAGCCTACATGTCCCTTAAAAAACACTCAGGCTGATTAAAGAAAACCTGTGCTGAGAAAAATACAGTGCTTGTTATTGATCTTTCTTTCTGAAAAAAATTAAATTGCCTGGTTGCTATGCTGATCAATTACTTTGAATCACTGACCTAGAACAAGTAAGGATATCAGGAATCATGTCTTTATTCTGAATTCACTGGCTGCACGCTTGTTCAATATCAATGTCTCAAAGTACTGAACCTAGAGACAGCCAGGCAAGTAGCATTTGCATCCTGCTTATTTCTTTAAAGTGGAGTTCCACCCTCTTTTGAGAGGTGGTCTTAAATGGAAGACCGCCTCTCCACAGCTTGTTTTTGGCTAGTTAAAATTTGATTTTTTTTCTTCTAACTTACCTTTTTATGAAGTACAGCCTGTACTTCCGATCCATCTGGTCCACGGCGCAGGACGTCATATCCTCTTCTTCAACGAGCCCCACCCCCCCCCCCCGATGTCTTCTGGGACATGTGTGTGTCCCAGAAGACAGCCGGCCTATCATAAAGCGCATGCGCAGTAGGAAACGGGCAGTAAACCCACAAGGCTCCACCTGTTTCCCTTAATTAGAATGGTGGTGCCTGCACCCGATCCGATTGGACGGATCGGCCTCAGGGAGGGGCGACATCGTGGGCTCCCTGGACAGGTAAGTGTCCTTATTAAAAGTCAGCAGCTACAGTGTTTGTATCTGCTGACTTGCGGGGGGAACACCCCTTTAAATTCAGGTTCCCTCTTTGCACACCTGATTATGAACAGTATAATTTACAGAATTAATAAGGTGAATGTTAGGTTGTAATAAAGAAAAAACGAAAAATTCTGCACATTTGACCTGGAAGGCTGTAGACATGTTGTGCCGGAGATGAGGGGTACAGTGACAGAAAAGAGTTTTTGTATTTTGTATTGTAGCCAAAGCTGCTTTATGTGTTTTATTCCTCCTAGTTATAAAACAAAATGTATCTCAGCATTTGACTTTATAGTGAACAAATAGGTAATAACAATATTATATAAGCAGGGCTCAAAATTTCAAGTCCTGAGCTACTAGCCAGGCCTCAAGGGTTACTCGCCACCAGTTACCCCGCCCCACCCATAAACACGCCCTGCCCCTAAACACGCTCGGACCCACCCCTAAACACTCCCTCATAAATTATCTCATTAAATGACACTTAAAATGTTTTATGTAGAATTAAGTTATAAAAATAAATATTATAATATAACAACAACTTTATCCGTGCCCACCAATGCAGCCTGCCTGTGCCCTCCTCCATGTAGCCTGCCTGTGCCCACCAATGCAGCCTGCCTGTGTCCATCCTCCATGCAGCCTGCCTGTGTCCATCCTCCATGCAGCCTGCCTGTGTCCATCCTCCATGCAGCCTGCCTGTGTCCATCCTCCATGCAGCCTGCAAGTGTCCATCCTCCATGCAGCCTGCCTGTGTCCATCCTCCATGCAGCCTGCCTGTGTCCATCCTCCATGCAGCCTGCTTGTGTCCATCCTCCATGCAGCCTGCCTGTGTCCATCCTCCATGCAGCCTGCCTGTGTCCTCCATCCATACAGCCTGCCTGTGTCCATCCTCCATGCAGCCTGCCTGTGTCCTCCATCCACCCTGTGCCCACCGTGCAGCCTACCTGTGCAGGGGAGGAGAGGAACAGGAGAGCCACCGGATGTTCAGAGCGCAGGGGAACACAGCAATAACAGCTTTCCATTCAATTGCAGAGTTCCCGCCGCTCAACGTTATATACAGCCCCGCCCCCTGGCCGGAAACTTTGAATGACAGATCTCCTGTCCTGATTGGACGTGTGATCTGTCTATCAAAGTCCCGGACCAGGGGGCGGGGCTCTATCTGTATCAGCGAGCAGCGGGGAACACGGCAATGTTAAAAGAAAGCTGTTATCGCTGTGTTTCCCCCTGCGCTGTGCTCTGAAGATCCAAGCGGCTCTCTCTCCCTCTTCCCCTCCATGATCGCTGGGAGAAGGACTCCCATTCCACCCAGGATGCCAGCAGTGCTAGCCCCCCTCCGCTCCAGGCAGCCCTTCCTCGCCAGCCCTCAAAATGCACTCGCAAAATGCGAGCAGGCGAGTGCAATTTTTGAGGGCTGATATAAGTATAATATACCATTGAACGCTACAATGTTTACCCAGGACAGCACCTTAGTGATACGTAGTATATAATGCATCTGCACTTTGTTTTCTCCTAGTTCCCCTGCAAAGTCCAATAGATACCTTTTGATATCGCCAGCGAAGTCTACCTAGCTTCCTGTGTTGTCCTGAGGAAGACACACGTTTTGAGTTGGCGAAAAGGCATGTGGGAGACTCCCAAAATGTATGGAGGAAGGTGCTCTGGTCTGATGAGACTAAAATTAAACTTTTTGGCCATCAAAGAAAACGCTATGTCTGGCACAAACCCAACACATCACATCACCCAAAGAACACCATCCCCACAGTGAAACATGGTGGTGGCAGCATCATGCTGTGGGAATGTTTTTCAGCAGTCGGGACTGAGAAACTGGTCAGAGTTGAGGGAAAGGTGGATGGTGCTGATACTGATTCTTGAGCAAAACCTGCACCACTCTGTGTGATTTGAGGCTAGGACGGAGGTTCACCTTCCAGCAAGACAATGACCCCAAACACTGCTAAAGCAACACTTGAGTGGTTTAACCACTTCAGCCCTGGAAGATTTGGCTGCTGAATGACCGGGCCATTTTTTGCGATTCGGCACTGTGTCGCTTTAACTGACAATTGCGCAGTCGTGCGAAGCTGCACCCAAACAAAATGTACGTTCTTTTTTTCCCACAAATAGAGCTTTCCTTTGGTGGTAATTGATTATCTCTGCAGTTTTTATTTTTTGCGCTATAAACAAAAAAAAGAGCGTAAATTTTGAAAAACAAAACACAATATTTTGTACTTTTTTCTATAATAAATATCCCCATTTTTCTCAGTTTAGGCCGATATGTATTCTTCTACATATTTTTGGTAAAAAAAAAAAAAAAAAAACGCAATAAGCGTATATTGATTGGTTTGCGCAAAAGTTATAGCGTCTACAAAATAGGGGATAGATTTATAGCATTTTTATTATTTTTTTTTACTAGTAATGGCGGAGATCAGCGATTTTTATGGGGACTGCGACATTATGGCAGACACATCGGACACTTTTGACACATTTTTGGGACCATTGTCATTTATACAGCGATTAGTGCTATAAAAATGCACTGATTACTGTAAAAATTTCACTGGCAGGAAAGGGGTTAACACTAAGGGGCGATCAAGGGGTTAATTGTGTTCCCTGTGTGTGTTTCTAACTGTAGGGGGAGGGGACTGACCGTGAGGAAATGACAGATTGTGGTTCCTAGCCATTAGGAACTCACGATCTGTCTCTCCTCACAGAACAGAACAGGGATGTGTGTGTTTACACACACACATCCCTGTTCTGCCTCTCGTGCCCGCAATCGTCATGGCCGGCGGTCATCGCCACCGTCTGTTACGAGCATCGGCACCCCCGCACTGTATAAACCTGAACACAATATGGAAACACTGACAACATCAATAACAATTAATCTGTCTGGTTTACACTTAAAAAGTCCACACAGCATGACAAATTATCAGCCCCTGATATTTACAGACATTTGTAAATATCACAGATTTTTACAAACTGTCCATAAATTTACTGACGTTTGGCAACCCCGTTCTATAGTGTATACTTGCCTCAGTCTAAAGTACTAAGTGTGATTTATGTCTACAGTCCAGTTCCTCTGCTATCTGCATGAGTCCTTTATGACAGGTTATGCCAACTCCAAAAGATCCAGGGGGACAGGGGTGAGGAGCTTATGTACACAGCCTGTGATTGTTTCCCTATGAGATTTTGCATGTGCCGCCTCCTTCCACTCAGCTCCTCTTTCGGAGCTGTGTAGTATGTGAAATCAGAGCCCAACCTCCTGCCTCTAGAAGCTCACAACAGCTGTATAAAGTCTGGACTTTAAACGCATGTAGAGAAAAGATGGCTGCAGATAAACAGGTACAACGTATATGGGTATATGTAAGGGTTTACAACCACTTTAAACTTATTAAACTTAGAAATTGAAATATTTTTAGTAAGCTGTTACTACTCGAAGCCCAATCTTGGGAAAGCATCTTTACATTCTCCCTGCAAAACTAGAAGTCATCTCATAAAAGATGGACCTTATATCAGTTTGTGAAAGTCCAAAAGCAACCCACTCTAGTTAGCTGTCTGGCTCTGTTAGCAGGCTGAAGTGTATGTACTTGTGGTTCACTTTAGTAGCCTTCAATTACAACACCCATGGAACCTCCAACCATACATATGGTGCCTACTAAACATTTGTGTGCTTGGGCCATAGGTGTACCAGGTGTGCCTGGGCACACCCTAATCAACCTGTGCTGGGAAGATTCCTCCTGCTGCTTGGCTGAAGAGAAAGGGACTGGGTAATCTCTGTCCACAGTCCCTTTCTCTGTCTCAAAGTGAAACATCAGGGGTCTGTTTAGACCCCTGATATTTCACCAAAGCCCCCCCAGTGGGGCTCCATAAACAAATTGTAAAAAATCAATAATAAAAAATGATAAAAAATATTGTAAAAAAAAAACGAATTTAAAAAAAGAATAAAAAATTATCTAAAAAATAAACTACTGACACTGGCAATCTTTGCCCTTTTGACACACCATCCACTGCTCTACCGACACAGTACATTGCCCTACTGCTATATACACACATATGCTGACACGCATGTGTGTTTGAGCTTTGGGGTGTACGCCCTAATGCAATAGGATGCGCACACCTATGGCTTGGGCGAGCCACTTTACAGGAGATGAGAGCTACCTACATGCTGGGAATAGGAAGGCATCAACTGCTCCAAACCCTCAATCCCTAAGGCCCCTTTCACACTGGGGCGGTTTTGCAGGCGCTATTGCGCTAAAAATAGGTGGGGGGTAAAACCGCCCGCTAGCGGCCGAATAGCGCCGCTAAAAAAACTGTAAAGCGGCGCTAAATATAGCGCCGCTTTACCGCCAGCGCACCCAGCGCCCCAGTGTGAAAATAGCCTTAGGGTTTCCATAATTACCCACAGAGAGCATGGGTTAAGGCCCCTATGTGCCTCAATGTTCATTCAGTTCTAGGCAAGAATTTCAGAGCTGCAAGTGCATGAGGCCAAAAAGACTATATAAGAGAACTCTGCTTCAGGAGTGGAACATCTGCAGTACATGTCATGAACAGTAAAGCTGCTCATATGCAACCAGTTTATCTGCAGGAAAAAATCACATTCTCTGCTAATAAATGGCCCATACACAACAGCCGCCATACGAGGAAAGGGATGCCCACTTGGATACAGCTGCCAGGGTGAATTTGTGTTTATCCAGGGGACACATTGGTGAGTGCATACAACTTATGAAAAACTGCTCCCGTTGTTTCTCAATGAATAACGATGGTCAGCATCTGCCTGATCTGTTCCTATTTCTCAGATTTGGACACCATAGGGTTATGTTCAATCCTTTATAGGTCAGTCCACCACCAAGAAGGAAAAATCTCTATGGACAGCTGCAATGAGAACCTTGCACTAGATTTATGGTAAAAACTTGAAAGTGGGGGTCATTTTTATCAGCCTGCACTGGGTTCCCCTGTCATTTTGGTGCACAGTGTTCTATATATGTACTTTTATAGCTTTCTAAAACAACAGCTGGATGAAGAGTGACTAGTTAAGGTCTGTCTGGCAGTCTGATTTCTGGAGGGCAAATGATTTGTACTGGCCCAGATCTCACACCATCTGCAGCCCACACGCACTGAGAAAAGACACGAACACCCAGTGGAAAAATGAAGGTGACATATAAAATATCCCAGCTGTTCCGCAATCCGCTGCCGACATCTCATCTTGACGTCTGCCACAGAGCGGCCATTTTCAATTCTGTATTAAACTTTATTGCCGAAATGTCACATCCCCCCAGAACATGCTTTCTGCTGCACAACCAACTGACCTGCACAATTAAATAGGAAAGGGACTGTGACTCCCAAAATAATGGTTACACAATTGGAGACAAAACAGTAATTAGCATAATGATGTCCTTTTGTAGTTACATAGACAACATTTATGCCTGCTTGCCTCAGACACCTTTCATTATAGCCAAGCCTGACCTTGTAGGGTGACTAATTAATGCTTATGATGTTGACTATCTGGTCTTTCCTGTTTTGTTAAGTCAGTTTGTCAATGTATTCAAAGGATATCTAGTACAAAGGTGACATTGTGGACACGCTGTAAATCTTTGTGATAAATGTTAGTAAAGAAGGCCATTGACCAGCTGCATTTCAGTGTTGTTTGCAAACAGTTAATTGAATAGGAAAGATAATTGTATCATTTAAACTATCAAAAGTTACTACCTACAAATGAAAAAAAAAAAAGGTCAAAATGATTTTCAAAGGCTGGAAATTTTTTCTTGACTGATTATAGTTTTCAATTTTTGTTTTTTCAAAGAATTCTGTACAGGCTGCAGCAGCAGAATGTAATTGACTGTTGTGAATCTTCTAGTTTAAGGAAGAACTTATAATCAGGAAAGCAGTATATTAGTTGTGATCAATTTGATATCACAAAGATATCAAG
This sequence comes from Lithobates sylvaticus, assembly GCA_028564925.1. NCBI lineage: Eukaryota > Metazoa > Chordata > Amphibia > Anura > Ranidae > Lithobates > Lithobates sylvaticus. Next base: position 210,765,778 of record CM053032.1, read on the forward strand.
TTATTTCATTGAAGCTCCTCAAAAAACAATGAGATATTATAAATAATATAACTATTATTAATGCATGGATCACCTTCAACTCCAGCAGCGCTGTGCAAAGTTAGAAAAACACACAAAAGAGCGTAAAAACACGAATTAAGGCCCCCCCCCCCCCCCCCCCACACTACATCTCTGCAGTGATTTGTAAAAGGATATCACATGCAGTATTTTGCATGCTAAAACTTGTTGCATTAAGGGCTCTAGAACAAGGGTGCCAAAAATGGTAGCAAACTAGTGCTTATATCAGTAAAAAAAAAAAATACAAAAATCTACCTTACTGGTCAGTTTTTATTCTGTAAATCACATCTCCCCCTTTGAATGAACACAGTGTGAAATACAGTGGGTATAGAAAATAATCCCCCCCCCCCCCCCCCCTCCTTTAAAATAATCACATTTTGTTGCTTTGCAGCCTGAAATTAAGACAGACACCTTTTTTGTTTTATCCAACTGTATTTACTAGTGCAACTTATAACATCCAAGTAAAAGATATAACACCAATATATCAGGAAAAAAAAATCAAAAAAAGAAAAACACTGAGTAGGAAAAATGATCACCCCACCCTTATGTCAGTATTTTGTTGAACCATCCTTTGCTTTAGGCCGGGTTCAGACTGCTGCGATGTCCGAGATCGGATATGATTCACACCGCACTGCAGTGCAAATCATATGTGATCTCTGTGCGATGCGATTTCAGCCATACAGATAGTATGGCTGAATTCGCATCGCATTCGGCCCAAACTCGCACAGGACACTTTTTTTGGTCCGCAGCAGAATCGGATCGCATGGGTGTTCTCACCATGCGATCCGATTCCTGTCCGAGTTTGCAGATCGCACTGCGATATGCGAACTGATATGGGGTGTCATTAACATTTCACTGACACTCCCAGCAGCTCGCATAGTGTGAACTGCCGGCAGGAGACATGCGATGCGGGAACCCACTGTAGATTCGCAGCGTTCCCGAACCGCAGCAGTCTGAACCCAGCCTCAAAGCCGTTTAGTCGTTTGGAATATGCCTCTACTAACTTTGCACATATATAGTATATCACAAAAGTGAGTACACCGCTCACATTTTTGTAAATATTTTATTATATCTTTTCATGTGACAACACTGAAGAAATGACACTTTGCTACAATGTAAAGTAGTGAGTGTACAGCTTGTATAACAGTGTAAATTTGCTGTCCCCTCAAAATAATTCAACCCACGGTCATTAATGTCTAAACCGCTGGCAACAAAACTGAGTAACACCCCTAAAGGGTAAAGGTGATGGACTGACCATAATTCCTTTTTCCATGTGGCCTCAGAATCTTCAAGATGCGTTTAGGCCCCTTTCACACTGGGGCGGCGACGGTAAAGCAGCGCTATATTTAGCGCTGCTTTACCATCGTTTTACCCGCGGTATGCGGCCGCTAGCGGGGTGGTTTTAACCCCCGCTAGCGGCCGCAAAAGGGTTAAAAACCTCTGCAAAGCGCCGCTGCAGCGGCGGTTTGCGGGCGGTATCCCCGCGGTTTCCCATTGATTTCAATGGGAAGGAGCGGTATAGGAGCGGTAAATACACCGCTCCTTCACCGCTCCAAAGATGCAGCTAGCAGGACTTTTGTTGCGGTCCTGCTAGCGCACCGCTCCAGTGTGAAAGCCCGCCGGCTTTCACACTGGAGTGAATGGGGCCGGTTTTTTCAGGCGGTATACAGGCGCTATTTTTAGCGCTGTACCACCTGAAAACCGCCCCAGTGTGAAAGGGGCCTTAAGGTGGTCAGATGAAACTAAAATGTAACTATTTGGCCTCAACACAAAATAATATGTCTGGCGGAAATCTATATTTGCAGCAAAGCTACAATATAGATCAAACTGACATAAATGGGCGAATACCAATGTAACAGTGATACAGTATCTCACAAAAGCGAGTACACCTTCACATTTTTGTGAATATTTTGTAAATATTTTATTATATCTTTTCATGTGACAACACTGAAGAAATTACACTTTGCTACAATGTAATGTAGTGAGTGTACAGCTTGTATAACAGTGTAAATTTGCTGTCCCCTCAAAATAACTCAACACACAGCCATTAATGTATAAACTGCTGACAACAAAAGTGAGTACACCGCTACATGAAAATATCCAAATTGGGCCCAATTAGCCATTTTCCCTCCCTGGTGTTATGTGACTTGTTAGTGTTACAAGGTCTCAGGTGTGAATGAGGAGTAGGTGTGTTAAATTTGGTGTTATCCCTCTCACTCTCTCATACTGGTCACTGGAAGTTCAACATGGCACCTCATGGCAAAGAACTCTCAGAGGTTTAACAGGACAGGTTCCACTCAGAACAGGCCTTGCCACGGTCGACCAAAGAAGTTGAGTGCACATGCTCAGTGTCATATACAGAGGTTGTCTTTTGGAAATAGATGTATGAGTGCTGCCCGCATTGCTGCAGAGGTTGAAGGGGTGGGGGGTCAGCCTGTCAGTACTCAGATCATACGCCACACACTGCATCAATTTGATTTGCATGGCTGTCATCCCAGAAGGAAGCCTCTTCTTCTAAAGATGATGCACAAGAAAGTCCTCAGTTTGCTGAAGACAAGCAGGCTAAGGACATGGATTACTGGAACCATGTCCTGTGGTCTGATGAGACCAAGATAAACTCATTTGGTTCGGATGGTGTCAAACATGTGTGGCGGCAACCAGGTGTGGTGTACAAAAGACAAGTGTGTCTTGCCTACAGTCAAGCATGGTGGTGGGAGTGACATGGTCTGGGGCTGCATGAGTGCTGCCAGCACTTGGGAGCTACAGTTCATTGAGGGAACCATGAATGCCAACATGTACTGTGACATACTGAAGAAGAGCATGATCCCTTTCCTTCAGAGACTGGGCGAGGCAGTATTCCAACATGATAACGACCCCAAACACATCTCCAAGATGACTACTGCCTTGCTAAAGAAGCTGAGGGTAAAGGTGATGGACTGGCCAAGCATATCTCCAGTGGGGCATCCTCAAACGGAAGGTGGAGGAGCGTAATAAGGTCTCTAACATCCACCAGCTTCATGATGTCGTCATGGAAGCATGGAAGAGGACACCAGTGGCAACCTGTGAAGCTCTGGTGAAGAGGGTTTAAGGCAGTGCTGGAAAATAATGGTGGCCACACAAAATTTTTACACTTTGGGCTCAATTTGGACATGTTCACTTAGGGGTGTACTCACTTTTGTTGCCAGTGGTTTAGACATTAATGGCTGTGTGTTGAGCTATTTTTAGGGGGCATCAAATTTACACTGTTATACAAGATGTACGCTCACTACTTTACATTGTAGCAAAGTGTCATTTCTTCAGTGTTGTCACATGAAAGGATATAATAAAATATTTACAAAAATGTGGGGGATGTACTCACTTTTTTGAGATACTGTATTTATTGCCACTGAATTCTGTATTGAGTATGATAGTTTGTGGACACCACAAGAGGGCACTAATATACATGGCTAATGATATGGAACTACACAACTAAAGTCCAGAACTAATGTTATGCATAAATCATGACTATATGGGAAAGTTTAAATTTTTTATGTGGGGGCAGGAAATAACACTTCTATGCATGAGACCAAACAACAGGGCTATGGATAAATAAAATTACATAATAAAAATAGAGTTTATAATAGATAAATAAATCATAAATATTAATGAATCGCAGTAATGCTACTGAATGGTACCATTTTGATTGGTAATGCTACTGAATGGTTTATCTCAATTTCTTTATTACGACAGGGAGTTCAGACAGAAGATCCAATGTCTCCCCTTCGCAGAGCCTCTTAATACGTTCACCAATGGAGTATTTTGGTGGAATGGACTCAATAGCCCACACACCAACACAATTACAGGATTTTTGGTGATGTTCAGTAAAATATCTTGAGACGCAATGTTTTGTGTTACCTTCCTCAACAAACCTTTGTTCACCAAAGCAAGCCCTCAGAGTCCTTATGGTGCTTTTCCTACATACAGGAGGCCACAGGGACATGTAAGGCAGTAGATCACATACCGTGAGGAACAGGTTAAGAAGGAGGTATAGGGGATAGGATTTTTCATTTGTTACAAAGCTTTTTTACCCATGTGACACATGTTTGGAGGTCTTGCATCTGAGCTTACTACACATACCGATCAAGTTACCAAATACGTCATTAGTTTGTATGATGGGTTTGGGGATGCACAAGATCTAAATATGTGCAATTTTATCTTTGAGGTTGGGAGCCCTTCAGTAGGAGAATTTTGGTTTGCCAGGAATGGAGGTCTTAAAGGTGGGGATCTTGTAGTAAGATAGACCTGTGTATTGAAAATACACTCTCTATCTGCTTGTACTGATGATGGAATTGTACTGTAGATAAATGGTAGATTATATTATTTGGCAATTTGGAAGAAATTTTGTGTATACATGATTGCAAACGCATGCACTATATAGACCATACTCACATTTTTTATGCAGGAACTTTCTGCCAGGAAGATCTGGCGTTCATTAAAACGGTGTGCAAGGACCCTAGGGCAGCACATTCATTTTGAATGCACCACACCGCAGCCAAAAGTTTTACGTTAAGTTCATTGTGCAAATGAATTGTAAATAGTTGCCATGCTCTTATATCAAAATTTGATGTATGCCTATTTATATGGCTCCTGCACTATATGACATTTTTTTTCCCAAATGTCCCGATCCTATTGGTTGCATACAAAAAAGTACATGCATTTAACTTGGCATCAGCCCTTTGCTAATCAGTTGTGCTGAAGTGCAAGGAGCATGGTAATAGGATGAAAGAGCAAAGTGGAAGAAAGATGTGGTCATTGGTGTGTTTTATCAAGGGTTTGGGGTGGTTTCCTTATGTGGTTCTGCATCACCCTATAGTGGGTAAGTCTCCGCCCTCAGCCTGGTGTTTACGATCAGCGTACATGTTATATGTGCTATAATAACTGTTTTGTAATGTTGATATGTTTTTGGTTTATTTAGATAATTATATGATCCCTCCTGCCTCCTCAAGAAGCGTCTGAAACCGCAAAACATGTAGAGGATGATACTCAGTTTGGAGATTATGTTTCCCTATACTTGGCTGCGTTGACATGTACATTCTGGGTTCAATACCTCTGTATGTAAACTTGTCCAGGAAACACTCTGAAACATGAGGGGGCACACTTTGCTACATGTTTGTTGTAATAACATTTTATTTTTACTCTAATTAGTGCACTTATTTTATGAGTACCGAGGAAGTCCATTTGTTGTTGTATTCATAATTGCAGCAGAGAAAGATCAGGTTTGCAGTCTGCTGTGGGGTTGAGCTGTGTAAATCTTAGGACTAGATGGACAAAAATGCAAATCCTTTGACAGGTAAATTCTCTCTCATATACGTCTTTCATCTATTTAGCTATTTGTCTGAAGTACATGTTTAAATTACCTTTAACTTATTTTATTGATTTTGACACATGCTAAACCTATCCATCAGTTTTTTTTATTTCCTGGTCATCCTACCTAAATCTAGACAGGGCCATATTTGGGGTAATACAATAAATAGCAACTACAATTTGGTTGGGAAAAGTAAGAATTATGATCGCAAAGACTGGCATTCTATGCCTATTAACATCTGAGACTAAGCGTTATATTTTTTTATTTGCAGTGGAGACGGTGCAATAAATATTCCATATTCATTTACAAATTTTTGAGCCAACAACTTGTATGTGTGTGGGAATTTTTGTGCATGTATTGGAAAACCACAATTTGTAAAGTAAGCACATTCCCAGGTATTGACATTTCAGATGTTACCAGCAATGAACAGGTAAGGATGACTGTATGCAACAGTCCCTTTCCCTGCCCTGTTTCACAGTTACTCATTTGTCCTCAGGCTGATATAGAAGCAGGTCACCTCTCAGAAACTTACTGTACCGGTCTGGGAGGTTTCCAACACTAAGGTGTGGGAAGATGCTACTTCATGTAAACTGCATCTATCATTAAAACAATTAACGTATTGTCTTCTATACATATTACGTGGACTAGAATTACCTCCTATGTCTACATGTTAATTTTCATTGAGTAATAATATACGTCTGACAACTTTTATTTTTAGTTATCATTAGCAGTTCTAAGAGTAAGAGGGAGGGTTTGATTTATAACTGCCAAAATCAGGGTCTTTGGATAACCACAGAGGCTTCAAAAAATGAAGCTTTGGTTGTTCTAATTTATTCCTGTACAAAGCACAACTCCACCTTTTGGCCATTTCCAAAATGTGATATTCTTGGTCAAAATAGGAAAATAATGAAAGCACCTTGACGAGTTCTGAAAGCTACTAAACTGCTAGCCAACAAAAATGCAGGTACGTAGAAGTGTCAAAGGTGCTCCAAATCCCAGTGTGGTCTAATATGTAAATGCACTATTTGGATGCAGTGTCAAAGGCTGGTGCACCTCCTATTGCTCCAATCTATTGGTCCATCACTGTATTCTACAAGGTACCCCTACAAAGGACACATTGATACTTTTGTGTTAAAACTATTATATGCTAAGAGTTATATATATCCTTTCCTGATCTTTAGGAATTGTGCCTTAGTGGCTTCTTATTTCTGTAAATCTTGATAAAAAAACTTTTGCAAAAATAGAACACACACGAATACACTATGTGCTATTTTATATTTATCTATATAAGTGTTGCACCCTCTAGGTAGGTAGGTAGGTGCTAGAGATAGGATTTTGTAGGATAGGTAAATTTAGGCAGGCCGGGCTGGCAGCCAGGCCTGTTTGTTTTGATTTGGTCTGGGCTGGGAGTGGCTCAGGGTAGCAGCTGGTGACTCACAGGCAGCATCACTGAGACCTCCCTCTTCTTTGAAGAAAGTTCTGGAAAGAGAGGAGGAGAGAAGAGGTGGAGCTGCCTGGTGTGTGGAGGCTGCTGGGACCTTTGAGGGAGCTCCTCAGTCTGGGGGGGGGGGCCTTGGACCAGGGCTCGGGTGCAGTCAGGACCACTTCTAAGAACACATGGAGAGGTCCTGGACCTGAGGGAAAAGAGAGCAAGGAGAGGACAGTGGGAAAGAGTACTGCTAAGAGGCTTCAGGGGAGGACAACTGGTCGCAGCCAAGAGGACTGGGGGAGCGCACCTGAGAGGACTGGGAGCTTGCAGTCTGAGATGGGTGCAGAACCAGAAGTGTGGACTGTAGTGGAAGGGGCAGTGGAAAGAGACAGATGCAGCCCGGAGGGCTTGCAGGGCCTGAAGATGGGTTACTGGGCTCAGTAGCCACATGTAGGACATCTAGCACCAGAGACTTTCTATTTTCTACACTATAGGGGCCCATGGTCTCTGCCTGCAAAGGGAAATTGCTAAGGCCTGGCTGAGTCAGTGTCAGGTTTAACCACTTTGTGCTAGCTGTGCCTGAAGATTAGAGAGGAAGCGATGTGCAGGAGGAGAAAGACCTGAAGATTAGAGAGGAAGCGATGTGCAGGAGGAGAAATGGAGTGTATATACTGGACTGTATATAGTTGTCCCAAGCACATTCTACCAATCCTACTGGGCAACCCATACTTCCCTTAACCAATCCAAGTTTAATCCCCTCAATAAAACAAATAAAAAACAAAGCACATGGATTGTTCTATGTCTCTGAGTGTCTGAGAGGTGAATGCCGAGCTTGGCAGGGTGACAGACAGACCACAGTTCTTAGCAGCCCCTACATAAGATTTATGCAAGAGCTGCCGTGTTACAATCTTCTTGTTCAATATTATTCTACATTTAATTTTTTTGTGTCTGCAGTCATTTTATTACATTTTTCAAATGATTTTTATACTGTGTAGCTGTCTTTTGGGGGAGGGGGGGTTATGAGAAATGTCTCTCCCTAAACAGGATATTGCACTAAACCTGTAGAAATGGGAAAACCAGAACCTTCGTTAATTTCCGGACCGCCCACCGTGTATATACGTTGCTACTTTGACGATAAATACCGGGGTTATGGCAGCAGCTAGCCTATCTACTCTGTGCTTTAGTCCCTCCCTAATAGGTTCTAATCTGACATGCAGGCATACCTCTAATCTAATGATCCTGACATAGCCACCGGGTGTCTAACATGGCTCTAGCCTATGCTGGTTATCAAGCCCTAAGCTAGAACTAGCTGCAAAGTCCCTGACTGGAAGGGACAGGGTTAACTTGATTAATAAGAGCTGTATATAAATAAATACCAGGAGCTGTATATAAACTCTATTTCAATAAGCAGGTTCAACTACTAAAATACTGGAAGGGGATCACTATACAGACAGTAGCACAGACCTAGCTACCTGGCATTGTGCATGTGAAATAATAACAAGAACAGAGCAGAGATTGTCTGTCGCAAGGATTTACATATGTACTCAGTAGCTTTATTAGATCATAGGATTGATAGGGCAGTGGGATTAAGTATTCCCTAACATGAGGGCCAAAAATGTGAAGTACTGTATATCCAATAAAACCATGTCTTCTTGAAGGTCTCCTGTTCAATTTGGGTTGAGAGAATAAGGTTACAACCAAAGGCTAATTATTATTAGGCAGGTTGAAATGTGTGCAGTTAGTCCAGCAGCTGGCCCAGGCTGGGGAGGGGTTAATCATGTTCGGTTCGGTTTCTGGGCTTTTGGTTTTGGCGGGCCCACCTTTTATATAAAGACCGAAATCACTAAGACCAGAGTCATTCCAGAGCCAAAGCCAAAAGTCAAAGTGGAGTGCGTAGATCTGAGGGTATGAAGAACCACCTGTGAGCGCTAGAATGGCGCTGAAGATACCGGGAGTCACGGATAGTACCCAAATCATGGAAAATGCCTATAGAGACTCTTACCTCATGGAGATATGCCTGGGCCACTATGTTATTTTCGTTATACTTAGGAACAGGACAATGTTGTATTGCTAGGATGCCATTCTTCAGTAAAGCTATGCTAACTGTTCTAAGCCTGGTCTGAAATTATTCAAAGGGGTGCATGCTGGTTTTGACTTATTCCAAAGAACCAGGGTCTGTAATCACACTAAGTGGTATGAGTAACACTCTTACAAAAGTTTAAATCGGCAAGATAAGAGAAGTGTAATTGCTATGGGTAACCAAGGGAAGGAACAAGCTACAGGAACCAGTCCCTAGGCATGGTACCTGATAGAGGGACAGATTCTCTATGTTCTGGCTCCCTCCCTAGCAGTCAATCTCCTGTAGTAACCGGGAGCAGACTAGCATTACAGAGATCTATGGCCTGGTCATATGGAATGGGAGGGACAAAGTTAAGTGAGAGCACGCATGAGGTCCACGCTAGGTGCTCGGCGGGACCCCATTCTGTTACTGGGTGTGAGGTAAGAGAGGTACGCTGACTGCTGGAGTGAGTGCAGGCACAGCATGTCCCTCCTAATGTAAGCATACAAGTACAGTACTGACCCTATATCTGTGGACATGCTTCTACAGTATATCTGAGTTGGTGTTTGGCGTATTTCTGATGTGTAAATTTGGCACCTATTTTGCATTTGCTGACATGTTTTTGCTGCATAAGTATGGTACTTATTGTTTCTCTGCAGGCATGTGTTGTACATAAATAAGTGGTAATGATGCAAAGTAGCTTCTAGCAACCAGTGAACAGTAGTGATCTGCTGTAATTTCAAACAACCAATCAGTGAGCAATAATGATGTGCAGTAACATCTAACAACCAATCAGCAGTAATGATGTGCAGTAACCTTGAGCAATCAACCAGTGAGCGGTAATGATGAGTAGTAACCTTTAGTAACCAACCAGTGAGTGACAGTGATGTGCAGTAACCTCTAGCAACCAATCATTGAGCCTGGACCAGTTCTTTATGTTTACATTATTAAAGTTCTTTTAGATAAGTCTATGGGGGCTATTTACGAAATGTAAATCCACTTTGCACTGCAAGTGCACTTGAAAGTGCAGTCGCTCTAAATCTAAGGGGTAGATCTGAAATGAGTGAAAGCTCTGCTGATTTTATCATCCAATCATGTGCAAGTTAAAATTCTGTTTTTTATTTTCCTTGCATATCCCCCTCGGATCTACAGTGGCTTTACTTCCAAGTGCACTTGCAATGCAAAGTGGATTTGCCTTTCGTAAATAACCCACATGTGTATGTTTTTTTTTTTTTTTTTGGGTGAGGTGTTGGGATAGAGAGCAAAATAGCATTGGAAGGGCCCAAGAAAATGTTTACCCAGAGCTCCATAAATATTAAAGACGGCCATGGCATTAGTGCATATATAATGGGCAGCCTGCACATCTGGAAAAGGCATCATCAATGCTGAAAGAAATACCTAGGCTTATGAGCAGAATATGCTCCCATCCAGACAACATGTTTTTCAGAGAAGGCCTTGCATATTTCAGCAGGACAATGCTAAACTGCATACTGCATCAATAACAACATGGCTTTATAGTAGAAGAGTCCAGGTGCTTAACTGGCCTGCAGTCCAGACCTTTCACCAACTTAAAATATTTCGCGCATCTTGAAATGAAAAACACGACACAGAAACACGACACCCGGACTTTGGGGTAGTTAGCATCCGGTATCAGGCGAGAATGGAACACCTTTCCTCTATCAATACTGCAGCAACTGGTCTCCTCAGCTCCCAGGCATTTACAGAGTGTTGTTAAAAGAAGAAGAGATGCTACACTGTAGTAACATGGCCCTGTCCTAACTTTTTTGAGACGTGTTGCTGCTATTAATTTCAAAATGACCTTATTTTTTTTCTTAAAATGGCAATTTTTTTTAGTTTAAACAATTGATATGGTTTTTATTTTCTACTGTGATTAATGAGTTCATGATATTTGCAAATCACTGTATTCTTTTTTTTCATGTAGATTTTACACAGCATCCAAGTGTTTTTGGAAATGGGGTTGTACAGTAAGTATGTGTAAACCCTTCAACACCCACAATCAAAATTCTAAATCCCTGTTAGAAATGGGCTGAACACCCCCGGTACAGTTTGTGGCAGAACTTTTGAACATCGCAAAAGTTCGGAACAGAATAACAAACCCCACTGATGTCTAATGGACACGAACTGGAAAAGTGCCCATTTCGAAGGCTTATATG
>CM053032.1:210777268-210914563 GCA_028564925.1 Lithobates sylvaticus
GGAATAAGACTAACATAAAAAAATGTGGAAAAGGTGAAGCGATGTGAATACTTTCCGGATGCACTGTATCCTTGCGCATCGTTATCCATGCAACATCTGCCCATTTATGTTAAAATGCGTGCACTGTTATGCTTTGCATTAGGCAGCCTGTTCAATACGATTGAGCTCCCATCACACTAACATGCAATAGTAACACCTGCAGTGTCTTTTACAATGCAACACTCACATTTGTTTTTTGTGTTGTGCTATAGCACTAATTCTGGTGCCTCTTGGACTGGGCCATCATTTTTTAAAACATTGTGCAATGGCTGGATCAGGAAACTAGAGGTGTAACTATTAAAATAGCTGCCAATATTTCAACATCTATCTGAATGACGTAACATGGGGACATCAGTCCCCATGTTACGGCATACCCATGTGTGGCACTTAGTAACCGGATTCTGAATCAGAATGGTATTCTGGCATCTGAGGTGTAGTTTAGCAGGTGATAGCAACAAAAAAAAAAATAATCAAATTGCTTGCTAATAGGAACAGCAATGTTTCTACAGCTGAGTGTAGATTTATGTTGTAATCTTTCCTATGAATGTCCTTATTTGACAAAGTCTACTGAGCGTGCTTAACTGCAAACAAGAGGCAGTGCAGCACAAGTCTGCATTTCTGCTCCAGATTATCCCCCGTCTTCTCCCCTCTTGCTTTTTTTCAATATATTACAGAGCCAAAAGGAACTTTGCCAAAACTAGCAGCTTCAACCTTTCTTGTGGAGCCTGACCAAGACTAAGTCTGGAAGTCAGCTCCAGAAATCCGGACCCATGGCTCAGCTTTCCTTTAAAATGCTTTTAAACAGTGGCAAGTTAAAACTTTCATTGGTTTTTGATCTCTACTCAAGTTATGGGCCTTCTATTCCATACATTACATATGCAGTATTTGATGAGCCTCTAAAACATAATACGTACTTACTTTACCTGTTAACCACTTGCCAAGTGCCCTATAGGCAGTTTACTGCTACAGGGTGGCCGTGCTGCGCAGGATCAAGTAAATATACACTTGTGATCCTGCATTTCTGGGGATCGGGCACACATGAGCACCACCAGAGGCTGGCTCCCACTGTGATTACACACAGCGGGTCCCGATGTCCGCCGGCACCCACTGATTGTTCAGGACGCAGAAGGCATGGATCCTGTGTTCCTCCAAAGCAGAGACACAGATCTATGCCTTCCACTAGTAAAAGCACCTCCCCCACTACAGTAAAACACCAGCTAGGCACACAGTTAACCCTTTGCTCGCCCCATGATGTTAACCCCTTCCTAGCCAGTGTCATTAGTACAGTGATAGTGCATATTTTTAGCACTGATCACTGTATTAGTGTCACTGGTCCCCCAAAAAAGTGTCAAGTGTTCAATTTGTTCACCTGCAATATCACAGTCCCACTATAAGTCACTGATCACCGAAATGACTAGTAAAAAAAAAAAAATTCCATAAATATATTGTTATACACGATTTATATAGCGCCGACAGTTTACGCAGCGCTTTACAATGTATAGGGGGGGACAACACACTATATATCCCATAGTTTGTAAACCTTATAACTTTTGCACAAACTAATCAATATACGCTTATTGGGATTTTGTTTACTAAATATATTTTTAGCAGAATATATATTGGCCTAAATAGATGACATTTGATTTTTACATTTTTTTTTGATTTTTTGATTTTTTACATTTTTTTTAAATCGGATGCGTTTTATAGCAGAAAGTTAAAAAATATTGTTTTTTTTAAACTTATCGTCGTTTTTTATTTATAGTGCAAAAAAAAAGCAGCTGAAGTGATCAAATACCACCAAAAGAAAGCTTTATTTGTGGGGGGGGGAAAAAAAGGACAAAAATTGTATTTGGATACAGTGTCGAACGACTGCGCAATTGTCAAAGTAACACAGTCCCGAAATGCAAAAAATGGCCTGGTCAGGAAGGGGGGAAAACTTCCAGGGCTGAAGTGGGTATAAAAGAAGCCTTAAATTACCAGATTAAGGAAACCTCAAGCATCATCCAATAATTGCATTTAGTTTAATAATTTAAATAGTGCTAACACATTTTACAAAAAAAAATAAAAAATAGCCCTGGGACTTTAGATTTACAAAAGGAAGATAACCATTATGTTACCGGTCTCCAACGTGAGCGAATGAGAGACAACTGTAGAATGATGAGAAAATGAGAGCAGTTTTATTATGCCATGCTGTGGATCTTTCTCTACTTTCTTTCCACTGTTACATGTGAATATAACACTTCAATAACATTTATAACATTAACAATATGCACAATAATGTGCCTAGGAGCTTGTGTCTTGTGTTACATTTAGAGATAATATTGGAAAAATTGGTACTGGACTTTATAGGCACTGAGGTACACAATGTTATAAATAAAAATAATTTTTATTACAAATTGATTAAAAAAGAAACAACCAGACAAACACTAGTTAAAAAAACTTTGCAAAGCAGAGATTGCCTAAATACTAATACAGCACACAACCCATACACCAAGAAGTATAATCCTGAATGATCATGGCGATGTCCTTGTTGAGGCAACAGTTAGGCCCTTTTCACACTGGTGCCGGAGCCGCGGTGACGGTAAAGCAGCGCTATATTTAGCGCTGCTTTACCGTCGTTTTAGCCGCGGGATTCGGCCGCTCGCGGTGCGGTCTTACCCCCCGCGAGCAGCCGAAAAAGGGTTCAAATCCCTATACCGCTCCAAAGATGCTGCTAGCAGGAAATTTTTTACCGTCCTGCTAGCGCACCGCTCCAGTGTGAAAGCCCGTCGGCTTTCACACTGGAGTGAATGGGGCCGGATTTTTCAGGCGGTATACAGGCGGTATTTTTAGCGATGTACCGCCTGAAAACCGCCCTAGTGTGAAAGGGGCCTTAATGTTCTATCAGGCTTGGTGTGAGCTGATCATAGTGTGCAGTAGGTCGGCTGTACATGTTACGCTTCTTCAGAAGCTTGGGCATACATTCTAAACAAAATAGGAAAAGACAACAATAAATCTTAAAGCGGAGTTCCGCCAATTTTTTTTTTTTTTTACAAATACTGCAGCTGCTGACTTTTTAAAATATGGACACTTACCTGTCCAGGGCACCCGCTATGTCAGCAACCGAAGCTGATCTATCCCTCGGCTGTCAGGTTCTGCCGCCGCCACCCTCGGTAAGGGAATCAGGAAGTGAAGCCTCGCGGCTTCACTCTCTAGTTCCCTACTGCGCATGCGCGACTCGCGCTGCGCTATGCCACTGGTCCCTGCAGTCTTCTGGGACCTGTGTATCTCCCAGAAGACAGCGGGGGGCAGAGAAGGCGCCGGAAGTGGCGTAGATACCCGCGGGTGGCTCGGGTATTTATGCCTGGAAGTGAGAGCAAAATACCTGTATTAGACAGGTATATGCTCCCCCCCTCCCCCCCCCAAAAGGTGCCAAATGTGACACCGGAGGGGGGGAGGAATCCGAAAAGCAAAAGTTTAATTTTTGCTCGGAATTCCGCTTTAATGTTCAGGCTTGGTGTGAGCTTCTTCAGGAGCTTGGGCATACATTCTAAACAAAATAGGAAAAGACAACAATCTTAAAGCTGGTATGCATCAATAATCAATCTATAGCACATAATACAGTAACATATGCTGAGCGTCCATCAACCCAAAAGAGGAGAAAGAGGGGGGTTGAAGAGAGGGACAAAAATTCATACTGGAGTTGCTTTTCTTTGTCCTTACCCACAATTGGTTCACCTTCAAAAGGTTGCCACTACCTCCACTTGTTGTGCCCAGGCCTATGCCAAAATGTTGACATATAGTGGTTGATTTACTAAAGGTAAATAGACAGTTTACTTTGCAAGGGAATTTTCCCCAGCTATGTGAATGTGGTGTAATTTCACTTTACAAAGATCACCTAATTATGTACAAGGAAAAATACATTTGTGTTTGCATATGATTAAATGATGGAAGTCAGCAGAGCTTTACCCCACTCACCAAGCTCTAGGGAAAGTTGATTTGCAAAGAGCAATCTCCCTTGCAAAGTGAACAATCTATTCAGCAAATCAACCCCATTATCTCAAACAGTTCTGAGATACCTTGCAATTCGAAATATACTATCTCTCGTTTGTTAAACTGTATTTCAGAAAAATAAATTATTACATAAGAACTGTCAGCCAGCTGGGATTTAAATTGTAATAGCAGACATTTTTGCAGCTCACAATGTAAAAAAAAGTTTTCAAATTCACTTATTATTTAAGTCATCATTCCATGAACACCGCTGTATCCCTTTAGCATCAGTTTAAAGCAGTATGTGTAATTAACATGGATACATTTCAGGTGTCTGAGGATATATCAGGCAAGTTTACAACCTAATTTCCCACAAATCCCTTGTGAAAAAAACTGCCTGGAGGCTGGGGACAGAGACATGCAGATGAGTTCATCAAGTGTATGTCGCCTTCAGTCTCTAGCCACTTAAGTCAATGCAGAATCCCTAAGGTACACACTCGCTGATCTAAACATAGCTTTTAAAGCTGTAATCAAGCAATTAGGGTTTGCTTGTATACACAGCAACTATTACTGATTGCATGCATGATAACCTAAAGCAAACCAGTCTGGTCCTCAGGTCTACCTTTGGAAATCATGGGGCCCTGCATAGCCTACTTGGTACCTCTTCCCTTCTCCTCCAGTCTACAAATATCTGGATCTTCCAATTTCCTGCCTCCAGTTAATGCCATGTTTGCACTTGCCTTGCCTTTTTAGAGCCACTGCCCCCCTTGCACCCTGTTTACCCCTTTCATGCTTGTTTGCGAGATATTCTCTCCTTGGCTCCTTCCTGACCAATTTGTTTATATCTATTATTAAAACTAGAGATGGGCTTGTGCGTGTTTGAGATCCTAGTCCCAACCCACCTGCCTGATCCTGCCAGGAAGCCGATACTGCACACCGCTAATCACAAGCAGCGAGACATTTCCCGGTTCGCAGCTGCACAGATCGGGAAATGTCTCACTGCCTGCGATTGGCTGTGTGCAGAGTCGGCTTTCTGGCAGGATCTGGTTGGTGGGTTGGGACTAGGATCCCAAACACGCCCGAGCCCATCTCTAATTACAACCTACTCCTGCGGCATCAGGACTGTTTCACACCTTTGCCCCAGGGCCACCACAAGAAATTATGGGGCCCCATACAGCCTCCCAGCCTGGCCCTGATTCCCTGCTGACCCAGGGCCTGGTACTGGAGAACTGCCTGTAAATCTTTATCAGCAGTCCAGCTGTTCCTACAAAGTGTGCAAACTAATCAGACTGGTAAAGTGGTCCTTGGAAGTACCAGTCTTTATTAAATCAATTCTTGTATGTCTTAGGAGAAACCTGAATCCCAGGCTAAATACAGAATCTTAATATGCATTCCACCTATGTGAAGTACTACTTTCTTCCTGTGCCAAGCCCTATACCTTGCCACTTCACATTCGGGTGCCACAGCCTCTGCTGGTCAAAAAAGGCTTTGGCCCATTTGGTGATAGGGTAAGGAGAGTGGGTACCTAATGGTGATCTAGTAGTAGTAGAATTGAGGCCCAATAAACAAATTAGTTCTGGAATATATCCACACTGGAAATTGACGTGTAAACAGAAATTTGCAGGCTTCCCCTCATTGGAGACTTTGTAGGGCCTGACAGGTTCACCATAAATGGTACAGAACAATTAACACGTATTGGAGTTGGGACATTATTATAATAAAAAATCCTCAAAAACTTCTTAATTTAAAAAAGCAATGCTCACCTCTTCCAATCAACAAATTATACTGATTTCTCCAAGGCTTCACATAGACCTGTGCAGCCAAAGCAGCAGGCTCACTTAAAGCTGCACAGTCCATTCGGTCTTTGGGAACAAGTTAAAATACTGAGGGATTACAATTATATGGAGCATGTGACTCACAACCCTTCTTCTCACCTGATAATGCCGGTGTTTGGTGATTTTCCCCATCAGACACCCAATGCAGTCACATGGGGGTTGGAAGACAGTCGCCAACCCTGTGTAAGCTCCGAGTCATTACAAAAGCAGTCATATTGCTTAGCGGAATCGAGGGGCTTGAAACACTTTACACATTGCCTCCTTTTTGGGCCTTGTGCAGCTACCTGGCATTTCTTACATATGACGGCGGTTCACATTTGGTTACCTCTAGGTTCGCATATATGTGCCTTTTCCCAGAAGCCTGTTCTGTAGAAAAGGAGTGGTATGTGGAGCAGAACCTCTAACTAGTGCAGGGCCGTTTTTTCCACTGGGCATGCTGGGCAGTTGCCCGGGGGCCCCACTTGTCTGGGGGGCCCCATCCAGGGCTGATCTATCTTTAGCGCTGCTTAAATTGACTGACTGCACTGATTGCTCACTTCACCGGCCGGCATCTAGCTAGCTACCAGTGACGTCAATCAGAGGCCGCGTCTGCCCCAGCATTCATATTGCACCGTGGCTGCTCCAGTGGCTAGTGAACAGGCTCCGCCCACCTCTGTCATTTTCTTTAGACAACATGGAGAGGGAGCAGAAAGACGGCCCTTGATAGCTGGCGCTGCCTTGCTGCTGTGAGTGACACACTGTACTACACCAAGCCGGCGGCCTCAAGTAAGTCCAACAATGTCTACTTAAGTAAGTTCAAGTTGTGCATCAAACACAGCCACTGTCTGTGCCCCTCAAAAGCTGCCACAGTGCCCATCAAACAGCCACTTTGCCCATCAAAGCTGCCACTGTGCCCATCAAACACAGCCACTGTGCCCATCAAAAGCTGCCACTGTGCCCATATCAAAAGCTGCCACTGTGCCCATAAAACGCTGCCACTGTGCCCAAACGCTGCCGCTATGCCCATCAAACGCTGCCACCGTGGCCACCAAACTCGTGTTATATTGTCCAAAAGTTTTAACACTGATTTTGTTGGAAGTACCAATAAATATAGCCGTATTGCTCATTTGCATTTTTATTCTCGTGCGTGATTGTGTAGACAGGGCCCCAGTGCACTGTATTGCCCGGGGGCCTATAATGCTCTTAAGATGGCCCTGAACTAGTGTGCCTTTTCCCAGAAAACTGAAATCTGGAAAGGGAGTGGTTGTTTAGAGGCGATGACAAGCTTCACCTTGTCATCTCTTTCCCTACAAACATCCCCGTTTTTCATCCACTAATGACATCAGCGTCCAGTTCAGACCAGTCTGTGTGTCTATTTCCATGTATAGTGTTTTTCTTGTCTACCAGTTCCTCTCCCTCTTCCTTTCCCATCCAGCTATCATCCTTCCTCTAGCTGCCACACTATGCCAGATATCCTGAGGGCTGTGCACTGCTTTCCAGTGACCTTTGTCACTTGGCTGCATGCCTGGTGCTGCTGGCTGCTTCTTGCATTAATCTGACACTAAGCCGCTGTCACCCCAGAGACAGACAGTTATGTCTATCAGACAATCCACTGTACCAGGTGCACAAAGCACACAGACTCGCCAGGGAGGGATGAATAGAATGCAGATCAGGGGATCAATTGGTGCATTAGAAGGATCTCAGGTATTTAGGCAAAGGTATTAAGGCTAAGCAATGTCAGATCCCAGAATATTATAAACCCAATCTCTGTACATATGCAGAATGAGAAAAAAAAAAAATGAATGGATATACATTTTCAAAATACACCTTACATGAAAATGGTAAACTTTATTCAAATTATGAATTATAATTTTATTTTTTTGGTAAGTGTTTGAAATTATTATCTATGGCCATTAAACTATTTTAGCTACTTTCCCTCGCTGTAATGCCATTTTTTTGATGAGGCCCAGAATGGCAAACTGGCAACTCCTAATGCCGCGTACACACGACCAGACTTTCCATCAGAAAAGGTCTGACGGAATCATTCCGTCGGATATTTCGATCGTGTGTGGGGTGATCGATCGTTTTCAAAAAGAAATACAGACGGACCTAGAAATATAACATGTTTCAAATCTTTCAGACGGAATCAATTCCTATTGGGAAAACCGTTCATCTGTATGCTGGTCTGATGGACCAAATACGACGCAAGGGCAGCTATTGGCTATTGAACTTCCTTTTCTAGTCCCGTCGTACGTCATCACATTCAAAAACGAACAGACTTTAGTCCGTTCGTTTGTGGGCAAGTCCGTTCGTTGGTAACTCTGTCAGGAAGACCGTCTGACCTTTTCTGCCGGAAAGTCCGGTCGTGTGTACGCGGCATAAGATGTTCCAGAAAGACTGGTTTGTCTGAGAATATTTGAAGCTTCATGAGTGTTCTTGAAAGAATGGGTTATTACTGCAAATTATTGAGGTTAGCATCACTTCCATTACTTATTAGACCATATTGCAATTGTATCCTTGCTGTTTTACTCTTGTTTGAATATGTATTAATGAGACAAATAGTATACACTCCAGAAAGATCTTTGTTACATAAGGGCTGATTTACTAAAGTAAAGCATGGTTCCATGGGCGTCCGCAGAACTTTTTTCAGGGGGGGCATAATTTTAGGGTCACCCATGCACCGCCCCTTTTCGACAATGTCATTATCACATTATTATGGTCAGAGTCTGCAGACGTATTACAGTCCCTAGGATAGCTAATGGGTAATGGCCAACAGGCTCTCTTACCAGACCGAGCAAAACTACAGCAGTGATCACTCCGGCTGGACGATCGTTCACTCTGGGTTCCCCGGGGGCGACACTGGTCAGTAGTGTAGCATGTCTGTACCCTGGTAGTGGCTCAGTCTTTCTCTCTCTGGTGGTGCTGGCCAGTGTGGCTCCCTCTCTGGTGGTGCTGGACAGCATGACTCTCTTTTGTGGCCCTGGCAGGCTCTCTCTCTGGCTTCTGCCCAGCACACTCCTCGTCCTGTAGCACTCTCTCCCTCAGCTTCTTTCCAGGCTGCAGTCTCTCAATCTCTCTCTTGATCGAGCTGTAGCCTCCTCCCTGTGGAAAATGGAGCCACCAATCTTTTGGGACTACCTGTCACATGAAGCTTGCCTCTCCTAGTCGCCTTTGATTGGCCCTCAGTTATGGCCAATAGGGAAGGAACGGAGCAGGGCAGGAAGCTGGGTGGGGAACCTGGTGAGAGCCGCCGTCTCTTCTCCCTGACAGAAGAATGGGTGGGGCGAGTGGGGGAAACGTCTGATAGCCCGCAGCTCGACAT
The DNA here is from genome assembly GCA_028564925.1 of Lithobates sylvaticus. Classification (NCBI taxonomy): domain Eukaryota; kingdom Metazoa; phylum Chordata; class Amphibia; order Anura; family Ranidae; genus Lithobates; species Lithobates sylvaticus. The sequence goes on from CM053032.1 coordinate 210,786,413, forward strand.
TCTTCCGTCACAGCACCGCCAAGTTCTCTGCTGGACTGAGCAGGGAAATGAGCACAAAGTCACACTACAATTGACAGCACCTTAATGGTGTCACCCCACTGGTGGGTGGCACCCGGGTGCGGCACCTCGACAGAGACACAACTGTGCTGAATTTAAGATCCAATCTCTGATTCCAGGGGGGGCACTTGACCGACCTTGCCCCTACCTGCGGACGCCCATGCATGGTTCCTTATTTTAATAAGTGAGGTGAAACAGTGAGTGAGAATATCTAACCACATGCAGGGAAAATGTAATAAACTGGATTTTGCCTAGCTCATAATTGTATAATTTAAAGTCACCCATCCTAATGTATTTACCCCCATTGGTAATACTGCTGTCAGCAATGTTCCATAGTAAAAAATATGGTGTTAATATAACTAGATATGTATATGTCCTTTATTATTTTCAAGACTTTTTATAAAATTCTCCACTTTTTAAATGATTCAGCACTGGCTTGCTCATAGTTTGAAGACTTGGACCAGCAACACCAGATTTCCAATACTAGAGTTCTTGGTCCTGCCGAATCAGCTAAAATTCGACCTGTGGGTGGCCCAGTTGGTCCCACCCATCTCTACAAAAATACTGAAAAAACCAAGGAGCCGTGTGAAAAATTGTCGGACACTGTCATGCCGCGTACACACGAGCAGATTTTCTGTCAGAAAAATCTTGGATGGTTTTTCCAACGTAATTGCGCTCAAGCTTGGCTTGCATACACACGGTCCCATAAAAGTTTGCTGAACTTTCGATCGTCAAGAACGCGGTGACGTACAACACTACAACAAGCTGAGAAAATTAAGTTCAATGCTTCCGAGCATGCTTTGAATTGTTTCAGAGCATGCGTAGGAATTTTGCACGTCGGGATTGGTACAGACGATCGGAATTTCTGATCAAAACTTTTTTCCGACTGAAAATTTGAGAACCTGCTCTCAATCTTTTGTTGGGGGGAATTCGGACAGCAAAAGTCCGATGATGCATACACACGGTCGCATTTTCGGACCAAAAGCTCTCATCTGTCTTTTGCTGGCCGAATTTCCGATCGTGTGTACGTGGCATCACTGTTCAGGTGTTCAAGCAGCCGTGGCCGTGGACGATCATGCGAACCGATTGCGGAGTGTATGTAAAAGTGATTGTAAACATTAGTTTTTTTTAATAACAAACATGCCTATACTAACCTGCTCTGTGCAATAGTTTTGCACACAGCAGTCCCGATCCTCTTATTCTGGGGTCCCCTGCCGGTGCTCCAGGCTCCTCTTCTTCATTGGGTGCCCCCACGGAAAGCCGTTTTCCCTGGGGGCACTGTGTGTGCTCACCGCCGAGTCCTGCTGCTGTGTTCATTGACACAGCCACTGCACATCGCTGGATCAAATCCGTCCTTTGTCTACCAGGAAGTTTCTGAAGTGATCTGCAAACTACAGCCATGGATGGAGGTGAGGCCTGGTATTCAAAACCAAAGAAAACTTGTATTTGTGTGCAACAGAGGTACATTACTGGTATATTGGTACATAGGGGAGTTGGATTTTCGAAAAAATAAATAAAAAAAAGTGAACTTAGCCTAGGAAAATAATGGTGACCACACAAAATATTGACACTTTGTGCCCAATTTGGAGATTTTCACTTAGGGGTGTACTCCCTTTTGTTGCCAGCGGTTTAGACATTACTGACTGTGTGTTGAGTTATTTTGAGGGGACAGCATTTTTACACTGTTATAAAAGCTGTACACTCATTACTTTACATTGTAGCAAAGTGTCATTTCTTCAGTGTTGTCACATGAAAAGATATAATAAAATGTTTACAAAAATGTGAGGGGTGCACTCATGTACTTATGTGAGATACTGTAGATAGATTCAGCTACAGTATATACATTATCTTTTAAAATCATATCCCCACCATAATTGTGTAGCAACTTTAGCCAATGTTACAACACAACACCACAATGTCCTTTTTAAGAATCACGCCCTTCAACTTTCAAAACCCCATACAAAAATAGAGCCTATATCAGTGTAACAGATTATCTTTAATTATATAATGTTAGTCAGGAACCGGAATCTCAACTAAAAACAAGCCACCAACTGACACGTACATGACTACCACACTTGTCTACAATTCAACCCACTCTTCCTTCCTATTCTGTCTCTGATGTCAAAGATAAGGCGAAAACCACAGCTGCAAGTATGGAGCAAGGGGACATCTACAGTTGAATAAAGCAATTATTGTATTATTAAACTGCTAGAGCCCCACATAAAAAGACAATTAAAAATATATGGATTATTTTTGAAAAATATAAAAAAAAAAAAAAAAAAAAGAAGAAACGCCTCTCTTCTAACACTGTATCCTGCTGAGGCCCACTGCTGCTACACTATGTCATGGAAATCCTTTATGGGCTACCAAAGCACACCAGCAAGCAGCTAAATAAACAGATTAAACATATAAAAGGAGTTATTTTATCTTTCAAAGGAAGTTATATTTGAAGTTATATTTCCAGTTTATTTAGCAATGCCACCCAGCACAGCCCTGCCTGGCAGGACAGAAGCAGAGCCTATTTGTCTCTGTTGCAGTGTAGTTGCCCTTACAGGTGACCTTCATGCTCGTTGCCCTTACAGGTGACCTTCATGCTCTAACCCTGTGACTGAACAGTGAAAAAAGAAGCAGCAGATTTATGAGCTCATCTCTCTCTCACTCTGCTCTTTCCATCTATAAGAATGCTCCTTGCACTGCAGCATACCTTTAAAGCTGGCCATATCCTAATAGTTTTCTAAGGAATCACACAAATGGTGAGAATGGATGAATCCCGCATGACGAGCTATTGTATTCTATCAGCAGCAAGTGCTAAACAGTTCTGATTGATTACCGGTCCAATTTAGCGAACAGTTTTCAGCCTAGCAATTTTGACAAAATTTGATTGCGTAGTTGACATTTGATAAGCCGGCAGGACAATGCACAGGATAGGCCTTAGGTTTCTGGCCTAGCAGCCCGGGGCAATACGACACATGTCCACCCAGGTGTCACAGCACATTGATCACCTGACTCCACCCAAATAAATAGGTTCTCCCAGCAGGCAAAGGGACCCAAGAAAATCCCTTCCCATTGGCTGAGACACCCCATTCATTCCTAATCTATCCTTGCAATGCACTTGACTTATCTAATGCCACCAGATACCCGGCCGTCTAATGACAGAAGAGAGAAGTGCAGCAATTCCAGAGTTAGGGCGAAATTAATTGACCTCCTAACAATTGGCCAAGGCAACTATCACTTGGTAAATACATTTAATAGCAACCCTGCCTAAACATCAGGGTGCTACATTAAAATTATACATATCATAGGCCAGTGATGGTGAACCTTTTTGAGCCCAAACTGCAACATAAAACCAACCTATTTATTTCAAAGTGCCAACATCCATCGCCATACAGCACATCATACGTCTCATCACACTGTAAACTTCTAGCACATTATGTATTGGCCTTCAGCTCACACCTCTCTGTTGTCCAGCCACATTACATCAGTGAGCTACAGCACATTATACATCGCCATGTAACTTATAGCACACCTCCTCACCATGCATCACACCCCTCCATGCAGCTCATGGCACACTCCATCACGCATCTGGTCCCCCCTCTGCAATTCACCACTCCCTCCCCCTCTGCTGTGGTACGGCAGTGGCGCAGTGACACTCATGTAGCCAGTCTTGCTCCTTCTGCCCATACACACCTCTCTTGCTATCACCATAGCATAGAACATGCTCACATATCGCAGCACATCACCGGCCGCTCCGGCCTCATCTCTGTGCTTTCTCACCAATGGAACGAAGCAGGACAGTGTGGGGACATTGGGCGCTTTGTCCTCCTAGTGAAGTGTGAGGAGCCTGTGTTTGCCCGGAGATTCTGAGTGCCCACAGAGAGGGCTCTGCGTGCCAGCTGTGGCACGCGTGCCATAGGTTCGCCATCACTGTCATAGGCCAATGAAAAAAACAATGTATAACTTTAAATGCTCTTGCAGAGCTTTTGTCAGTACACTTTGTGCGCACAGTATCAGATGTCCTCCACACCCACCAGATGGAGATACCTTAATATGCATAAACAGAGGTCAATACATTTTAGTAAGGCTTTAGAAAGGAATCCACCGTCTCTCCAAACATCGCTCCAGCAAGATAAAGAGGTCAACACTTATTGTCAGTGGCGTCACTAGGGTTGGTGTCACCCGGTGCGGTAAAACATGGTGTCACCCCCCCATACCCCCCTATTTTCGAGGTGGCAGCCCAGCGTTGGAGATCGATGGTGCACGTTGGATCGGTCAGAAAGGCCTACAGGCAGTATTAGGGCTAGAGGATAGCAGGTTAGGCAGTTCCTAATTGCTCATTCCCTAGGATCAGTAATGGATAATGGCCGACAGGCCCACTTACCAGACCCAGCGAAACAGCGCAGTGATCCCTCCGGCTGATTAATTGCTCATTCTGGGTTGCCCAGGGCGAATCTGGTCAGAAGTGTAGCACGTCTGTACCTTGGCACTGGCTTAGTCTTTCTCTCTCTAGTGGCGCTGGGCAGTGTGGTTCTCTCTCTGGTGGCGCTGGGCAGTGTGGTTCTCTCTCTGGTGGCGCTGGGCAGTGTGGTTCTCTCTCTGGTGGTGCTGGGCAGCGTGGTTCTCTTTCTGGTGGTGCTGGGCAGTGTGGTTCTCTCTCTGGTGGCGCTGGGCAGTGTGGTGCTCTCTCTGGTGGTGCTGGGCAGCGTGGTTCTCTTTCTGGTGGCGCTGGGCAGTGTGGTGCTCTCTCTGGTGGCGCTGGGCAGTGTGGTGCTCTCTCTGGTGGTGCTGGCAGCGTGGTTCTCTTTCTGGTGGCGCTGGGCAGTGTGGTGCTCTCTCTGGTGGCGCTGGGCAGTGTGGTGCTCTCTCTGGTGGTGCTGGGCAGCGTGGCTCTCTCTGGTGGCGCTGGGCAGTGTGGTGCTCTCTCTGGTGGCACTGGGCAGCATGGCTATTTTTCTGGTGGCGCTTGGCAGCGTGGTTCTCTTTCTGGTGGCGCTGGGCAGTGTGGTGCTCTCTCTGGTGGCGCTGGGCAGCGTGGTGCTGGGCAGCGTGGGTCTCTTTCTGGTGGCGCTGGGCAGTGTGGTGCTCTCTCTGGTGGCGCTGGGCAGCGTGGTGCTCTCTCTGGTGGTGCTGGGCAGCGTGGTTCTCTCTCTGGTGGCGCTGGGCAGTGTGGTGCTCTCTCTGGTGGCGCTGGGCAGTGTGGTGCTCTCTCTGGTGGTGCTGGGCAGCGTGGTTCTCTTTCTGGTGGCGCTGGGCAGTGTGGTGCTCTCTCTGGTGGCGCTGGGCAGTGTGGTGCTCTCTCTGGTGGCGCTGGGCAGCGTGGTGCTCTCTCTGGTGGCGCTGGGCAGCGTGGCTCTCTCTGGTGGCGCTGGGCAGTGTGGCACGCTCTCTCTGGTGGCGCTGGGCAGCGTGGCTATTTTTCTGGTGGTGCTTGGCAGTGTGGTTCTCTTTCTGGTGGCACTGGGCAGTGTGGTGCTCTCTCTGGTGGCGCTGGGCAGCGTGGTGCTGGGCCGCGTGGTTCTCTTTCTGGTGGCGCTGGGCAGTGTGGTGCTCTCTCTGGTGGTGCTGGGCAGCGTGGTGCTCTCTCTGGTGGTGCTGGGCAGCGTGGTTCTCTTTCTGGTGGCGCTTGGCAGTGTGGTGCTCTCTCTGGTGGCGCTGGGCAGTGTGGTGCTCTCTCTGGTGGTGCTGGGCAGCGTGGTTCTCTTTCTGGTGGCGCTGGGCAGTGTGGTGCTCTCTCTGGTGGCGCTGGGCAGTGTGGTGCTCTCTCTGGTGGCGCTGGGCAGCGTGGTGCTCTCTCTGGTGGCGCTGGGCAGCGTGGTGCTCTCTCTCTGGTGGCGCTGGGCAGCGTGGTGCTCTCTCTGGTGGCGCTGGGCAGCGTGGCTCTCTCTAGTGGCGTTGGGCAGTGTGTCACTCTCTCTGGTGGCGCTGGGCAGCGTGGCTATCTTTCTGGTGGTGCTGGGCAGTGTGGTTCTCTTTCTGGTGGCGCTGGGCAGTGTGGTGCTCTCTCTCTGGTGGCGCTGGGCAGCGTGGTGCTGGGCCGCGTGGTTCTCTTTCTGGTGGCGCTGGGCAGCGTGGTGCTCTCTCTGGTGGTGCTGGGCAGCGTGGTGCTCTCTCTCTGGTGGCGCTGGGCAGCGTGGTGCTCTCTCTGGTGGCGCTGGGCAGTGTGGTGCTCTCTCTGGTGGCGCTGGGCAGCGTGGTGCTCTCTCTGGTGGCGCTGGGCAGCGTGGTGCTCTCTCTCTGGTGGCGCTGGGCAGTGTGGTGCTCTCTCTGGTGGCGCTGGGCAGTGTGGTGCTCTCTCTGGTGGCGCTGGGCAGCGTGGCTCTCTCGGGTGGCGCTGGGCAGTGTGGCACGCTCTCTCTGGTGGCGCTGGGCAGCGTGGCTCTCTCTCTGGTGGCGCTGGGCAGTGTGGCACGCTCTCTCTGGTGGCGCTGGGCAGCGTGGCTCTCTCTAGTGGCGCTGGGCAGTGTGTCACTCTCTCTGGTGGCACTGGGCAGCATGGCTATTTTTCTGGTGGCGCTTGGCAGTGTGGTTTTCTTTCTAGTGGTGCTGGGCTCAGCTACCTTGTTACTGTGGACACAACACCCCCCCCCCCCCCCCCCCATGAGACCAGCTTGCTCAGGGTGGGTGGATGGGTGGATGTGTCACTCAGCTACTGTGCCTATTATAGCTAATACAATATATATGTGTCCAGCAGCACCCCCCCCCCCCCCCATCATCAGACCAGCTCAGGGTGGGGGTGGCTCAGTCAGCTAATATATAGTGAGTGTTGTCTGTCTGATGGGGGGGGGGGTGCTGCTGGACACATATATATTGTATTAGCTATAATAGGCACAGTAGCTGAGTGAGCTGGTCTGCTGGGGGGATGGGGGTGGCTGGACCAGATTTCTCTCTCTCTCAGGACAGCCAGGGCGCCAGACACAGAGTCCTCCCACACCAGCTCTTTTTGTCAGTACCATGGCAAGCCCCCTCACCCTGGGCTCGGGCCGGCGGTGGACACCAGGACCCCCCGCCCCCCCCCCCGCCCCCCCCGCACCTGTTCTGAATCTGCACGGCAGCTTGAGTCTCTAGAGGAGAGGAGGGCAGCTTCACAGCGTGCAGCCGCCGCGCCGCCCGGGCGGAGATACTGTGTGGTGACGTCATCATCATGTCTGCAGCAAGAGATGTGACAGGATGAAGTTCGCTGGCTGGCTCAGTAGGGTAGGGAGGAGGAGGAAGAAGGAGGAGGACACACTCACACACCAGGGGCGGCATGGCGCTGGAGGTGTGTTGTTTCAGCCCAGCGGGGTGAACGGGTCAGATGAAAAAAAAAAAAAAATACCAGGGCTTTCCTCACTGTCGGGAGGGTGTCACCCCTCTAGCGGGTGTCACCCGGGTGCGCACCGCACCCCCCGCACCCCCCTTGCAACGCCTCTGCCGGAAACAGCAGGGAGACGGGACCGCGAGCGGAGCCGAACAGTCGGCTCAGTCTTTTCCGGGGGCGCTTCGGTCTTTTTCGGCGGCGCACGCGACAGAGCGTCTCGGGGGCGAGAAATTTAAACCTGGACAAGACTGCAAATGACGCTGGCAAGCTACAATGACACTAGGCAAGCTACAATGACACTGGCAAGCTACAATGACACTGGGCAAGCTACAATGACACTGGCAAGCTACAATGACACTGGGCAAGCTACAATGACGCTGGGCAAGCTGCAATGACACTGGGCAAGCTGCAATGACACTGGGCAAGCTGCAATGACACTGGGCAAGCTGCAAATGACGCTGGGCAAGGCTGCAAATGACGCTGGGCAAGCTGCAAATGAAGCTGGGCAAGCTGCAATGACACTGGGCAAGGCTGCAAATGACACTGGGCAAGCTGCAAATGACGCTGGGCAAGCTGCAAATGACGCTTAAATGTAAGTTTTTTTTTCCCCTAAACTTCCCTCCTAAAACTTTTTTTCCTTAAAGCGGTTCTGCACTCTATATATTTTTTTTGGGGGGTTATACAAAGGATGCTTACCTTTATTGGGGGACTCACCTGTTCCATCTTCCATCTCGATCGCCGCCGGTTTTCGTCCGATGAAGTTCCTCATCTTCTTCTTTTGTGCTGGGGGCCATCTTGCCTGTGGGCATGTGAAACCCCCACAGGCACTTTAGATGGCCCAGCATGCACCGCCGTTACTCGCACGTGCGCAGTAACGGCACATCTGCCGACATCTCACGAGATTTCGGAAGATGTGTCCGAAATCTCACGAGATTTCGGAAGATGTGGCCGAAATCTCGCGAGATTTCGGAAGATGTCCGCACTGACTCCTGGGAACAATGACACCAGATCCCAGGAGACAGTGCGGCCTGACGACGATCGACGCAGAGACCCCGCCCACCGCCGAAGAGAGAGAAGACCGGAAGTCATCAATTACAAGGTAAGTAAAAAAAAAAAAAAAAACACATTTCATTTAGTACTCTTTGCCTGATTTGGAAGGCAAAGAGATTTACTAAATGAAATGGGTGCAGAACCACTTTAAAATGCCCTCCTAAACTTGGGGTGCGTGTTATACGCCGGTGCGTGTTATACGCCGATAAATACGGTAATAGTCAGAGCGGCCGGTGTTCTGACTAGAAGTGTCCCCACCATCGGATAGTGTCCACCGCGTACTGTGCAGGCGCAGCGCTTGCGCAGTACGGAGGACGAAGGAGACGTCGAAAGTCTCCGAAGAAGCACAGCTGATCAAGAGGTATACACAGCGCCTGCGCAATTAATCTTACATTCTGTCACACGCTTTAAAATGTACTGCTCTAGGTTGCGCTTCCCTTTTTATTTATTTTACTGCAAGACCATTTAAAAATACATTTCTGTGGATATGTATATACATCTTATATTGCAAGCGGCTTTGGTTTTTGGATTGTCAGTTAACAGTAGAGAGCTGAATTATAGTATAGCCGCACGTTTCTCTACATTTTTGACAAATTTCAATATTATTATGCAGGACAGTGAGATCACTATGGTTGGAAATAGTGTTAATAGGCTATCGTTTTCATTGACATCATTACAAATTTGGAATGTGCACCAAATATAAGAAGGTTCCTGGCAAAAGTTGTACATTTTGCTTTGCTGACAGTGAAAACTTGTATAGTTGGTACAGTTACAATAAGAAAGGTAGCATCTATTATTTTATTTAATGAACTGTGTAGAAAAAATCATTTATTAGTCATTTGCCATAATAAAAATGTATTTGGAAATCAACTCTTTGGTTGCCTGGCCTTTTCTGCATGTGAGCACCCCACCCGAATAAATCATCTTCTGTGGTTCAAGAGCTGACTCACACAGTTTTGCATTATACAAGTTATTTCCTTAGAAAAAAAAAGAAAAAGAGAGAAGCTAATTTAGCACATCAGAAAGAACCTACACTCCAAAAATTGTAAATTTGCTCTCTTATAAGGCACGTCCATCCATAAACGGTTTGTTAATTGTGCCTAAATTATACCTTGAAAAATGGACTTATTGTCATAAATGTCTCCTGCTAAATAGTAATTGCTATTTTGCAGGAGGAGCTGTGCCTTAAAGGATAAGTTCACTTTTTAAAAAAATATTTATTTTATTGAAAAATACAATATCATAACAGTGTTCAAAACAATATAAAAATCTTATGAAATTATATAATTTGTACATTGAGCCCTTGTGCGTGTCTACGCGTTTCGCCGTAAAGGCGTCTTCAGGACACGGAAAAAGGTTCAAAGACGTAGCAAGAGAGAGCAACAATAAATCTCACTATCCAAAATTAGATATATCAGAGTTAAAATTCAAAACAGCGCATATATACATAGACTTTGCATTGTAGGTCACATTTAAAAAGCATGTGCTCAACTATCCAGAAAGCAGGGAGGCAAGCATAATCAAAAAATACCTTCAAATGGGCTGCGCCTCAAGTACAAATGTCATAGCAACCAGGACAGATCCAAATATATGGAGCTGTCAACCACGCTGTGATAGAGTGGACAGCAAGACGCTTGATAGATTCTTCCCTTATGTTCTGTGGGACTACATATCGCAGAAGCCCTTCTTAGTATCCCATGGGCGGTTGCTGCAGCCCAGGACCAAGCCTTCCCCCTCTTTTTATATCACAGGGTAGGAAGGCAGGGTCCAAAAAGCCCAGAAAAGGAGGGTTAACCCTTTCCTAGCCTGGGTAGGCTAACTAGCTATTGTAAAACCCACACTGTAGACCAGTGGTTCTCAACCTCAGTCCTCAAGTACCCACAACGGGTCATGTTTTGGAAATTTCCCCTAAATAAAATAGCTCTTATCAGTACCATGTCATTGATATTGATTTAACCGTTTCCCGACCGCCTAACGCAGATATACTGCGGCAAAATGGCACGGGCAGGCAAAATCACGTACCTGTACGTGATCGTGCATGTGCCTGCCTGTGGGTCGTGTGCGCGCCGCCAGCGGTGCGCTCGCGACCCGGTCGGGAGCTCCGTGACCCTGGCCGCGGGACCAGCGGACCCGATCGCCGCTGGTGTCCCGCGATCGGGTTACGGAGCTGAAGAACGGGGAGAGGTATGTGTAAACAAACCTCTCCCCGCGCTTCCTACTCTGCCTGTCATTGATCGGCTGTTCCCTGTCATCAGGAAAGCCGATCAATGATGTCAGACATCAGCCCCCCCCCCTAATGTAAAAAAAAACACACACGTCACAGCCCATAACCCCTCCCCTCCCCCTAGTGGTTAACCCCTTCACTACAACTGTCATTTATACAGGAATCAATGCATTTAAATAGCATTGATTGCTGTATAAATGACAATGGTCCCAAAAATGTGTCAAAAATGTCCGATGTGTCCGCCATAATGTCGCAGTCACAATAAAAATCGCTGATCGCCGCCATTACTAGTAAAAAAAAAAATATTAATAAAAATGCTATAAAACTATCCCCTATTTTGTAAACGCTATAACTTTTGCGCAAACCAATCAATAGTCGCTAATTGCGATTTTTTTTACCAAAAATATGTAGAAGAATACGTATCGGCCTAAACTGAGGAAAAAAAATGTTTTTTATATATTTTTTTGGGGATATTTATTATAGCAAAAAGCAAAAAATATTGCATTGTTTTCAAAATTGTCGCTCTATTTTTGTTTATAGCGCAAAAAATAAAAACCGCAGGGCGATCAAATACCACCAAAAGAAAGCTCTATTTGTGGGGAAAAAAGGACGCCAATTTTGTTTTGGAGCCACGTCGCACGACCGCGCAATTGTCAGTTAAAGCGACGCAGTGCCGAATCGCAAAAAGGGGCCTGGTCCTTTGGCTGCCAATTGGTCCGGGGCTGAAGTGGTTAAAGCAGCTGTGCAAAGTAAAGGAAAACTTGAAGACATGGCCCGTTGGGGGTACTTGAGGACTGAGGTTGAGAACCACTGCGGTAGGGAACCTGCCTAAATGCGTCTGACTGCTGGTTTTACAAAATTTGGAGTGAGGTTCGGTGATGCCAATACTTTGCTGCTCATTGTGCTGGACAGAATGATACAGTGCATGGAACTCCCTCATTCCTGCTGTAAAGCCGCCAGTCATTAGGGGGCAGCTCTGACATGAGGAAGCAAATCCCTGTCCTCCACCAAAATGACTACCTCCAAATACTCCATAGAACACATGGTAAGTCAGTTACGGGAAAAGATCACCTGCAGAAAGTATATAGGCAGTACTGGCGACTAGTCAGGCTTGCTTTTTAGGACAACTACAATAGTTCTAGTCATTTTTAAAGGGTGATTACAGTACCAATGAATGCTACTGGGAAAAATAAACACAAAATATGTTTGGAAATTAAAATATGAAGTAACTCAGAAGGCTGTAGAGTAGCTAAGTTAACTCTCAATATTTTACAAGATCTGTCCCTAGAAAACTATATAGGCTGCCATTGCTGAGCGCTTCTGAAAATGCTAAGTACCTGGCCGTTATGCTATTTGACTCTTTCCAAGTAAGGGCTCTTTCACACGGGGGCGGATCAGTGCATTGATATCCGCTTGCTCAGCGGGGATCGCCGGAGCGATCTCCGCTGAGCAGGAAGATGACAGGTCTGTCTCTGCACTCTGTGCATGGACGGACCTGTCACAGCGTCGCTCTCCCCTATGGGGGATCGGGTGACGACGGACCGTAGAGTCCGTCGTCATCCGATCCGCTCTGCAGACGGATGGGAAAATAGGGTTTTCCTCCGTCTGCAGAAACGGACCATAGCGGGCACGGACGAGATCGGGTGTCAGCGGATGCTCATCCGCTGACACCCGCTATCCCATAGGGATACATGTATGTCCGTTTTTCATCCAAAAACGGATGGATGAAAAACGGACATACAGACCGTCCGTGTGAAAGAGCCCTAACTGAGCTGTGATGAGTATGCAGCTGTGCAGTTCTGAATTAAATGGTTGCATATCTGTTTGGTGTCTGTAATTCTAAATGGCTTCAAGCAAGAAAACCAACAAGGCTGGCATTTAGGAATTTAAGAAGGAGCTCAACAATGGCAGCCTACATATTTATCCAATGACAGTTTTCCTTTATGTAATACCTGATTAGTAAGACACTAGTAATTAGACTTCTGTGATGCATATACCTTTCATATAACGATTGGATGTTTACCTTGAGAAACTTGACCTTATTTCTTTACATAATTAGTACTTTCATGTGTACATACCCAGAAAAAAATTTGAAATATAAATATATGTTAGGTAACCTGACAATAACACTATGATGAATTTACCTAGCTAAATAATTTCTATACACTTTTTAAGGCTTTTATTTGGTGTACTGCTATATACAAATATAATATGTTTTACATTTAAAAAATATGCACATTTTTGTAACACTATGGGGGTGATTTACCAAAACTGGAGAGTGCAAAATCTGGTGCAGCTCTGCATAGAAACCAATCAGCTTCCAGGTTTTTTTTTTTTTTTTTTTTTTTAAAGTTTAATTGAACAAGCTGAAGTTAGATGCTGATTGGCTACCATGCACAACTGCACCAGATTTTGCACTCTCCAATTTGAGTAAATCAACCCCTATATGTGAGGCACTGTGACAGCAAACGTCTGCTGGTTTGTTTGGAAACAAACCCATGAAATCACTAGGTCATAGGTGCCATTGTAATCACATGGTCGGGAACCACACTGATTGGTTTCCTGATAGCTAGGAGGAGCTGACACCTGACAGCAAGGTCTGGTAACTAGGAAAGTGCATTCCAAGTTTTCAAAAAGAAGTGTGCCAGAGAATGTTATTAGCCAGACTGTTAACACCATCCGTTTCAAGAAGAGTTCCCGATATTAATATTTTTACATTGTTTTAATGGTTCATCTTGGATCAATGTAACTATGCATATACTATAAGACCACTTTCACACTGAGGCGCTTTTCAGGCGCTTTCACGCTAAAAACAGCTCCTAAAAAGCTCACGAAAACTTATTTCCATTAAAATCAATGAACACTTTCACACTGAGGCAGTTTGCTGGCAGGGCTGTAAAAAACTCCCCTCCCCATTGAAATGAATGGAAAGCTCTTCAAAAGCACCTGAAAAGCTCTTCAAAAGCGCTCAGTGTTTTTACTAGCAGTTTAGAAGCGCCCCAGTGTGAAAGTGGCCTAACTGTGGGATCCCTCTAGAAGCTGGAAATCAGTGTAGAAGACACTGCTACTACAGTGATCTTCACTAGTTTCTGGGTCCTGTGCTGAGTGACAGCCACGCTGCATTGTGAAAACAGGAAGTCACCTGCCCGGCTAGCTGCTTTTTTTTTTTTTTATTGTATTTAATGTAAAGCTTTGTTGAACCAAGAGAGGGTGTGTTAGTGGTGAATGCTCTCACACCTCTTCCCACTTAAAGTCAAAATTTTGTTGGATAAACCAAGAGTTGGGACTTTTAAGGCGCTCTAAAAGTCCCAACTCTTGGTTTATCCAACAAAATTTTGACTTTACTTAAAGCAGGGGTCTCAAACTGGCGGCCCTCCAGCTGTTGTTAAACTACAACTCCCATCATGCCTCTGCCTGAGGGAGTCATGCTTGTAACTGTCAGACTTGCAATGCCTCATGGGACTTGTAGTTTCACAACAGCTGGAGGGCCGCCAGTTTGAGACTCCTGACTTAAAGGGATTAGGCGCTATACTTTAGCTTCAGAAAATCAGCTCATCATCTAAAAATTCTTCCCACTTAAAGTTGAATTTCACATGTGTATATTTTTACATAGTTTTACATAGTTACAGGTCCATCTTGGGCCTATGTAACTATTAGAGGTGTGCACAGCCTATTACAGGGATCCTCAAACTATGGCCCTCCAGCTGTTGCAGAACTACCCATCCCATGAGGCATTGTAAAACTCTGACATTCACAGACATGACTAGGCATGATGGGAATTGTAGTTCCTGAACAACTGGAGGGCCACAGTTTAAAGACCCCTGGCTTATTGCATTAGGGTGTGCACCCCAAAGCTCAAACACGCATGAACGCCACCTGCTGTCACAGGGAGGAGGCTCTGGTGGTGGGAGATACTTGATTGGGAGCATGTTACGTTACACCTTAAATACAGGTGTAATGTGTTCCTAGTGTTGAACCTAGCCTTTAATAAAATGGGGCACTGGCACCCCCAACCATTCACCGGGTGCTGCTCCTGGATAAAACTAATGCACATGGGGTGATTAGGGTGTGCCTAGGCATACGCCTACGGTAACTATGCATATACCATACCTGAGGGATCCCAATAGAAGCTGGAAATCACTGTAGTAGAAACTCTTACCCCAGTGATCTCCACTAGCTTCCAGGTCCTAAGCCAAGTGTTTGCCCTGTTGCATTGTGAACATAGGAGGTCGCCCAGTTGGCACAGCATTCTCTGACTAGTATAGTATGATTAGAATACCTTGGGGTTGATTTACTAAAACTGGAGAGTGCAAAATCTGGTGCAGCTGTGCATGGTAGCCAATAAGCTTCCAACTTCAGCTTGTTCAATTAAGCTTTGATTAAAAAACCTGGAAGTTGATTGGTTTCTATGCAGCGCTGCAGCAGATTTTGCACTTTCCGGTTTTAGTAAATCAACTCCCTTGTCCAATCAAAGAACCCTTTGCATTTATTGAGAAAATGTACAGTGATCTCTTGAATGGCACCTGTTTTGATTGGGCAACCTCCTGTGTTCACAGGGCAAGCAGATACACTGACAGGAAGAAACAATGAACTACCACGGCGCTCCACTACTGTGTTAGTTCATTGAGGACTACTAGCCCACATCTGCAAAGAATGTTGGGACTTGTAGTTTATTCCTCCACAGAACTCTGTGAATGAATGGCGCGGCCGTGTGGGCGGAGCTAGTACAGGGAACTGCTCCCGTACTACTGTCACAGGGAGGGGATTTGGGCTGCAGCACTGGGAGCATGTTCCACCCCAAAAACAGGTGGAACATGTAAGATGTTCCCAAAGAGGAACGCATCCTTAAAGCTTGGTTTTTGATCCATTGAAGTCTATGGAACCAAAAACTAGAAAGAATGTCCCTGGCCCTTTTTATAAAATGCACAGATGTGAAAATGACCCATAGGAAACCATGTTAAATGGACTGTAGTGTGTTTCTGCAAAACTGAAAATGCACTAAAAAATGCATAGGTGTGAACCAGGCCTTAAAGGTAAATGCTACAATTTAACTATATGTATTGGCTGAAAATACACTTTTTTTTCTGAACTTGCCTCATCTCCTGATTAAGGCCTAAGGCCTGATTCACATCTGTGCATTTTTTGTGCTTTTTGCATTTTGCACTGCAGAATGTGATCCATAGGAAACCATGTTAAATGGACTGTAGTGCAAATCTGCAAAATGCAAAAAGCTCTAAAACTGCATAGGTGTGAATCCAGCCTAAATCAACCCTATGCATTTTTTAGTGCATTTTCAGTTTTGCAGTAACACACTACAGTCCATTTAGCATGGTTTCCTATGGGTCATGTTCACATCTGTGCATTTTATGGAAAGGGCCAGGGACTTTTTTCTGGTTTTTGGTTCCATAGACTTCAATGGATCAAAAGCATGTATTGAAAAATGCACCTGCAATATGCACACTGCAACCTGCAAAGCTGTGAATCAGGCCTTAGGCTTAATTCACATCTATGCATGTTGCTTTTGAGCGCTTCTGCAGTGCTTTTTGCTGTGCTTTCCGTGTTTTTTTTATTTATTTTTTTACGATTTTACCGTGATTTGTGTTTTGGAAAGTTTGTTGTTGGCCAATTTTAAACGCAAAACACAAATTGCAGTAAAAATGCACTACATGCGTCTCTGCAGCTTCTCCATTGAAATCTGTTGAACCAAAAAAAAAAAAAAAAGAAAAAAAAGCACTGTTTTGCGTTTAACCACTTGCCGACTGGCGCACGACGATATACGTTGGTAGAATGGCACGTACAGGCAGGAGGGCGTATATATAAAAGTCCCTCCTTTAGCCTGTCCGTGCCATCGGGAGCGCGCCGGGAGCGGCGCGCTCCCGCGCCGGTCGGGACCCCCGTGAGTCCGATCGCGGTCCCCGCGGACTCGATTGCCGCGGGGACCCCCGCGATCGTCTCACGGGAAGGCTGAATGGGGAGATGCCGAGATAAACAGCATCTCCCGTTCTGCCTAGCAACTAGTGACGCCAATCTCTGCTCCCTGTGATTGGAGCAGAGATCAGCATTCACTAGCTGACAGCCACGCCCCCCCCCCCCACAGTAAGAAACACAACCCTAGGCATACTTAACCCTTACACTGCCCCCTTGTGGTTAACCCCTTCACTGCCAGTTTCATTTATACAGGAATTAATGCATTTAAATAGCATTAATTGCTGTAAAAATGACAATGGTCCCAAAAATGTGTCAAAAATGTCCGATGTGTCCGCCATAATGTCGCAGTCACAAAAATCGCAGATCTCCGCCATTACTAATAAAAAAAATTATTAATAAAAATGCTATAAAACTATCCCCTATCTTGAAAACGCTATAACTTCTGCGCAAACCGATCAATAATCGCTTATTGCGATTTTTTTTACCAAAAATATGTAGAAGAATACGTATCGGCCTAAACTGAGGAAAAAAAATGTTTTTTTATATATTTTTTGGGGATATTTATTATAGCAAAAAGTAAAAAATAATGCATTTTCTTCAAAATTGTCGCTCTATTTTTGTTTATAGCGCAAAAAATAAAAACCGCAGGGGTGATCAAATACCACCAAAAGAAAGCTCTATTTGTGGGAAAAAAAGGACGTAAATTTTGTTTGGGAGCCACGTCGCACGACCGCGCAATTGTCAGTTAAAGCGACGCAGTGCCGAATCGCAAAAAGGGGCCTGGTCCTTTGGCTGCAATTTGGTCCGGTCTGAAAGTGGTTAAAAAAGTCCCTGACCCTTTCCAAATACGTAGAAGCACAAAAATGCATTGATGTGAACATATTCCATAGGAACCCATGTTAAAAAAAATTCCTGAATTTCTGCAAAAAGCATGAAAAAACGCATCGGAGCCTTACGTTTCTCTCTCCACTCGCAAAGAAAGTATAAACAGTAGTACTAAGCTGGTCCTACCCTGTCCCTTTAAACTTTAGATGATTTACCTTCCCTGCTGAGCTTCAAAATTTAGTAACGCTCATTACGAAGACTGAAAATATCCAAGCTGTAAAAATCTGCAATCTCAAAAAAAAAAAAAAAAAAGGAAAAAGAAAGTTTTCTAGATTAAAACGAAAAGAAAAGACCTGATGTGATCAATCTCTCTCTGCGATACGTCTGCGCGGCAGGGGACGTGGATAAATGACCCCCTTCTTTTTTTGATACAAGATCTGCAAGCAATGCTCAGAGATTAGTTGGAGATTGGGAACGGAAGGTGGAGGGAGGGGGGGTGTTATGTTACCATGGAAACTTTAACTTCAATGTATGCCTGGAAACAGGTGAGATGGTGGTGTTTGCTGAAGTAATGCCTGAGGTATTGAAATGCCTTTTGGATCCCTTTCAGTTTAAATCCCCAAACACCTAGCCGCACAGCTTGCTGGGAGCATCAACCTTCTGGATGGCTGAACGTCCCACTTATTTCATAGCAAAGGAAAGATTTGAGGTGATAAAGGTGATCTCCTCTAGCATCTCAGGAGGAGTGCATGGACGCAAGATGTTTTCATATCAGCAGACTTTCATTAAACTACTGACTGCTAAGATGTCATGAAAAGAAAAAACAGCCAACCATAGACTTGTGATCATTCCATCACGAACAATCAGACCCTTGAATGACCAGCCAACACGCACATCCACGGACTGGACAATCGATGTCAGACAAACTCTTTATGTTTTCTAATTGTAGCGCTACCCCCAGTTAAGAGAGCCGCTGGTTTGTTTTGGGTCCCTGAGTACAGCTCCACCAACCCCCGGCAATTTGGCTCTACCCGCTCTGGCACAGTTAGTAAAGGGGTATGTATCTATGCACATAAAAATATCACTTATACTCTAAGTGTAATGGATATGAACTCACAAGCAGACTGCTGAAATAAGAATAACTGGCTTTACTTTGGCAGTAAGGAAAAAGAAATAGTAACATGCATTTAAACATACGACTCACAACACTTTAGCAGGTCCCTGCAATATGCACTTTAACATGTACATATATATGTATCAATTAGCAATGGGGAACGGAGCGCCAAGTGTGGCGACCGCATGGTATGCACCCCTGAGGTGCAATAAATCTATCTGTGCCTACCTAATGGACCAGGCCTGATCCCTAGTAATAGAGCTCAGTCCTTGTACTAGTACAGTGTTCTTCACCGGCAATGAATCTGTAGAGGTGGTGCACATGTAGCTTTAAATGGTGTCTTTGTAATCCACAGAAAGTAACATTGCTGCTCTGAGGTAAATTACGCCTAGGCAGTTCAATAGGCATAAAACGTGTGTATCAATGCAGGATGAGCCTTCCGGCTCTCTCACCAATCCTGGGGTACCGTCCTCCGCTCCGGTCCCTCTAATGGCGGCTCTGGTCTCCTCAGTCACAGCCCCTGCGCTCCGGTCCTCAGCTCCGACCGACCGTCTGTAGGGAAGAGTCTCCGCTCCGCTGCTGCTGACTCTGAGGTATGAGAGTCTCTCTCCACCTGCTGCAAGGCCCAGGCTTTAGGCCTTCAGCTCCGGTCCGCACAGGTGTCTCCGCTGGCTGTATTCTCCGCGTCACAAGCTCCGTCAGCAGAGGCAGGCCAGTCCTGTCAGGCCTCAGAAGAGGAAGTGTCCCAAGAGGAAGAGGCGGTCTCCGCTCTTCCTTTTTATAACCTCCCCCAGCAGCCTCTCGGGCGGAAACAAGCAGCCCGGGAGCCTGGGGGATTATGGGGGATGTAGTCTCTTCCCCTAAAAGGGGTACGACCCCGCTACACACTCCCCCCACTTTGAATCTTTGGTCCCCAAAGACAGTGTTCAAACTACAAACTTTCTCGGGAACAACACTTTCACATAATTTGGACAGGGGAGCTTCCCACCAATTGGCATAAGATGGGGAGCTGTCCTGTCTACAGGTCACTTCAGTGTGGGCGACCTGTTTAACTGTGCCAGAGAGTGAACTGGGGTTGCCCTCCACCAAATGAACAGTGGATGGGTCAGGGCTTTCAGCACTTCTCCTTGCTGTAGTAACAGAGTCCTCTGAACTTTCTCCCATCTTGGGGTAAGTTAACTTCTTGGGAGGCTTCACAACTCTGCGAGCTCTCTGTTCTCTTGGGCCTTCTTCAGGAACACATTCTGGCAACATCTCTGGTTCTGGAACATCTACTTCTTCCTCTGGGTAGAGACCAGGGATATCTTCCCAGCACTCAGGCACAACACTGAATGGCACAAACTCTGTGGCTTCTGGGTTCAATGTGTTATCTTCCACATCTTCAGTAGGTGGAAGATCTATGGCGGAATTTCCTGGAGTTGAGGAAGGCCATAGCCATTCAAGTTCTCCTCTTTCTTCCTCTGGTTGGGGGTCCTGTCCACCCCTAACTTGGGATGTCTGAGACCTAGTGTTAGGCCTGGGGGTATCCAGAATGGAAACAGATTCAGGTACGTCTCTTGCTGGAGGCATTCTGACTGCTTCAGTGAGTGGGAGCAAATGATTCCTATGCCAGGTCTTCAAAGGCCCCACTCTTCCTTCTGGCTTCAACTTGTAGGCAGGCAATCCTGGTAGTTTTCTACAGATGATATATGGCTCTGATCTCCATCTATCAGCAATCTTGTGTTTCCCAGGGATCCCTAGATTTCGTAACAGTACACGGTCCCCAGGCTGTAGGTCCTGTACTCTAACTTTCAAATCAAAGTTCCGCTTGTTTCGGGCCCCCCTCTGGTCAGAGGCCGCTTGAGCTTTCTCATAAGCTATCTTCAAACTGTGCCTCAGTCTGTCCACATATCCTTTGTGGGAGGCAGCAGAGGCATGGTCTAAGGAAATGCCGAAGGCCAAATCCACTGGCAATCTTGCTTCTCTCCCAAACATAAGTCGGTAAGGGGAGAAACCTGTCACATCACTTGTGGTGCAGTTGTAGGCATGCACCAGAGCTGAAATGTGTTGACTCCAATGTTGCTTCTTCTCTGTTTCCAAAGTTCCCAACATGTTCAATAGGGTCCTGTTGAACCTTTCAGGCTGGGCATCACCTTGAGGGTGATATGGTGTGGTTCTAGTCTTCTCTACTCCCAGGGAATCTAGTAGCTTCCTGATCAGGCGACTCTCAAAGTCCCTTCCTTGGTCTGAATGGATTCTCTGTGGTAGTCCATAATGAACAAAGTACTTCTCCAAAAGTACTTTGGCTACTGTAGAGGCCTTCTGGTCCTTGGTTGGGAAAGCCTGAGCATAACGGGTGAAATGGTCGGTTACCACCAGAACATTTCCCAATCCACTCAAATCGGGTTCGAGGCAGAGAAAATCAATGCATACCAGATCCATTGGGCCTTGACTCTGTAGGTGGCCCATTGGGGCAGCTTGATGGGGTAAAGTCTTTCTCTGAATGCATCTTGCACAGGAATGGCAATACTCCTCCACTTCGGCCCTCATGCAGGGCCAATAAAACCGGTCTCTGACAAGTTGGAAGGTTCTCTCTGCTCCCAAGTGACCATGCTGGTCATGTAAGGCAATCAGCACAGTCTCTCGATGCTTCTCTGGGAGAAACAACTGCCACTTGTCTTCTGGGCCATCAGAGGGGCCCCTTCGGTAGACTACCCCCTGATGCACCTGTAACTTGTCCAACTCCCTCCTCAGTAGGCGAGCTTCTTTAGAAGGGTGAAGGCGAAGTCCCTCTGGACTCTTGTCTTCCAGGGCTTCCAGGACCAATCTCCCCATGGGATCTCCCAATTGGTCACACCTTAGCTCCTTCTTGGACAGCTTCGGTAGACACTCTTCTTCTAGTTGAGTTACCCCACAGTAACACTTTGGGACTCCCACTGTGGTAACTCCTACCTCTTCAGCTCTGGATCCTCCTCTGGCTTGGAGCTCAGCCCCCTGACAAAGGGCTCGCACTCCATCTGGTGCCACTTGAGTCCAGTCTTCCCAGTCATCAGCTATGACATGGGATCTTCGGGACAGGGCATCTGCATCCCTATTTCCAGCCCCTGGTCTGTACTTGAGACTGAAATTGAATCCAGACAACGCCGCCAACCATCTGTGTCCAGTTGCATCCAGCTTGGCGGTGGTGAATAGATAGGTCAAGGGGTTGTTATCTGTCTTTACAGTAAACTCGGCCCCATACAAATAGTCTCTCAGTTTGTCAACAACTGCCCATTTGAGGGCTAAGAACTCCAACTTGTGGGTGGGATAGTTCTTCTCGGAGGGGGTCAGGCTCCGGCTCACATAAGCCACTGGTCGTAGCTGGTCTTCATACTCCTGGTAGAGTACTCCACCTAGGCCCTCATGGCTGGCATCAACATGTAGCTCATATGGTCTAGTGGGATCAGCGTAGGCCAAAACTGGGGCTGTGGTGAGACTTCTCTTCAAGGTTCTGAAAGCCTCTTCACACCTTGAATTCCACTGGTCTTTAACCGACTCACCGGGCCTCCTAGGCCCCAATCCATCTTCCTCTCCTTCTGTCTTGAGCAGCTC
This sequence comes from Lithobates sylvaticus, assembly GCA_028564925.1. Lineage (NCBI taxonomy): Eukaryota > Metazoa > Chordata > Amphibia > Anura > Ranidae > Lithobates > Lithobates sylvaticus. Next base: position 210,808,475 of record CM053032.1, read on the forward strand.
GTTGAGGGGTTTGGCAATGCGGGCAAACCCATCCACAAACCTGCGGTAGTAGGAGCAGAACCCCAAGAAAGACCGAAGTTCTGTAACTGTTGTGGGCCTTGGCCACGAAGTAACTGCCTCCAACTTCTCAGGGTCTGTAGCCACTCCCTTTTCAGACACTATGTGTCCCAGATAGTTCACAGAAGACTGATAGAACCGACACTTCTCTGGAGAAAGTTTAAGTCCCTCTTCACTGAGCCTCTTCAGTACTTTCTCCAATCTGGCTTCATGTTCTTCCAAAGTCTTTCCAAAGACAATGACATCGTCCAGATACACAAGGACTTCTATGAGGTTCATGTCTCCAACAGTCCTTTCCATTAGGCGTTGAAACGTAGCAGGAGCTCCAGATAGGCCCTGGGGCATCCTGTTGAACTCAAAGAATCCCACTGGGGTTATGAAGGCAGTCTTTTCTCTATCCTCTGGATGCATGGGGATTTGGTAATACCCACTCTTGAGGTCCATCACACTGAACCACTTGGCTCCAGATAAGCTCTGTAAGGCATCTTCTATCCTTGGCGTGGTGTACTGGTCAGGAATGGTCCTCCTGTTGAGAGTTCTGTAGTCAATGCAGAGCCTCAATGACCCATTCTTCTTCCTGACTACCACAATTGGGGAGGCATAGGGGCTTCTGGACTCCCTAATCACTCCCGTCTTCTTCAATTCCGCAAGCTGCTCCCTCAGATCCTTCAGATCTGCTAGCGGGACTCGCCTCACTCTTTCTCTGAATGGCTTGTCCTCTTGCATGCGGATTCGATGGGTGGCACTCCTCGCACACCCCACATCAAACTCATCTTTAGAGAAAATCTTCTCCCATCTGGTCAGCTGGGCCTTGGCTCTCTCTTTCCAAGCTCCAGGTAGGTTTGGGTTTTCCATGGAGAGTTTCTTCCAAACATCTTCTCCTTCACCCGTCCCCTTCACTTCTGACCAGCCAACTGGGACAGCAGGACTCACCTGTCCCAGAAGCATCCTGGCAGGGATCTCCACAGGCCGTTCCGTGGGGTTCCTCACACTGACAGGGACTCTTCCTTCCATTCTATTAAGGCGTATGTGTACCCAGCATCATTTCTCATGTCCATTATCCATGACTTCTGGCATGGGGATAATGACATTATGAGCTGCTTGACTGCCTCTCTCTGCCACATCCCTGGCAGTTCAATGACTGCTGCTGCGGCTGGGTCAGCGGCCCATGTTGCGGACCACCGTCCCACTTCTATTGGGTCCATGCCGGTACCTTCTGGCGGCTTTTCCCGCTGACTCAGGATCCCGGATTACGAGCCCCCACGTGTAGCGCTACCCCCAGTTAAGAGAGCCGCTGGTTTGTTTTGGGTCCCTGAGTACAGCTCCACCAACCCCCGGCAATTTGGCTCTACCCGCTCTGGCACAGTTAGTAAAGGGGTATGTATCTATGCACATAAAAATATCACTTATACTCTAAGTGTAATGGATATGAACTCACAAGCAGACTGCTGAAATAAGAATAACTGGCTTTACTTTGGCAGTAAGGAAAAAGAAATAGTAACATGCATTTAAACATACGACTCACAACACTTTAGCAGGTCCCTGCAATATGCACTTTAACATGTACACATATATGTATCAATTAGCAATGGGGAACGGAGCGCCAAGTGTGGCGACCGCATGGTATGCACCCCTGAGGTGCAATAAATCTATCTGCGCCTACCTAATGGACCAGGCCTGATCCCTAGTAATAGAGCTCAGTCCTTGTACTAGTACAGTGTTCTTCACCGGCAATGAATCTGTAGAGGTGGTGCACATGTAGCTTTAAATGGTGTCTTTGTAATCCACAGAAAGTAACATTGCTGCTCTGAGGTAAATTGCGCCTAGGCAGTTCAATAGGCATAAAACGTGTGTATCAATGCAGGATGAGCCTTCCGGCTCTCTCACCAATCCTGGGGTACCGTCCTCCGCTCCGGTCCCTCTAATGGCGGCTCTGGTCTCCTCAGTCACAGCCCCTGCGCTCCGGTCCTCAGCTCCGACCGACCGTCTGTAGGGAAGAGTCTCCGCTCCGCTGCTGCTGACTCTGAGGTATGAGAGTCTCTCTCCACCTGCTGCAAGGCCCAGGCTTTAGGCCTTCAGCTCCGGTCCGCACAGGTGTCTCCGCTGGCTGTATTCTCCGCGTCACAAGCTCCGTCAGCAGAGGCAGGCCAGTCCTGTCAGGCCTCAGAAGAGGAAGTGTCCCAAGAGGAAGAGGCGGTCTCCGCTCTTCCTTTTTATAACCTCCCCCAGCAGCCTCTCGGGCGGAAACAAGCAGCCCGGGAGCCTGGGGGATTATGGGGGATGTAGTCTCTTCCCCTAAAAGGGGTACGACCCCGCTACATAATCAATATACCGGAGTAAGGATGGCTTCAGGCGTGTTCGCACACTCCACGTGCAGAGCCCGCCAGGAAGTCGGCGCTGCGCTAATCACAGACAGTGAGACATTTCCCGATCTCTGCAGCCGCACATCGGGAAATGTCTCCCTGCATGTGATTAGCGCAGCGCAGCGCCAACTTCCTGTCGGGCTCTGCACGTGGAGTGTGTGAACACGCCTGAGGCCATCCTTATACCTGAGGTCGATGTCTGTATGTAGCAATTGTTCTCATTTCTCACTTCCTGGACCGGAAGTATAGGGAAATCTCCCCAATGGGACAGAACAGGTTATAACCCCCCTGTACTCTATCCAAAATGAAAAAAATAAGATTTGTCTTAAAGAGGTGGTCCACCTGAAATTTTTTTTTTTAAAAGTCAGCAGCTACAAATACTGCAGCTGCTGACTTTTAATAAATGGACACTTACCTGTTCCAGGTTCCAGCGGTGTCGGCAGAAGATGACGAGCGACCGCATGTCTCTCGGCTGCCCCCGCCGCCATCCGATGTCAGGGAATCAGGAAGCGAAGCTTGCGGCTTCACTGCCCGGTTCCCTACTGCGCATGCGCGAGTCGCGCTGCGCGTCGTTATTGGTCCCCGTTGTGTCCTGGGAACTGTGTTTCCCAAGACACAACAGGGCATCCTCGGATATGGGCGGGGCAGCTCCGGCTATCTTGTCCCGGAAGTGGGTGCAGATACCTGTATTATACAGGTATCTGCACCCCCCCTCCCCCCTGAAAGGTGCCAATTGTGGCACCGGAGGGGGGGGAGGAATCCGATAAGCGGAAGTTTCACTTTAGGGTGGAGCTCCTCTTTAAGTTCTACTCTACTTTATAATGTAGGTTTGCTTTAACCAGGCACTTTCACCCCCTTCCCGCCCAGGATAATTTTCAGCTTTCAGCGCTGTCACAATTTGAATGAAATTGCGCAGTCATGCAACCCTGTACCCAAATTAATTTTTTTTTTGCATTTTTTCACACAAATAGAGCTTTCTTTTGGTGCCATTTAATCACCACCAGGTTTTTTATTTTTTGCTAAACAAATGGAAAAAAAAAAAAAAAAAATGTTTTTTCATAGTTTGTTATAAAATTTTTGCAAACAGGTCATTGTTCTACTTCACTGATGTGCGCTGATGAGGCAGCACTGATGGGCTGCACTGATAGATGGTACTGGTGGGCACTGATAGATGGCACTGGTGGGCACTAATGAGGCAGCCTGGTGGGCAGTGATTAGCAGCATTGGTGGGTACTGATTGGCAGCACTGGTGGGCAATGTTGGGACTGCATTGATAATCAGGACACTGGACACGGGGAGCTTTCCGTTAGCCAATTATGTGGGCACTCAGCGCCAAGGCCTGTAAATTTTCAATCCAAATAAAAAAGATGCCATACTTACCTCTTCTTCCCCCACTGGTGTTGTCCCCTCTTCCTTTGCTGCAGGAGCCCCCTCAGCAAGACATGAGCTGAGGGGGCACCCATGGGGATGTGCTCCCGAGCTGAGCTGTGTGCGTCCACAGAGTCTCTTTTGTGACCAGGAAGAGAGGAGAGTGGGGCTGCCAGCAGGACAGCATTGGATGGAGAGGAGTCAGATAATTTTTTAGGGATGGGAGGGGGAGGAGCAAGTAGTTTTTTTTTTTTACTTTAGAACCACTTTAGTCCTCCTTCATAGTTGACTATTCTAAATTGACTAAAGATGAATTTTCTTGCTAACGATTTTTATATGCTAAATAACACATTTCTAAATAGAAGAACTTAATAAATCTGAATTCTGAGGCTACAATTATTTTTGTATGGTGTCTCTTCTCTGCCCACTGAAACATTTTGAACTGTCTCTGAACCCTGGGACTGACTCATACCATCCCATCCACTCACATTGCATGAAATTGTATTGTAACAGCTGCAGTATGCCAATTACTCTACTATTTCAGTTGCTTATTGAGGCCTTTCACTATCTGCCTACTGCCTGTTTATTCATTTCTGATAGTGTGCAGTAAATACAATAGCTCACAAAAGTAAGTACACCCCTCACATTTTTGTAACTATTTTATTATATCTTTTCATGGGACAACACTGAAGAAATGACACTTTGCTACAATGTAAAGTAGTGAGTGTACAGCTTGTATAACAGAGTAAATTTGCTGTCCCCTCAAAATAACTCAACACACAGCCATTAGGCTACTTTCACACTGAGGCGCTTTGCAGGGGCTAAATTATGGCTCTCTTAGCAGAGCGCGCTGTGATTGGCCAAAGCATGCAGGTCAGGTGCATGCTTTGGCCAATCATCATACAGCAATACACTGCGATCTCGCAGTGCATTATGGGGCATTTGCGGTGCTCGAATTTGATGCGAATGTCCTATAATGTTCACTCTTCGGCGAACACCTGATGTTCAAGTTGAACTTATGTTCGACCTGAACATCAAGCTCATCCCTAGTCCTTAGTCTACTTGTCTTCAGCAAACTGTTTGCAGGCTTTCTTGTACATCCTCTTTAGAAGAGGCTTCCTTCTGGGATTACAGCCATGCAGACCAATTTGTTGCAGTGTTCGGCGTATGGTCTGAGCACTGACAGGCTGACCCCTCCACCCTTTCAACCTCTGCAGCAATGCTGGCAGCACTAAAAAGTCTATTTCCCAAAGACAACCTCAGGATATGACGCTGAGCACGTGCACTCAACTTCTTTGGTCGACCATGGCGGGGCCTGTTCTGAGGGGAACCTGTCCTGTTAAACCGCTGTATGGTCTTGGCCACCATGCCGCAGCCCAGTTTCAGGGTCTTGGCAATCTTCTTATAGCCTAGGCCATCTTTATGTAGAGCTACAATTCATTTTTTTCAGATCCTCAGAGAGTTCTTTGCCATGAGGTGCCATGTTGAACTTCCAGTGACCAGTATGAGAGAGTGAGAGCGATAACAGCAAATTTAACACACCTCCCCATTCACACCTGAGACCTTGTAACACTAACGAGTCACATGACCTCGGGGAGGGAAAATGGCTAATTGGGCCCAATTTGGTGTGTGTGTATGTATAATTATATATAAATTTCAAGTCCTGAGCTACTAGCCAGGCCTCAAAGGTTACTCGCCACCAGTGCCCCACTCAATCCCTACCATGCCCCGCCCCTAATTACGCCCCTAGACACGCCCTCATAAATGATCTCATGAAATTACACTTAAATGTTTTATGCAAAAATAAGTTACAAAAATATTATAAATATTAAAAACAACTTTATCAGTGCAGCCTCACTGTGCCCACCATTTCAGCCACACTGTGCCCATTTCAGCCACACTGTGCCCATTGCAGCCTTACTGTGTCCATTTCAGCCATACTGTACCCTTTGCATCCATACTGTGCTCATTGCAGTCTCACTGTGCCCATTTCAGCCATACTGTGCCCATTGTAGCCATTCTGTGCCCATTGCAGCCATTCTGTGCCCATTGCAGCCATTCTGTGCCCTTTTCAGCCATACTATGCTACTTTGCAGCCATACTATGCCCCCTTGCAGCCATACTGTGCCCATTTCAGCTTAACTGTGCCCATTTCAGCCATACCGTGCCCAATGCAGCCATACTGTGCCCATTGTAGTCTCACTGTGCCCATTTCAGCCTCACCTGGGCAGGGGAATGCACAGCTGGAGGAAGAGGAGAGCCGCGGGAATCGGGATAGCACGCTGTTACCAGGGCTTACATTATAATTGTCTCCGCTCCGCTCGACACAGCCCCGCCTCCTTCTGACCCGTGCCAGTGATAGATAGAACGCATCTCAGCATTGGACCGGCGTTCTGTCTATCGCTGGCAGGAGTCAGCAGGAGGCGGGGATGTGACGAGCAGAGCGGAGACAATTACAATGTAAGTGCCGGTAACAGCGTGCTATCCCGCCGGCTCTCCTCTTCCTCCCTGGGGCGATCGCTGGGAGAACGGCTCCCGATCAACCCCGCCGACGGTGCTCTCACCCCCCTCTCCCAGACAGGCAGCCCAGCTCGCAAGCCCTAATTTTTCACTCGCAGAATGCGAGTAGGCGAGTGAAAAATTTGAGGGCTGTATAATATACACACACACACAATTTATAGGGATTACAAGAAACTCATTTAGATTGTAAGCTCTCCTGAGCAGAGCCTTCTAAATCCTCCTGAATTGGACTAGAGTGTGAGGCTCAGTTGACACTAGATGCGGTGCGAATTCACAGCATCAAAATTGCAACCCATTCATGCGAATCGATTGCGGAGTGTATGTTAAAGTGGTTGTAAACATTTGTTTTTTTTAATAACAAACATGCCTATACTAAGCTGCTCTGTGCAATAGTTTTGCACAGAGCAGTCCTAATCCTCTTCTTCTGGGGTCCCCTGCTGGTGGTCCAGGCCCCTCCTCTTCATTGGGTGCCCCCACGGAAAGCCGTTTTCCCTGGGGGCACCCGTGTGTGCTCCCTCCCAAGTCCTGCTGCTGCGTCCATTGACAGACAGCAGGACTTGGCCCGCTTCCCTGCCGCTCCCATGTCACAGCTTTTGATTCATAGCAGCAAAAATGAGAGCGCCAGCGGCTGGAGCAGCTGCACATCACTGGAGCGAATCGGGTCAGGTAAGAAAAAGGGAGATACTGGGGGGGTGCTGCAGCACAGAAGGTTTTTCACCTTAATGCATAGAATACATTAAGGTGAAAAACCCCTAACTAAAGTAACTTAGTGTTACTAAACCCACAACAATAAAAGAGTCTGTATATGCAGTAAAGCATGCTTGTTATACTCACTGTGAAACCTAAGGGGTTAGTCCTGCACATTGTGTAAAAGGTTGTTTAATCCCATCTTCTCTGATTCTTCCCTTTCTTCCACAGTCCTCAAACCATCTCCTGATAGAACAGAGCCTTGGAGGCACACTGCACATGCCCAGTTTGGTGTGTATTGCTAGATAGTTTTTTTGGGAGGGTGTACAGGGCCAATCAGCACTGTCCAGACAGAGGGTCATGGGTCCACTGAATAGGCAGTCAGAATAGAATGAAAACTCCTCCTACAAGCTTTAACCAGACACTGATAGAAGTCACAAGACTGCTATATACTGCTGATGAGAAAAGGTATTTAGCAGTTTATATTTACTAAAATGATTGCATTTACAATGTGCTGTGTACTGGGGGAGACCAGAAATAGTGAATTCAGGGTCCTGGCTTTAGTAACACTTTAAGTTAACAACACCCTAAAATCGGTCTTCAAAATGCAGTGATATTTGCACAATCAGATTGCATGGGTGTGAACATCCATGAGATCCAATTTTGGTGTAGACGAAAAAAGGGTCCTGCACGAGTTTGGTGCGAATGCGGTGCGATTTGAGCCATACAAATCCATGTCTCAAACGGCACCCCAGAGACACCAAATGTAATGCACACAGGAACGTGCTGCAAATCCTATGCGTATTACATGCGTTGTCCTGCACTGCATCAGTGTGAACCCGGGCTGACTGTACTGTCTCCCTTGGATTTGTAATGTGTTGGCACTATATACATCTTAAATAATGAAAACGAATAGATAAAACTAATAATAAAAATATGATGGATAGATTCCGGATACTTTCTGAAGATCGAAAGGGGCCACTGATTAATCATCTTTATAAAAGTTTTTGGTGGCGTCTCGGTAGCGCCAGTGGTAGCTGGCCCCCCCTCACTCCCACCCCTTGTAGCCTGAGCAGCAGCTGAACACAATCAGACTTCTGTTACGCACATTCACAGCCGTATCCTTTGTGTCTGACTTCTGGCTGCAATTTATTCGATTTCAATTTTAACCTCCCATGCTCCTCCTTTATTGGCTGTGCCCACCCTTCCTTCCTCCATTACCTGTTTCCTGTCTGTTCTGGCAGCCCATGTGCTTGTCTCTCTCCTCCCTGCAAGGTTTTCTGGGGTCATGTGTTCCCACCCTGCATTCTGGACAAGCAGGGAATGTGGGCTGGAGGACAAGGAGAGGCTTATATTGGCCGTTCCCTGCCAGGCAACGCTGTGTGTAGCTCTCTGTTTCTGCTGGGGCTAAAAAACAGATTCAAATGATCTTCAGTGGCACTATGCTTTAGGAAAGTGAAACCTTATGTTCATGACATGGGAAGGAGGGAGCTAGAAATGTGTAGATTGGATCTTAAAGGAGAACTTCAGAGAGGAATACAAAATACACTAACAAAAAGAAGAGCTGCTCGTGTTGATTTTATTTTTTTTTAATGTTCTATTGCACAGAAAAGCTAATGATTTACAACTGATTTGGCCTATTATAGCCCCGCAGGCCTACTTGTGACAGAAGGCTTTCAGTGTATGTTCAGGACCATGGTAGCTATTGAGCCATTCAACACAGACCTTAAAGTGGTGTTGCCACCCAAAAAAATAAAATTGCTTAAAAATCATAAAAAAAATTTAAAAAAAAAGAATTGGAAAAAAAAATATTTTTTACTCACCTCTAAATGCCTGTTGCTAGGGGGTTCCTCGTAGTCTGCCACCTTCAGTGCCCGGGCACTGACATCACTTCCCCTCGGCGCCACACAGTCATCTGGGACGTGTCCCAGATAACTGAGTGTCGTATCACGACGCGCGTCGCTGCTCGCGCATGCGCAGTGGGTGCCCGGCTGTGAAGCCACAGCTGGGTGCCCACAGTAAGAATGCCGGCGCCGCAAGGGGAGTGGGAAACGAGGGGGGGCTTCGTTCCCCCGCATCGCTGGACCCTGAGACAGGTAAATGTCCGATTATTAAAAGTCAGCAGCTGCAGTATTTTTTAGGGGGCACACCTCTTTAAGGTTAGGACTGGGTCGAACAAAGCAGTGGGGGGTTTGTGAATATAAGCAGATTGTGATTGGGCTTTAACTACTTGACCTCTGGAAGATTTACTCCCCTTCAGGGCTGGACTGAGACAAAAATTTGGCCCTGGACTTCATCCAGACCAGCCAACTTTAATTTTGCAAACACGCACAAAAACAGTATATAAACTATAAAATTAAAAAGAAAAAGTGTGGCGCTAAACAAATATGTTTGAACAATCGTCGTAAGCGAGAATGGAAGAATCTCGACTACAAAGGCAAGTGTTCAAATTTAATGTGAAAATAAAGCGGCCATCAATCCGCTGGCGTGACCTAAGTGGTCTGCTTTCAAAAAAAGACACAATCGCGTGAATGTGAGGTATATGTGCTAAAAAATTCTCAACCAAATCAACGGAAAAAAAGCACCAATGAATAGTGGTAGTGTTGGTATTAAGCAAATCACTACACGTGAGATCCTCATATAGAGAATAACACAAAGTCACCAAAAATTCATACTAAGTATAAATAATGAAGGATTGTATGACCACTATATGTTATCTCAGTGCGTCACCCACAAACTCAGAGGTGTGCTATTATATGACACAAAGGTTTAGGTAATGCAAAACAGTGATACGTGACTTAAAACAGTGGTATAAATGGTGGTTAAACACTCTTAGCGAACGGCGACCATCTATGTGAAAAGGACTAACACTGAATATTCTTAGGTATAGTGGTAGACTGGAATGTGGTACTTACAACATGCAAGTATACTGTGCAAAATATGATGCCACTATATATTACCTCAACACATTCCCAATATCACAGAGGGGAGTGTGGAAATAATATGGCTCAAAATAGGATGAAACCACTGATGGATAGATAGACAGCAGCTATTGTACATACAACAATTGGGTAAACACATGAGATGTCTCTTCTGAACGCACTGTCACAGTGTGGAATAATGTGCGACAAAGTATAAAACAACTATAGGTATGGAAATGTCCATAAATTGAAAAAGTTCATATAATGGAAGATCACTAAAAGATATCCGTTTATAGGGTTTAAAGGCTGTGTCCTCTTTCGTTCGGACTCAATTATGAACTCTGCAGTATAATAAAGGATTCAGTACGCTTACCACTTCTGATGGACCCACTGACCGGTGGTGAGGGGTCAAACAAGCTCGAAACCGCTTATACCTGGAACCGCACTGGATCACTGTACGTAGGGTGGGACTGAGAGGGCGTGTCAGTCTTTGCTCACCAAACCACAGGACGTCACCAAGGCTGGACTACAGGAAAAACGTTCACCACTGGAAAAGGTCCTCAGAGCATGTGGAGGCATAAAAACAAAGAAGGAAGAGAGGGCCTCCTCATAGTGTAAAAAGGTCCAGGTAAAGGACTCTATTTATTTTTGAGGAATGCGTCAACATCCACAATACATTTTTCAGTAAAAATATTCTCTCCAAAAAAAATGTAATATTAAAAACAAAACAAAAAAACAATAAAGCGCAGTAATGGCAGTGTAACTGAAAACCAGGGACATCTGGTTACCCTAGGCTTGTTGGCCAGTAGACCCCACAGGCCATGGCCAGCAGGACCCACAGGTCTGTGGCCAGCTCCCACTGCCCGCCCTCAAATTAAGCCACACAGCCATTACTTTGACAGGCTGTCACTGAAACCGGGCCACTGAGCCATCGGCCCACCAGGAAATTCTTGGTAGTCCCAATGGCCAGTACATGGCACCCCCCCCCCCCCCCTTCATGACCAGCCCATTTTTTTGTGATGCGGCTATTGTGCTGTCATGCAATGCTGTATCCAAATAAAATGTAAAATATATTTTTCTCACCCATAGAGTTTTCTTTTGGTTGTAAAAATAAAAAATGCAGGGGTGATCAAATACATAGTACTATGTATTAAGGTGAAAAAACATCTGATGCTTACAGGCCCCCCAGCCCCCCGGTTTACTTACCTTAGCCCTCAAAAGTCCAGTGTCGAGAACACGCTGGCTGCTTGGCTCTTCTTACACCGAAAAAATACACTTTTTTGAGTTAAAAAATAAGACAACAGTAAAGTTAGGCCAATTTATTTTTTATATTGTGAAAGATATCGTTACGTCGAGTAAACTGATACCCAACATGTCACAAAATTTTACCCTTAAAAATCTCCATACTTGACATTTAAAAAATTCGTACACGTCTTCCCTTGTCCAACACCTGACACCCTGGGTTCAGACATTCTTGTGGTGACCAAAGGCAATTAGAGACACACACAATCAAGTGAAACAGTTGAGTCTTGTTTACTGAGGTTTTAAGCAAATTAATATTAAGTAGTATAAACTTGTCACTTACTGAGAGTTTACTATGACAAATAACACTGATAGTAGAAGACATTCAAAATAAGGAACAGTAACTAATTGCAGTATATAATGAACACCTACATACGATCAAAACTCTGCCTAGGTTGATTTCTATGGGTATAGACAGAAGAAGGGCAGGGGAATGACCTTCTTTTATGTCAAACCACTCCCTTTCGTACCTCAACCCCACAGGTCCAGAAAAAAAGGTATAACACTACTTAATTCAATGGAAACAATTTAACCCTTATGCCGCGTACACACGGTCAGAATTTCCGATGGAAACAGTCCGATGGGAGCTATTCATCGGATTTTCCGACCGTGTGTATGCCCATCGGTCTTTTTCTGTCGGAATTTCCGACGGACTTTGGATTGAGAACCTGTTCTTAATTTTTCCGACGGAAAACCTTTCTATCTGATTTTCCGACGCATGCTCGGAAACAATTTGACGCATGCTCAGAAGCATTAAACTTCCCTTTTATAGTGCAGTCAAACGTGTTGTATGCCATGGTTTTATTGACCGTCGAAATTTGGTGTGACCGCGTGTAGGCAAGAAAGTTTGAGTGAATTCCGACGGGAAAACCATCAGAGCTTTTTCCGTAGAGAATTCTGACCGTGTGTATGCGGCATTAGTCTTAAACCTGCTCACTTAACCACCTGAGTCCCAGTGTACGTCATATGACGTCTTTTTTTTCTCCGGGGTATATCTGAATGATGCCTGTAGCTACAGACATCATTCAGATATTGCCGTTTTCAGCCGGCGATTCCCTGCACCATAAGAATGATCATAGCGGCTGTTCCGCCACTTGATCGTTTTTACGGGCGGCGGGACGGGACGCCCCCCCCTCCCGCCGCCCTGCGGTGCTTCTACCGACTCACCGCTTCCATTGGTGAGTCGGACACAGGATCCGCCGGCCCCCGGATGAGGATCATAGAGATTTCCGGCGGACCAGATGGTCGCCGGAGTCTCTATGATCGTTCGGAGGCCGGGCGCGATGTTATGATGTCACGCCCGGCCTCTGCATTCAAAAAACGGCGGCACCACGGCTGGGAAGCGGTGATCGTTTTTTTTTTTTTTTTGATTTTAGGCTTCCCAGCCTAGAGGTGAGATGTGGGGTCTTATTGACCCCATATCTCACTGTAAATAGGTCCGATCGTGTCATATTCCTATTACAAGGGATGTTTACATTCCTTGTAATAGGAATAAAAGTAATCAAATATATATATATATTTTTTTTTTAAAGGTGACGAACTAAAAAAATAAAGTAAAATTAACAATAAAAAAAAAAAATGTAAAGCGCCCTGTCCCCGCGAGCTCGTACGCAGAAGCGAACGCATACGTAAGTCCCGCCCACATATGAAAACGGTGTTTAAACCACACATGTGAGGTATCGCCGCGAACGTTAGAGCGAGAGCAATAATTCTTACCCTAGACCTCCTCTGTAACTCAAAATATGTAACCAGTAAAAAATTTTTAAAGCGTTGACTATGGGGATTTTTAAATACCAAAGTTTGGCGCCATTCCACAAGCGCATGCAATTTTTAAGCGTGACATGTTGGTTATCTATTTACTCGGCGTATCTTCATCTTTCACATTATGCAAAAAAATTGGGCTAACTTTATTGTTTTTTTTTTTAAAGCATGAAACTGTTTTTTTTTCTGAAAAAAACGCGTTCGAAAAATTGATGCGCAAATACCGTGCGAGATAAAAAGTTGCAACGACCGCCATTGTATTCTTTAGGGTCTTTGCTAAAAAAACATATATAATGTTTGGGGGTTCTATGTAATTTTCTAGCAAAAACATTTGGAATTTTACATGTAGGAGAGAAATGTCAGAATTGGCCTGGATCTCAGGTGGTTAATAATTAGAGTCCTGGTGAAAATAGGGCCTCTGTGGCACCAAAAGCGTTAATACCTTGGAGGGGAGGGGGGTGGATATGTTGTAGTCCCTTGGAAAAATAGAAGGCCCTGTGTCTTCAGCTAGCTCTTTGGTGGTATACTGGAGATATCCTGACAAGCAGAGTGAAGTCAATTAGGCTGAGATGTCCTTGTAATGTAAAGTGTACTTATGGTGTCCTGAAGCAGGATGAATACTGTTGCTGCTTAGTAGTGAGTAAGGGTAGCACAGGGTTCTACAGGTTTGGGCAAAAGAAAAACAATGTTGTCTACATGCAATGTCCCTTTGTGTTAAGATGGTGGGCAAGTGCCTGCTCACCAGTCCTGACTTTCTTCTTTGGTGGAGAGTTATGTGAACACTCCACAACAGGCCTCTGCAGAGCCTGGCTCTGGAGATAGAGCTCGATCTCGTGTCGCATAGCGCTGCTACGCAGCAGGATCCAGCATGGATGTAATGAGGGTGGCTACACGGGCAGAAGTGGCTGGCAGTGGATGCTCCTGTACACACGTGGGATGACTCTCCTTCACTGTAGCAAAGGCTACGACTCAGCCACAGCACAATCTAACACTGAGACACTTGTTTGCAGATTAAGGCCGGGGTCCCAAGAGAGCGATCCTAGCCCAGCACAGGCTTTATATATCCTCTCCCAGCAAACTCTGCTCCCACTCCAGCCGGCTGGTACAAGTAGTCCATTACAGTCCAGCCTGAGTGTGAACCCTGAGTCCTGGGACTACAGCTCCCAAGATGATTTGCTTTACTCCTTGGTGTTATTCACTCTGCTGTCAGGATGTGATGACATGGAGTCCAAGCTGAGCACAAGAGGGAGACAGTCTCACTGCAGCAAGTGCTGCACAGTGTCTCCTGATAATACAGGCTATATTTAGCAAGCTCCTAGCTACATGTCTTTATAGCTCAACGCCCGACCCACTTGCTCTAGCCTTTTGCGCACTCTGTTGGAGCAAAATGCCTAATGCCTTCTGTATATGAAGGAGCATGTGACCTCCTCCAATAAGAGGCAAAGTCAGAGCCTCTTTAAAGCCCACCCTCCAACCCACTTCCAGTAAACTTCCGGACACTTCTCCACAACTCCACTGAGCTGCAGCAAAATGCCCAATGCTTCTGGGTATTGGTGAGAATATGACCTCCTCCAGTGATGCAGTAAGTGGGTCTAGAGGTTCAAATACTGTCATGCGAGTAAGGGGTGACATCACCAACTCTGTGTAAGCACAACATCTGACAAAGAGCTTACACCATGTTAGGAATGTGGTATAAAAAAAAAAAAAAAGCAGTGGTGGAAGGGGAGTGTAAGCTGTTCGCAGGGTGGTTTTAAAGAGACTTTGCCCTTAATGATGAAAATGAGAGAGTGTCATTCATTTTCAACATGAGAATAGAAGATACTTTCTAAAAATTAAAAACATTCAAGCAATGCTTGTGACAAGAAATGTGGGGTTAACTCCCCAGCAATAAGCAGCATCGGTCAGTGACTGATAATAATCCCTTTAATGCGTGTTTTTCATAGGTCAGTGTTGGCCAAGTCTTGGAGAAAACACAGCAGGTCCTGCAGGTGCATGATCTAGAGGAAGACAAGAAGATCTCTAACCTATCAATATAGACTTTTCAGTGTGCAATCAATATATTTATATATATATATATATATATATATATATATATAACCCATGGAGCTCAAGCTAAAGGGGGTTATATGAAGCTTGATATTTCCATGCAATACTGTTATTTCCGAACTGCCTGCAATGATCCAGCCAGGTAATAGTTCACATCAGAGCGATAACCAGCACTCCTGTTAGCCGGAAGCAATTGTTATCGCTAAAAGAGATTTTTTGAGGAACATGAATAAGTGTGGATCGTTTCTATGGAGACAAAGAATAGAACCTTACATCTATCACACACCATATTGTATCGTAGTCAGGAAGAAAAACACAACAGGTTACTCTAGATCAGTGATTCCATTAGTGACTGATCAGGTCTCTATTTGTGGGAAAAAAAGGACATCAATTTTGTTTGGGTACAAAGTCGCAACTGTCAGCTAAAACGACGCAGTGCCGAATCGCAAAAAAAATGCTCTGGTCGGTAAGGGGGTAAATCCTTCCAGGGCTGAAGTGGTTAAAAAGTAAAAGAAAATCTCAAATTTTGGGTTGTCCCCAGAATAGTAATAGAGGGGAAATATTTCTATGCGGACACTAGTTCTGGTGACCTGGGGGTTCCCAAGAGATTCCCTTAATTTGAAGTAATTTCCTCTCACCTGTTTGGCTATGGGACAGAAAATTAAGGTAAATCTCCCCAATGGGACAAAGATGGTAAAAATAAACCTTACAGGGGTTATAACCCTTCCTTAGCCCCCGTACACACGGTCGGAAATTCCGACCACAAAATCCGTCGGATTTATCCAATGGATTTTGTCCAAAACTGGTTGCATACACACGGTCGGACAAAGTTGTCGAAAAATCTGATCGTTCCGAATGTGGTGACGTTCGTTGCGTAAGACGGAACTACGTAGAGGCTAGTAGCCAATAGCTTTGGTCTCGTAATTTGATCTGAGCATGTGTGGCACTTTGTCCGTCGGAATTCTCGACACACGATCGGAAAAAGTCTGATCGGATTTTGTTGTCGGAAAATTTTAGATCCTGCTCTCAAATTTTTTCAGTCGGAAGTTCCGACGGAAAAAGCCAGCTAGAGCCCACAAACGATCGGATTTTCTGACAACATAATCCGATCTGACTTTTTGCATCGGAATATCCGACTGTGTGTACAGGGCATAACTCTTTTCAAAATAAAAAAAAAAGCTTTGCCTATAATTCTATTTTAAATATGTGGGTTAAGATGTGTATACATTTGACTCAGATCATGCAGTTCACAATAGAGTTTTTCTGAAGTGTTATAATAAACATTTAATTTCTGCACCCAAGGCAAAATACAGACGTAGATTTGGTTTTAGTCTTACAATATATTACTGAATTTTGAGTTTAATCTGCAGTTCTCTTTTTAGGGATGTTCATTGTAATTATTACAGTGGATAGGTGCTGACCATGGATGATGGCTCCATCCTAATGGAGAAAAAAAAAGCAAATGAAGGCGTTAACAAGGAGAGTACTATGATGTAGTAAATAACTGTAGCACCCTCCTAGGTAGGTGCTAGGATGAGTGTAGGATAATTTAGGTTTCTCTGTTTAACAGAGTGGTGATTGACTAATGTAGTCTGCTCAGTGTGCTCGGGTGCCACTCGGGCTGTCTTGAAGTTTCACTGTATCCTAGCAACTAAGGAAAGTGCTGGATAATAGGCAGAAACCACGCAGATGGGAGCTTAAATATTCATACAGCCCTGGCCAATTAGAAGCGGAGGTGCCACTATGCATGCTGGAAATCTGTATTTATATTCTAAGAGCACATGGGCTCTTGGGATTGCACCAGCTGGAGAAGAGGTGCTGCCCCACCGGAATTTGCAAGCCCTCGGGTGAGCGACCTGAGGGCCTGAATCGAGAGATTGTGCCTTAAGTTAGTAAGAATGACCCTGGTTCTGCAGAGAGCTGGCTGAAGGGGCTATCTATTCTATCTAAGTGCTGGTCTGATATCACTGGTATAGAGTGTCGCTTGGAAGTTGGAAGGAGGCTACCAGCTGTCCATAGACATTTTGTGAAATACAGAGAACCCAAAGGATCTATAGACTTCTGGTGTGCTATATAGTCATCTGAGGGTCTGAACAAAGGAAACATTGGCTAGTGTTCTGAAGAGCTTGTCCAACTGTTTTCTACTGCGTAGGACTTTGCTCAGTTCAACTACTTTTGGATGGCCCAGTCTGCCGTAACTGGCTTGTACCTGAGGAGCTTTGCCTTGCTGCTACTACTACTACTAATGCTGCATACACACGATCAGACTATGTTGAGGGCACCCGGCCTGGTACGGCTCAGGAAGGGGGGTGCTCGCTCGTCCCCACCCCCCTTCCTGACCGGCCGGCTGCATGCTCGGATAAGGTCTGGTATGGACTTTGGGGGGACCCCAACACCGTTTTTTTCGGCGTAGGGGTTCCCCTTTAAATCCATACCAGGCGACGGGGCTAGCAAGGTGTCAATCTTGCTGATGGAGGCGGCGACATTAACTTCCTTTGCTAGTCCCATCTACCTGGATTCACGTTCAAAATGAACGGACTTTACTCCGTGTGTGGGCAAGTCCATTCATTTCAAAAGTCCAGCGGACTAGCACACAGATGAGCGGATTGTCACTTAAAAAGCGGCACTTAAAATAATTAGCAAGGGAACTCCAGAGGATTGTATACTACCTCTGACTGCCTGTACCAGGAAGATGGGAAAATATCAACTCATGCACATTCCACCTGAATATGATGACTAGGGATGAGCTTGATGTTCGTGTCGACCATAAGTTCAACTAGAACATCGGGTGTTCGCCCCTTTTTTTCGGCGTAGGGGCTTCCCCTTTAAATCCATACCAGGCGATGAACATTATGGGGCATTCGTGGGAAACGCCCCATAATGCACTGCACACAGATGAGCGGATTGTCACTTAAAAAGCGGCACTTAAAATAATTAGCAAGGGAACTCCAGAGGATTGTATACTACCTCTGACTGCCTGTACCAGGAAGATGGGAAAATATCAACTCATGCACATTCCACCTGAATATGATGACTAGGGATGAGCATCGGGTGTTCGCCCCTTTGCAGAACAGTGAACATTATGGGGCGTTCGTGGGAAACGCCCCATAATGCACTGTAAGATCGCAGTGCATTGCTGTATGATGATTGGCCAAAGCATGCACCTGACCTGCATGCTTTGGCCAATCACCGTGCGCTCTGCTGAGAGAGCCATGATTGGCAGGGTGCCTTTGGCCAATCATGGCTTATGGACTAAGTCCATGACCCACACTATATAAGGCTGCTTACATGGCGGCAGTGTGTAGTGTTGTTGGCGTAGACAGACAGATAGCTAGAGTTAGATTAAGCAGGCAGGTTATTCAGTTAGTGGCATTGTATTTGATTATATATATATATATACTCTGAATATAGCATAGACTATATATTCAGTACTCGATATTCAGTCAGTGCAGGCAGTGTATTAATATATATACAGTTTTGTGTACATTGTATGTATATATATATATATATATATATATATATATATATATATATATATATAAAAATATAAACACACACATCACACACACACACACTCTGCATCCAGTGTAGTTTATATCTACAGTGCATTCTGTGGTGTACTGTTTCTAATACACTTCAGGCATTGTACACAGTATCTAATACAGTGTGTACAGTTTCTACTACACTTCTGGTGGTGTACATAGTATACAATACAGTGCAGCCGTTGTACAGTTTCTAATACAGTGCAGGCGGTGTACACAGTATCTAATACAGTGTGTACAGTTTTTACTACACTTCTGGTGGTGTATACAGTATCTAATACAGTGTGTACAGTTTCTTCTACACTTCTGGTGGTGTATACAATACAGTACAGCCGTAGTATAGTTTCTAATACAGTGCAGGCGGTGTACACAGTATCTAATACAGTGTGTACAGTTTCAACTACACTTCTGGTGGTGTACACAGTATAAAACACAGTGCAGCCTTTGTACAGTTTCTAATACAATGTAGGCGGTTTACACTGTATCTAATACAGTGTGTACAGTTTCTAATACACTTCAGGAGGTGTACACAGTATGTAATACAGTGTGTATAGTTTATAATACACTTCAGGCAGTGTATACAGTATCTAATACAGTGTAGTGTGGTGTTGCAAAACAAAAAATACATCATGTCCGGAAGGCCACCAAGAAGAGGCAGATGCTCACAAGCCACTAAAAGAGGGTAAGCAGCCTCTGTGTCTACAGTCAACAGTGGTGGTTGTGGACATGGTCCATCCTCTGCAGGTGGCTGTGGGGCACGCTTGTCCTTTTTTTCTGCTGCTGGCTGTGTTATTGAGCCACAACATGCAGAAGAGTCGGTGGAGTGGATAACAAAGCCGTCCTCATCCTCTGTCACCCAGGCTCAGAGTATTTTGCCTTCCAACACAGCTGCCAAAGCAGCCTATTCCACTGGCTCCTGTCCACAGTCACTTTTTCCATAGCCCCACCATCATGCACGGAGTGCCCAAAATTATTCGTCCACAGTGTCGTGTACATGCTGCTGGAGGATTCTCAGCGATTTACAGGCTCCGATGTTGGTTCCCAGGTTGAGGAAGGGAGCAACGTGAGCCTAGAGAGAGGAGGTGCGACAGAAGGACAAGAAACTGGTAATCATGTTCCCCCAGATGCAGCATACTGCCAAGTTTGCTCCAGTGATGAGGAGGGAGGGGATGATGAGGTCACTGACTGTACTTGGGTGCCTGAGAGGAGGAGGAGGCACAACTCCACCGAGGCAGGATGTCCTCTAGGGGGCAGCTAAAGAGAAGCCACCCTGCTGCATCACACTGCAGAGCTCTGCAGGTGCAGGGAGCTGCTGACTCCCCGTTGACTTTTAAAGGTTCCTTGGTGTGGATATTTTTCGACACGTGTGCAGCAGATCGCATCGTTGCAGTTTGAAAACTATGTCTCAAGCGGATCAAGCGGGGCCAGAACAGCAGCTTGACCAGACATATGACGACCTGCCATGCAGCACTTGAAAGACCCACATCAAGAAAAAAGGCAGACTTCTCCTTGCTCCTCATCTGGGATCTCCAACCCTACTATACCTCCAGTCCTCTCAAAAACCTGCACTGAGAGGAATGAAGGTATAGCAATAGGTGTCCCAAGTACTTGCAGCCAATCTGCTAGCAGCACACCACCAATTGATTTTAGAAGGTAAATTTCCCTACCCCAATTGCCTAACTGTACAAAAAAAAAATTCGGTCCCAGCTATCCACATGCTCAGTGTCTAAATGCTAGCTTGGCCAAATTTCTATCACTGCCACTGCTGCCTTTTCAGCTGGTAGACTCTGCCCCCTTCCGTGAATTTGCGGAATGTTCTAGACCTCAGTGGCGGGTTTCTTTCGCCATTTCTTTTCACGGAAGGCCATTACGGCTCTCTACCAGCATGTGGAAGGCAATGTTTTAGCCTCGTTGGACAGGGAAGTCAGCAGTAAGGTTCATATTACTGCTGACTCATAGTCCAGCAGGCATGGGCAGGACTATACCTTTCCTTCACGGCGCACTGGCAGACGCAATTACCGGCGTAACTCTGCTGGCAGCTGGGAAGGATGCAAGACAGGGTTCAGTGTTGTTGGAGCTTCTGTCACAGCTCTCTCCTCCACCCCCTCCTCTTCTTCTTCCTCTATGGTCTCTTCTGCAGATTTGTCCTCTGAACCAGCGGTGCTCCGTAAGCGTTCAAGGGCCTACGCAAGCAGTCAGGCTAAAAGGTGCCATGTGGTGCTTGAGTTGGTCTGCCTAGAGGACTGGAGCCACACTGGGGCAGAGATTCTGACAGCTCTGCAGAGGCAGGCTCAGAGGTGGTTGACGCAACGCCAGCTTCAGCCAGGAATGGTTGTATGCGACAATGGCACCAACCTTCTCTCTGCCCTCTGACAGGGACCCATGTTCCATGTTTGGTACACGTCCTGAATTTGGTCGTGCAGTGGTCCTTCCCCAGGCTTACAGGATCTCCTGAGGCAGGCCAGAAAATTCTTTGGTCATTTCCCCAGGTCATACAACGCCAGTGCTCGGCTGGCAGACATTCAAAGGGAATGCAACCTGCCCACCAACTGCCTCATTTGTGACATGCCCACCAGGTGGAACCCAACGTTGGAAATGCTGCAGCGGCTGCACACACAGCAGAGGGCCATCAATGAGTACCTGTGCGAGTATGTCACCAGGACAGGGGAGCTTGGCTTCTTTTTGCCATGCCAGTGGCTACTGATCAAGGATGCATGCACTGTCCTGTCACCATTTGAAGAGGCCACAAGGATGGTGAGCAGCGACAATGCATGCATCAGTGACACTGTCTCTCTAGTCTTCTGGCTGGAGAACACACTTCATGGAATCATGGACAGGGCACTTGAGGCAGAACAGCAGGAGGAAGAGGAGGACTTCATTTCCTCTCAAGGCCCCCTTTATCCAGATACCATTCCTGCGTGCCCACCAAACACACAGGAAGAAGAGGAAGAGGAGGAGGATTGCGTCAGCATGGATGTAGAAGATAACACTCAGCAGCAGTCTTCAAGGGATGGTTTTCAGTCCCCAAAAACCCAAGGAGTTGTACGTGGCTGGGAGGTGGTAGTTACGAATCATGTGATCCTTAGTGACCCAGAGGACTCAGAATCGAATGCCTCTGCATGGCCGTCTGACAGATGACTTTAAACAATTTTTCAGTCTTCAGCGCCAAGGTCTGATCGGTTCAAGCAACATCGCCAGTGTCTATATTATATGGTGCAGAAATATCTAGGGGAAATATCAGACTTGAAGACCTTTCCGACAGAGCATCCACTGGGTTACTGGGTCTTGAGGATGGACCACTGGCCAGAATTTACTCAATATACAATTGAGCTACTGGCCTGTCCTGCATCCAGCATGCTTTCTGAATGCAAATTCAGTGCTGCTGGAGGATTTTTTAACGGATCAAAGAGTGCACCTGTCCACAGACTCCATTAATAGGCTCACAGTCATAAAAATTAACCAGTCTTGGTTCAGCAGCTATCAAGCACCTGATGCTGAAGTAACTGATTGAATTTGCAATGGATGTGAGACCTATTGAAGACTGCCTATGCTGACTATCCTATTCCTCCTCAATCTTGATGATGCTAGCTTCCAACAATATTTTTGGTTTAGCGCACGGCCACCACCACCCAAGGCCCAATTTTTCTGCCCCTGTTAATTACAATTTTTGATCTTATATTTCACAGCAGGGTCCGTTCCTACGCCCAACAAGATTAACTGTGAGGGCTTACAGTGTTCTGGCGCCACCAAAACCAAAGGCCCAATTTTTCTGCCCCTGTTTATCAGGGGCATGTACATATAATTTTTGATCTAATATTACACAAGACACAACACCTAAGGCCAAATTTTCTGCAGAGTATATAGGGCAGGCAGTATAGTATATATACTGCTGTTCAGAGTATATAGTGCCTGGGGGACCCCTACGCCATTTTTCTGTTGCAGAGTTCCCCTTAATATCCATACCAGACCTGAAGGGCCTGGTATGGATTTTGGGGGGGACATCCACGCCATTTTTGTTGGTATTTTGGTATTTTTATCTATATTGCATAGGGCCCATGGATGCCCTATTAGGGAGAAGAGACAGTGAGCAGGGATCTATAGAAAACTACCATTTCTGTGATGCGTCGCTGTAGATTTGTTTTTTTTTTTCCAATAATTTGTCCATTTTTTTCTGGTTAATGGGTCCTGTTTGCCCTTGGGCCCCTGGGCAGGCACATGATGTTACAGTTACACCTTTGAAGCTGCCCTTGTGTACTTGCTTCTAAGAAACCTGTTGGAAAATTGTTCCAAGAATTTACCATTAACTATTTTTAGGAAGCTGCGGAAGTGTCAAGCAGTGGATACATTATCAACTATCAGCTTAGTGCATGTTCAGTAGCTTTATCATTTTAAATATGGTTAAAGACCCGTAAATGTTTAAGGGGGGGGGGGGGGGTGGGGGGGGAGGGGGGATGCGGGGGGGGGGGGGGGGGGGGCGAGGGTTTCGCTAATGTGTAACAGATGGAGCCCAAAGTCACTGCGTGGGAGGGTGGACCTTTCACTCTCCATAGTGAGCACAATGTTTTCAAGAAAGCATCTTGGACTTGAAACGGGTACAATGGAGAATCATGGGTAAGGTAGTTCAGCTGGAGCTGGCACAATTTATGTCAGCATTAATTCTGTTGCCACACCCTACAAATCCCCATAAGTTGTGATCATGGATATCAAAGAAGTTCCAGGTTTTGAACTTTCCCCATATGACAAGACAGGGGTGGCATTATATCCTTAAATGTGCATCTTCTTTGCACAGCCCTTATCATTTACAGCCCTGTCTTTCTCTATACAGTCTTATGGAAGGACTGTGTTCAGGGAGGTGCAGGTAAGGGAAGGTTGTATATCACAACATGGCTACCAAGATGCTATAGTTACAATCAGACCCTCTGAAAGGCCTGCTACATCTTTGTTTTATATAAATTGAGGGAAAACTGTATAAAACCTTAGTCCTGAATTTTTATGTCCAATCAAATTTCAGGTAATCCCAATGTTTGGGCGTTTACCCAACAAGTAACTAATGAAATTAGGAAAACTAAGTGGCTTGATCCACCCCAACCCAACCTCACCCCACAACAAAGACAAGCATTACGTTCTCTACAACAAGAAACCAGTATAATAATTAAACCAGCTGATAAGGGGGGCAATCTGGTTATCAAATAACCTTCAGAAGATCTCAATCCCTCGAGATACTCTCGTACGAAGCCACTATGTTTCAAATCAAGACAATGGTTTTAACCCTATTGTCAAAAAAAATGCTGGAACTAAACCCTGTCACAAATGCAATTTCTGTCGTTACATATATGCATCTAAACAAATTACTTTACCAAATAAACGTATTTACAAACCTAATTTTTTGGTTAATTGCCAATCTATTGGCATTGTGTATATTATGCTGTGCGAATGCACAGCGTTTTACGTTGGAAAAACCAAACGTCCATTCTTCCACCGTATAAGAGACCATGTAAATCTTGTCCGTGGGAAGAAGATGGAAACCCCAATCAGCCGTCACATGGGATTATTCCATGCCCATGATGATCAAAAAATGCATTTTTTCGCACTCGAGCATGTACCCCCAGGTGAGAGGGGTGGTAATTATGATCGTATCCTACTCCAGCGTGAGGCTCGTTGGATCTTTGACCTCAAGGCCACTGTCCATCCAGGGTTAAATGATGCTCTTAGCTATAAATCTTTTCTTTAACCAAGTGCATTACTAGATCTTTATGGGGATCAATTTAATTCTTTTACCTTTTGTTCTTTACCAAGTTTTTGTTTTTTATTTTATTTATTTAATTTATTTATTTTATTTATTTTCCTTTGTCTGCTACTTTTTCTTTGCCTTTATCATTTGTAATAACACTAATTCAGCATTTCATTTAATATGAATGTAATCTATGACTCTATACTGAACTAATTTTACTTTGTACAAAGCAGATGGAGGTTAGAGGTGACTGGGCGGACCTATCACACATCGATACTTGGTATTCCCTTTTTCATTTTAGATAGGGACTATTATTAAATTATACTTTATAATATTTAAATACATCCTCAGAGAGATGCTTCCTATGTAATTGCCCATTGCCGCATTCCATAAGTCGCTTGCATGGGCGCCCCGGGGGGTTGGTCTTCCCTTTGAGGCATAGCAACGCAGATCGGCCTTGCATCCTCTCCCATAGAGGGCTCCCCCCCCCTTTCTTTGGCTCACTCTGGCCTTGTCCGTCCTCGGCTTCTTGGCTCTTTTCCCCATCTATCTTGCATGTTTCCCCTCAGTTGGCAATTTACGCTAGCCACTGGGGGGATTCCGGTTACTATGGAGGGCTTTGCACACAGTTCTCTATCTAGAGAACGCGACGCGCCCATTGACGTCATGCGCCGGCGACAGGGTTCGTCGCCGGCGCATGCGCACTATCCATCTATGGACGTTACTGTAATCAGCTGATAAATTTGCAATTGAATTGTTTGCTACAGGGTGCCTCACTTTGCACATAGTAAACCCATAGCCACCCCTATCAAATCATTCTCTGCAGCTATTACCTTTTGTACCGCCACCCTGTCCCTTTAGAATGTAAGCTCTACGAGCAGGGCCCTCTTGTACCTTTTGTATTGTACTGTACTGTACTGTACTGTAATTGTGTTTGCCCCCCCCCCCCCCCCCCCGCCCCCTATACTTTGTAAAGCGCTGCGTAAATTGTTGGCGCTATATAAATCGTGTATAATAATAATAATAATAGTAAAGTTATCTGACCTTTGCCTATTAAGTAAACCCATATATGCTGATAGGATGCCCCCCCCCCTATACTTTGTAAAGCGCTGCGTAAACTGTTGGCGCTATATAAATCGTGTATAATAATAATAATAATAGTAAGGTTATCTGACCTTTGCCTATTAAGTAAACCCATATATGCTGATAGGGAGAATGGAGGGTGAAAGCAATAAGCGTACTAGAGTAGCATGGAGCATTGACGCGTGAAATACTAATGTGCATGACTCACCGTTATGGTTATTATATGCTTAAAACAGCCACTGGAAGAGATCTTACTAGAGAGAGTCCTATCCTATCCTAAATATAGTATAAATCAAAAAGCCAACTTCCTGTGTGAGCTTGTGGAGAAATTTTGTACATATACGGACTTTGCATCAAGAAGCATGTGTCGAACCCCATCGGGCTTCAGATGCCACAATCATGTTCAATCAATGCAGTTTCAAATACTCTGTGCTTATTGTTTTATTACTATATTTGATTAACTTCCCCATGCGCAATATTTCAATACGAATTCATTAACTGAGATTAATTAGGAATCATGAACCACTGTGCCTTTTATGTATATAATTGTGTAATATTCCATACATTTGACATTATCAAACCAATACAGCTAATTTTTGCTTCCTAATTTGCATTCTTCATTCAAAAGTCCCAACCTCTTTCTTCCGAACCCCACCTCTTATCTCCCTGTGTGCATTTCATGAGACCTCTCACCCTTATCTTCTATGCAGAGCTTCCCAGGCCACTAGGCCTCTAGCTAAAGGCCTGTACACACGTGCCGAATGTGGGGATACATCGGCGGGATTAAACAGGAAACATTTGGCCCGTGTGTATGTCAGCCAGCATGACAGAAGCCAACCATTTGGCCAGCTTCTGTCAGACTTGCATGCTGGAAAACCAGCGGCCGACTGCCTCCCGATCAGCGCTCTCGGACAATGGCTGCCAGTACCTAATTTTCCACTTCTTGATTAGAGTTTGAACACAGCTGATTGGCATTCTCAATTCCTTGGAATGTATTTTTTTCCCTGTCCTGTTTTATACAGTTCAACTACTTTATCCCGCAGATCCTTTGACAATTCTTTTGCTTTCCCCATGACTCACAATCCAGAAACGACAGTGCAGCACTGGATGAAAAATGCAAGGTCTGTCCGGAGTCCAGAAACTCATTGACCTTTTTATACACACACTAATTACAAGCAAACAGATCACAGGTGAGGATGGTTACCTTTAATAGCCATTCAAACCCCTTTGTGTCAACTTGTGTGTACGTTATCAGGCCAAAATCACCAGGGTTTGTAAACTTTTGATCAGGGTCATTTGGGTAGTTTCTGATGTGATTATGATTTTAAAAGAGTAAACACAGTTAATTGATAATAAATGGCTTCAGCCAAACACTAATCATGAGTTAAAGAAAAGTTTTTGTGTTATCATTCATTTTCTTTGAAAAATGGCCAAGAAATCATAAATTCTGCTAGGGTATGTAAACTTATGAGCACAACTGTATATATATACACACTATATTTCCAAAGGTATTGGGATGGCTGCCTTTACATGCACATGAACTATAATGGCATCCCAGTCATAGTCCTTAGGGTTCAATATTGAGTTGGCCCAACCTTTGCAGCTATAACAGCTTCAACTCTTCTGCAAAGGCCACCCACAAGGTTTATGAGTGTGTTTATGGGAATGTTTGACCATTCTTCCAGAAGCACATTTGTGAGGTCAGGCACTGATTTTGGAGGAGAAGGCCTGGCTTGCAGTCTCCTCTCTTATTCATCCCAATCAGGACTGTGCAGGTCAGTCAAGTTCCTCCACCCCAAACTCGCTCATCCATGTCTTTATGGACCTTGCTTTGTGCACTGGTGCGCAATCATGTTGCTTCTCTAAAACGGGCATGCCAGAAAATATCTGCCAATCGGCATCTGATCAGCACTCACAGCCAATGGCTGCGAGTGCTGACCGATGTGTTCTGGCATGGGGGCAGTCCCCTCTGTCAGAACACAAAAGCTCAGGGGGGGGATCGCTGAACTGACATTTCATAGTTAATACAGAGACCTCCTCGCGAGCGCCTCAGCCATGGTAGTGTGTACCAAGCATAAGGTTCTATACTCCTATACCACAAAAAGAGCTAATGTATTCTGACAGCCAGCGTCGGCTGATTGGATGCAGCCACTGTTCAGCTGACAATTTTCCATCTGGCTCCTTCAGCTTTTCAATCATTTCATCAGGTTAATCTGGAACCAGCCAAAAGGTGCTCAGTGTATGGCCAACTTTGGACACCCATTCTCAGAGGATACAATTATTTCTCCACGGTGACTCCAGGGAATCTCAATTCTGCCCCCTGACACATTGTTTAACTCTGTCTGACCTTTATGTGCTGTCTAACCTAAAACTAACACTTTTACATTTTTACTGCCAGATCTGAATCTGCTGAGGATACAGGAATTTAATATAAAGAATTATTAAAGGTAATCAGTTTAACATTTTGCTAGGACGTGTTCATGAATTACATATGAGGGTAAGGATTTGCATGGTTTTACTCAAAAAAGCCAATTTAGGGTATATCACGCAGTTGCAGTGCAGCACCTTTGATGTTATAGAGACTCTTTATCAAACCACAGGGCACCAGGAAGTTTCCCCTCCTTGAATTTCATTGGCAACCACAGGAGATGTCTTATAGGAGGATCTGTGCTATGTTTATGATAATTGCATTTCTGTGGTCTCTATATTTCCAGATGTTACAGACCTCTCTGCCAGGAAAAGAGATGTTGAAGTGTGCATTACATACATTGGAAAACATATGCATTTAATTTACAGCCTAAATAGCCTTCCTGCAGTCAATACAATATAATGTTGATTTCGTCTAGTAGTCTGTCTCGAGTGGATGAAAGTGACCCCCCATTATGTATGATTTTTGTAATGGCCATGGCCGATCAAGTTTCCATATGTGCTACCCTATTTGCTGCTTAGCTAATTAAAGAGTAGCTTCAGGTAACAAATCCTTCAGGAAAATGTTAATGGCATTCAGGAAACATTGCAACTGCACTGCATGTCAGAAAGAACAGTGGAGCTTCTGCAGTTCAGGTCTTCCATATGCCGCGTACACACGAAGGGACTATCCCGCGGGATTATCCGCTGGACTGAAGTCCAGCGGATAATCCCCTCGTGTGTGGGTGCCGGCGGACTTTTTGGCGCCAAAGTCCGGCGGACTTTTTGGAGCCAAAGTTTTAAGTTTGGTTTTAAAATTATCCGCTGGACTTGGCAGTCCGGCGGACAATCCCGCCGTTAGTAGGCAAGTCCGCGGGACTTTTGAAATGAACGGACTTGCCGCTCATCGGCAAGTCCGTTCATTTAGCACGTGACTTCAGGTTACGTAGCTAGCGTAGGCAGTAAATGCCGCCGCGCTAGCTCCGTGACCTGGCATGGATTTAAAGGGACTCCCCAAAGGCGACTCCCCAAAGGCGACCCCCGAAGGCGGATCGAGACCCCCAGACGATGGCGGCGACGACGAAGAAGGTAGCCGGACTTCCCCCGCTCGGTAAAAGAGCTAGGTAAATGGCGGGGGAGTCCGGCGAGAAGACCCCCAAGACGGAAGAAGACCCCCGGAGCAGTGCAATAAAATATTTTTTCAAAAGTGTGTGTGTTTTTGTACTTTACATTTTACACCTTAGGTGAATGGGTAGGGGTACATCGTACCCCATACTCATTCACATAGGGTGGGGGGCGGTATCTGGGGGCCCCCTTAGTAAAGGGGGCTCCCAGATTCCGATAAGCCCCCGCCCGCAAACCCCGACAACCAACGGCCAGGGTTGTCGGGAAGAGGCCCTTGTCCTCATCAACATGGGGACAAGGTGCTTTGGGGTGGGGGGGGCCGCACGGCCCCCCTTTCCCCAGGGCACCCCCCATGTTGAGGGCACGCGGCCTGGTACGGCTCAGGAGGGGGGGGGCGCTCGTTCATCCCCACCCCTTTCCTGGCCTGCCAGGCTGCGTGCTCGGATAAGGGTCTGACATGGATTTGGGGGGGGACCCCCACGCCGTTTTTCGGCGTGGGGATTCCCTTTAAATCCATGACAGGTGACGGAGTTAGCGCGCCGGCATTTACTGCCTACGCTAGCTACGTACCTGAAGTTACGTTCGAAATGAACGGACTGCTCCGTGTGTAGTCCGTTCATTTTCAAAAGTCCTGCGGACTTTTGGCCGGCGGATTATCCGCCGGAGAAGTCCGTGCGTGTGTGGGCAAGTCCACACGCTTGGAAAGTCCAGCGGACCCAGCTGGAAAGTCCGGCGGGATTGTCCGCTGGACTAAGTCCGCCGGCAAAAGTCTGCACGTGTGTACGCGGCAATAGTGTTACCATAGGTAGATTGAGACAGGCTTTCAAAAGACACTGGACAGCACTTGCCAGAGTCTTTTAATACAGGGGGTCCCCGAGTTACGAACTCGTTAGGGACTGTCCTCTTGTTCTTAAATCGGAAATGTTCATAAGTCAGCCGCGCATGCGCAGAACGACAATTACGGACATTTCCGTCTAATGCCGTTCTGCGCATGCGCAGCAAATTACGGACATTTTCAATGTTTACCGTCATTTTCCGAGGCTCCGTCTGGCCGCGCATGCGCAGAATGGCCGAGAGTCCGTGGAAAATAGCAGAAGGTCCCCGCATCGCTTGGTTCGTAAGTAGGAGAGGTTCGTAGGTCGGGCGTTCGTAAGTCTGGGACTCCCTGTACTCTTCTATTCTGTTTCCACATCCATCTTTTAGAACATAATTTTCCTGTAGACATCAATGACGATGATTCATAGGTTTAATATTGGGTGTTGGGTAGCCTATGTGACATAGCTATAAGCTCTATACATCCTTAATTGGGTAACACTTATTAAGCAGGTATACTATTTCCTTATTATAGCGCCTACAGTTAGGTCCATATATATTTGGACACGGGCACAATTTTATTTTTATTCGGGTATTTACCAAAACATATTCAAGCTATAGTTATATAATGGGCTGAAAGTGCACACTCTCAGGTTTAATTTGAGGGTATGTACATCCAAATCGGAGGAATATTTAGGAATTACAGCTCTTAAAGAGGAAGTAAAGCCTCCTCGAAAAAAAAAAAAAACAAAACAAAACGGAACCTGCAAGGCAAAGGCATAATGAGCTAGTATGCATAGCATAATAGCTCATTATGAATAACTTACCTGAGAACGAAGCCCCCGAAGCGACCCTCGTCCACGACCTCCACCGCCGCCATCACTCCCGGAGTGACTTCCGGGTCTGGCTGCTCCAGCGCTGTCATTTGCTGGAGTCGCAAAGACGTCACTCCCGCACATGCTCACGAGAGCGCCATATCACCACGATCTCCGGCATGCTCAGTGCGCCTGCACGCCGCTGTCTACGGCGCATGCGCCGTAGATAGCGGTGCCTTTTCTTTTTTAAATATCTCCTAAACCATGTAGGTTTAGGAGATATTTATTGGACCTACAGGTAAGCCTTAATCTAGGCTTACCTGTAGGTCAAAGTGGTTTGTAAGGGTTTACAACCACTTTAAGAATAGCCAGCCTCCTTTTTCAAGGGACCAAAAGTAATTGGATTCCTGAAGGGATTCCTCCTATGCCCTTTTAGCCACTAAATAAGAGGTAATGAAGAAAAGGGAGGGGTGCTCTAACCCAAAAATACCTGGTCAGGGTTTATTACAACATACAAAAACATATTTGAGAAGCACACCCTAATGCGTTTAGATTCAAGATGGTGCTGCCATAAGATCAACGAACAATAGCGAACATATTACAGCGCACACATTCAAGAATGACATTTCCTGCAGGGCTAGTTAAAAACACCTGAACATATTCAAAAAATAGGGGGGTTTGGTCACACTCTTATTTAGTGGCCACCAGTGCATAGGAGGAATCCCTTCAGTTCTCCCACATAGAGGAGTTTGGCTCCCATGGTTGAGACGCAGGATCTGATTGGCTCTGGGAAAAGATTGGTACCCAATGCATCCAACCAGACCGCGTTCTCAGCTTGTCACAGGTGCTCACCTCACCTATGACCAGGCAGAACTCCAGTACAGCCCAGCCAAACTGATGTCAAAGTAATTACCTAGAACAATTAACCCCAAAACTCAGTTACAGTTTTGGAAAAAACGAAATTTACAGAATAGCGCACACTTTAAAAAAGTGTCGGCGCTACACAAGTAAGAATAATAATAGGGACACTACTTACTTTTTAGAAGCACTTTTTAGATCCTTCTGTACTGATCCTGCTCCCTTAATTTAAGGTCTGACCAGCGTTTCCTCAATTGCTCCTTGGATCATCATAACCCAAAATTCCGGCGTAGACTCTTCACAACTTTAGTCATGATCTTGGCCTTTTTCACATTTGGGTTTAGGTAAGGTCCATACTTCCCGTCATAGTCGGTCCTCTTCAATATGTCCGCCATCTCCACCATCTCTTCAAAGGACATATTTGAGGCCTTAAATCTCCTCCTGGATCAGGATGTTTCTTGCTCCGGGGCTTTCCTCCTCATTACTGCTATTAAGCACCTGATGTGTCACCGTCATGTTGTCTCCCACTGTGACGAAAGAAAAGGGGTGGGAATATTCTAGAAAGAACGTCAGGGGCAGTTCACGCATGTGCATTGTATATAAAGCGTGACACGCGTGTGTCGTACGTACGATCTGTAAGCAGAGGACGAAGTAACGGGAGCGACGATTGTTATAACGAAGGTACAATTTTAAGTTGGTGCATCAGTGGCCTATACTGCTTATAGATTGAGGCCTATATTGGGTCAAGATTAGGAGAGTTTAGCCTGACATTATGGTTTGTCTTGTGTTGTGTCTTGCAGAGAAAATTGATCTATTCAATGACGAGGACTTTATGCCCATAATCATTGATATGTAGAAGGAGCTGCCCTGTCTGGCAGGTAAACCACTCCTTTTATAACAATGCTCTGAAGGGAGGGGACCATGCTCTGCTTCAGTAGGTCACAGTACATGTTGGCATTCATGGTTCCCTCAATGAACTGTAGCTCTCCAGTGCCAGCAGCACTCATGCAGCCTCAGACCATGACACTCCCTCCACCATGCTTGACTGTAGGCAAGACACACTTGTCTTTGTACTCCTCACCTGGTTGCTGCCACACACGCTTGACACCATCTGAACCAAATAAGTTTATCCATGTCCTTAGTCTGCTTATCTTCAGCAAACTGTTTGCGGGCTTTCTTGCACATCATTTTTAGAAGAGGCTTCCTTCTGGGATGACAGCCATGAAGACCAATTTGATTAGGTGTGCGGCGTATGGTCTGAGCACTGACAGGCTGACCCCCCACCCCTTCAACCTCTGCAGCAATGCTGGCAGCACTCATATGTCTATTTCCAAAGACAACCTCTGGATATGATGCTGAGCACGTGCACTCAACTTCTTTGGTCGACCATGGCTAGGCCTGTTCTGAGTGGAACCTGTCCTGTTAAACAGCTCTATGGTCTTGGCCACCGTGCTGCAGCTCAATTTCAGGGTCTTGTCAATCTTCTTATAGCCTAGGCCATCTTTATGTAAAGAAACAATTCTTTTTTTCAAATCCTCAGAGAGTTCTTTGCCATGAGGTGCCATGTTGAACTTCCAGTGACCAGTATGAGAAAGTGAGAGCGATAACACCAAACACCTGCTCCCCATTCACACCTGAGACCTTGTAAAACTAAAGAGTCACATGACCCCAGGGAGGGAAAATGGCTAATTGGGCCCAATTTGGACATTTTCACTTAGGGGTGTACTCACTTTTATTGCCAGCGGTTTAGACATTAATGGCTGTGTGTTGAGTTATTTTGAGGGGACAGAAAATTTACACTGTTATACAAGCTGTACACTCACTACTTTACATTGTAGGAAAGTGTAATTTTTTCAGTGTTGTCACATGAAAAGGTGTAATAAAATATTTACAAAAATGTGAGGGGTGTACTCACTTTTGTGAGATACTGTGTGTGTATATAAAAAGTGAAGCGGTAACTCTTTACCAGAATGTTTATATCATCAACCAAATTAAATATTCCCTGAGCAGATACATTTTAATCTGTTTTAAATCAGTCTTCACTGTAGCAACTTGATTGACCTCTTAGGTGTTCTGATATTAACCACTTCAACACCAGGCACTTTCTGATACTTCTCACATACATGTAAAAATCTTCATATATACACTCAACAGACACTTTATTAGGTACATCTGTTCAATTGCTTGGTAACACAGATTGCTAATCAGCCAATCACATGGCAGAAACTCAGTGCATTTAGGCATCTAGATGTGGTGAAGATGACTTGTATAACGTTCAAACCAAGCATCAGAATGGGGAAGAAAGGGAATTTAAATGACTTTTGAACGGGACATGATTGTTGGTGCCAGATGAGTATATAAAAACTGATGATCTACTGGCATTTTCATGCACAACCATCTCTAGAGTTTTGGAGAATGGTCCAAAAAAGAGAATGGTCAGAAAAAGAGAAAATATCCAGTGAGTGGCAATTGTGTGGACGAAAATGCCTTGTTAATGTCAGAGGTCAGAGGAGAATGGGAAGACTGATTCTAGATGACAAATGCAACAGTAACTCAAAATATCCACTCATTACAACCAAGATATGGAGAATACCAACGCACAACACATCGAACCTTGAAGCAGATGGGCTACAGCAGCAGAAGACCACACTGAGTGCCACTCCTGTCAGCTCAGAACAGGAAACTGGGGCTATAGTTCGCACAGGCTCACCAAAATTGGACCATAGAAGATTGGAAAAATGTTGCCTGGTCCGATGAGTCTCTAGTTCAGCTGCGACCTTCAGATTGTAGTGGCAGAATTTGGTGTAAAAAAATATGAAAGCATATTTTCCATCCATCCTGCCTTGTATCAACAGATCAGGCTGCTGGTGGTAGTGTAATGGTGTGTTTCTTGGCACACTTTGGGCCCCTTAGTACCAACTGAGCATCGTTTAAACGCCACGTCCTACCTGAGTATTGTTGCTGACCATGTCCATCCCTTTATGACTACAGTGTGCCCATCTTCTGATGGCTACTTCCAGCAGGATAACGCATCATGTCACAAAGCTCAAATTATATCAAACTTGAACAGGACAATTAGTTCACTGCACTCTAATGGCCTCCACAGTCACCAGATCTCAATCCAATAGAGCACCTTTGGAATGTGGTGGAAGGGGAGATTTACATCATGGATGTGTAGAGTGTGATGCTATCATGTCAATATGGACAACATTGACATGGGGCCCACTTTCAAAAATATAAATGATGTAGACCTGGGGTCTCAAACTGGCGGCCCTCCAGCTGTTGCGAAACTTCAAGTCCCATGAGGCATTGCAAGACTGACAGTTACAAGCATGACTCCCACAGCCAGAGGCATGATGGGACTTGTAGTTTCACAACAGCTGGAGGGCCGCCAGTTTGAGAGCCCTGATGTAGACCATGGGTGCTCAACCTGTGGCCCTCCAGTTGTACCATGAGACATTGCAAGGCTGACAGTTACAAGTATGACTCCAAAAGTCTGAGGCATGATGGGATTTGTAGTTCCGCAACAGCTGGAGGGCCACAGGTTGAGCATTCATGATGTAGACATATATAGGATGTTCTTAAGTTTCATGCTGCCCTTGGCTGAGGATCAGTTTAAATCACTGTGTACATATCGCACAATGCTTTTATAGGATAGGATTCTTTTGCATTGTTTGTTTCTCTCTTTCAGGTGTTGCTGAGTAGGTGCGTCTTCCTTGGCTAAGGATAGATAGGGATCTAGCCGGATAACAACACTAACCATTTGTACATTGTTACAACTGTATATATTAGATAGTCATATCTGCCTTACTGCCTTGAAATGTAAATAATTATTTTTGATATCTAAATGTCATACGTGACTATTTTATGTTGATGATAATGTTTTTTCATGTGTTACGCCACATATACTTGTTATCTTGTTATACTGTTAACCCTTTCCTGTTTCCCTACCCATCCCAGTTTTCGCCAGGACATCCGCTCTCAGGCTTGGGAGCTCAAATTATTTTTTTTTATGCAAACTCCGAGACGTAGTTTCTTGGGCAGGGGGAAGATGTGGCGCCCTGGGGTTTAGTCAGGGAGCTCCTCGTCAAATTCCTTGTCAGGAGTAGCTACTGTAGTTAATTACTAGGGATCCATTGACTTCTCCCTAAGTTTGGCCTGGTTGTACTTTCCTCTTCTACCACCAGGTGGCCGGGCACTTGACGGTATTAGATTTAAAAGGACAACTCAAGGTCAGGTTATGGGCAGGGAATTTAGTTGAATCCCTTGGCCTGCTGGGAGAGCCTATATATTTGGGTGAGATCAGGTGATCCAGGTTCTTGTGTGCTACCCAGACCGCCGACTGGGTGGACGTGTGTCATCCACCCCCGGGCTGCTAGGCCGGAAATTGGGCCTATCCCAGGGGCATCAGGCTGCCAGGCTGTGTGAGGGCCTATTCAGAAGTAAGAGGGCAGCGCAGGGTTGGGACTGCAGCTTGAGTTAGGAACTGTTTAAGTACTGTTGCTAAAGAAGACAGCAATCCTGCATGTGCAGAAGTGGCACCTTGCTGGGGCCTTTCCCTGTACGGCTGTCCTCCTGTTGAAATCTCAGAGTCTACCATTTGAAATTGCAACTACTTAAGGGTGTCCTGGCCCTAGCCTTCTTTCCCTTGCAAAATATAAAAAGGACTGTCAAAGAAATAAAACCTCTTTTACATCCAAGAAGTGTTTGGCACCCAATGACTTTTACCACCTTTGCACCCACTATGCCTCACAACCCACCACATATTGAAGGATGTCAGCTATCTTTGGCCTTGAAGGTTCACATTAGACTGGAAGAGGTCAGAGATTCTGCTACATACATTATCTCAAGTGCCCAAAAGAAACTCTTGCATGTAAAATAATCAGGAAAAGGAATATGAGTACATTAAAGGAATGTGTCACATATTCACCATAGATTATTGAATGAATGTAATTACAGTAAAGGCAGGAAAAAGTATTCTATAGCCCCATATGGTGGACTTCTGTTTCCATGATAAAGTAAAATTGGATTGCGAGCATAATTAGTTCCAGAAGCATGCTTGGAATCCAAAGCACTTGTATATCAAAGCAAATTTCCCCATAAGAAATAATGGAAACTTAGATGATTTATTCCACAACCATTTATTCATAAGTCCTTAAGTTTATAGACAATATAAAAAGATTAGAGCAATTTGATAGGTTGTGTAACCATATAATGTCCATCCACAAATGTAAGCCTCCACAAAGGGGATTAGAGGCAAAATCCAGCAGGAGCTACAGAATATGAAAGAGAAGAGAGGCGCCTATAAGTGTAGCAATATGGTTACATTTAATAAAGGCACAACAATTAGCAACTCACATGGTTGATGATTAAAACAGGCACATCTAAGTATACATGCAAATTGTCACTTGTCACACGTTGCAGTTATGTAAAATGAAATAGTTCAACTCACCAACATTATCCATTGACTTGCAGGAGCTACAGAATATGAAAGAGACGAGAGGCGCCTATAAGTGTAGCAATATGTCACTTGCCACGTCAATAAAGGCACAACAATTAGCAACTCACATGGTTGATGATTAAAACAGGCACATCTAAGTACACATTATGGATTGTCACATGACACGTCACCTGCCACAGATGCAGATTGTCACTTGTCATGTCCTGGGTTGTCACTTGCCACGTCACTTGCCACACATTATGGATTGTCACTTGCCACATCACCTGCCACACGTTGTGGATTGTCCACTTGCCACATCACCTGCCAAACGTTGTGGATTGTCCACTTGCCACATCCTGGGTTGTCACTTGCCACATGTTGCGGATTGTCACCTGCCACATGTTGCGTATTGTCCACCTGCCACATCCCGGATTGTCACTTGCCACGTCACCTGCCACACATTATGGATTGTCACTTGCCACGTCCCGGGTTGTCACTTGCCACGTCACCTGCCACATTACAGATTGTAACGTCACGGATTGTCACTTGCCACGTCGCCTGCCACACATTACGGATTGTCGCTTGCCACGTCCCGGGTTGTCACTTGCCACGTCACCTGCCACATTACAGATTGTCACGTCACGGATTGTCACTTGCCACGTCAGGGTTGTCACTTGCCACGTCGCCTGCCACACATTACGGATTGCCACTTGCCGTGTCACTGAGTCAGTGACAGCTGATTATCAGTCAGGCAGCAGAGAGATGTCATCTCTCTGCTTCCCAGCTGCCTGCACAGTGAGGGGGAACAGCACTGCAGGGATGCAGGGCGGGCACCGGTCAGTGAGAGATGATGTCATCTCTCTGCTCCCCCGCCCGCCAGCTCCCTGATTGGCCAGCCCACTCACGCCCCTGGAGCCGCCGCTCTCACCCGCAGAGCCGCCGGCAGGCCCGCGGAGCCACCCGCGAACACCTGCAGAACCGCCCGCTGAGCTGCGGCGCCTGTCCTCAATGGGCCCCACTTGGCTGCGGGCCCCATAGCGCCTGCATGTGCCGCTATGGCGGTAGTTCTGCCACTGCCTATAAGTGTAGCAATATGGTTACATTTAATAAAGGCACAACATTTAGCAACTCCCATGGTTGATGATTAAAACAGGCACATCTAAGTATGCATGCATCCGGAGTAAAGCTGTCCACATAGACCGTCCTCCGCACTGCCGGCTCTCACCACTGTCAGTCTGCAATTGTGACCGGGAAGACTACCCTGCAGTAGAGCGATCTGAAAGCGAGGCTTGAAGCGCTCATGGAGCGCAGCGTGGAAGGGATGACGTCGATGGTGGTGCGGAGGATGGTCTATGTGGACAGCTTTACACCGGATGCCTGCATACTTAGATGTGCCTGTTTTAATCATCAACCATGTCATTTGCTAAATGTTGTACCTTCATTATATGTAACCATATTGCTACACAGGCGCCTCTCTTCTCTTTTATACTCAGTTCTGACATGACGCTACTCTTATATCAAGACATCGCTTGTATTTAGTCATAAATATATCATATATAAGTCATAATTTATTTAAAAATGTTGCTTCTCTTGCAAAGCGCTCTCAAACCAAATTACTCTCAAACCAAGGTTTTACTGTACATTCTTAATGCCAATCTTAGAGCAAATACAAACTTAACCATCCCGCTTCCATCCCTTACAGACTTTTTTTCAAATAAATCTAGCTTACTTGAATCTGTCTTCACACGTTCCTTGCTGGCGCCATTTCTGCTCAGGAGACCAGTGAATGAGCGCTGCAGTTTGGGCCCACCATTGTCTGTACCCCTTCTCATAATGTCATCGTGCCACTGCAGTTTCTGGAGTTTGAAAAGAAACCTGTCACTGGAAAGCTAATAGAAATTGTTTATTTCTCCAGGCAGTGACAGGGGCACCCGAATCAGTTGGTCTCATGAAACAAGTTTCTTTTTCTTTTTAGTTCTAGCTTGGGTTCTGCTAACACCCCAGGCTCTCTCACTCCTCTTAGACCTCCAGATTTCCACAGTCCCCTGGACTCTCCTAGTTGTCGCAGTACCTCTCAGTCCTCCAGACTCGCTTAGCCGTCGACTCTTTCAGCCCTATGGACATGGAATCTTCCAGCAGGAGATAGGACTTTGTCCGTTGGATTTCCTCTCTTGCATGAAGTACTGTCTCTGGAGTGAAGCACAACTGTTTCCTAATGGGAGCCCTGAACTTTGCCCAAGTCTGGCATTGTAGCATACTTACAGATAGGCTGCTAGTGAGGAGTAGGCAAATTTAGCACGGTGGCTCTGCGGTAAGCGGTGGAGCAGTGTGTGATTGCTTTAGGCTGCTCTTGGATCTACAGGTGGCGAGTATGATTGCTTCCCCCTGTCTTCTGGAGATTTCTAGAATATAGTGGGTGGGAGAGTTAGATAAGCAGCCTGAATATTTATGCAGCTCCAGCCAATCCCTGGATGGTGGTTGAGGAGTGCATAAATAGTTTGGACTACCAGGGAACAGGGTTTTTTTCCAGGAGAAGTTCCCAGCCAGAAGGACCGCCAGCCCTTCCTGGCCATCCTGCTGAATGTTTTGCCTGGCTCATTGAGGTCCCTGTGCTTGGCAGGGGGGTCTATTCTGCTACAAGTCCTTTGGGAACCAAAGAGGGGTGCCACTGAGGATCTGGTCAGGGAGTTTTACAGAGGAGTCCGTCTGCCTTAGTTTGAGTGAGTCATCCAAGCCCTAAGTAAGGGCTTAAAGACTTATGCCCCGTACACACGGTCGGATATTCCGATGGAGAAAGTCTGATCGGATTATGTTGTCGGAAAATCAGATCGTGTGTGGGCTCTAGCGGGCATTTTCCGTCGGAATTTCCGCCAAAAAAAATTTGAGAGCAGGAATTTTCCGACAACAAAATCCGATCTGACTTTTTCCGATTGTGTGTAGGGAATTCCGATGGACAAAGTGCCACGCATGCTCAGATCAAATTACGAGACAAAAGCTATTGGCTACTAGCCTCTACGTAGTTCCTTAGTACGCAACCAACGTCACCACGCTCGGAACGATCGGATTTTCTGACAACTTTGTCCGACCGTGTGTATGCAACACCAGTTTCGGACAAAATCCGTCGGAATGAATCGGACGGATTTTGTGGTCGGAATATCCGACCGTGTGTACGGGGGCTTAGGCTTAACAGTGTGTTTTGAAATAGTAGGCAGAATCATGGCGATTCCACGCAAGATTTAAAACGCATATGTGTGAATGGAGCCTAAGGGGAGAAGGATTTCAGTGACTGTTCCTGCTGTTAATGGTATACCAGTGCTGCCCACTTTATGTCCTATTGCTTGGAGGACGGTGTTAAGAAGTTGCTTCCCAGGAAAGAGAATCATCACATTCCTGTTAGTGTTCTAGAGTATCCCACTGCTCCCCAAACCCCATCCAAGTTAATCTGTAATAAACTTTTAAAAAGGGCAACCCCTAGATGTTTCTGAGCCAGAGAGGACTGAAAGATATTGTCTGCCTGGCTGTTTCTGCACTAGTGGGAAGAGAACCTGGGACAAAATAGTTGGACCAGTCAGGTCTGCGCTACATCATTATAAGGGCTGTGTGCCCCTGTACAAGCAAGATCTGGACACTGGTTTAGAGATTTCTTCCATCCCAAATCTTTTTGAAGTCTCCAAACTCCAGAACCCAATCCAGGAATACCAAAACCCGTAGAAAACCAAAAGATCTGTTTTCTATGCTCTAAATTGATATTCTGTTTCTCTGCATACTATGA
This sequence comes from Lithobates sylvaticus, assembly GCA_028564925.1. Taxonomy (NCBI): domain Eukaryota; kingdom Metazoa; phylum Chordata; class Amphibia; order Anura; family Ranidae; genus Lithobates; species Lithobates sylvaticus. The sequence goes on from CM053032.1 coordinate 210,849,085, forward strand.
GCAAACCCTAAGTAATTTCAATTTCTATTTTCATAGTGGCAGGGCCTTGCACTGTTACTATATATATATATATATATATATATATATATATATATATATATATATATATATATATATATATATATATATATATAGTATGTGACGGTATGTAAGGTGAGATACACGATAATTGGTACATTTCAAGTCGCATTCGTTCCATTGTAAGGGACTGAACCAAAATCCGGCCCATTTTTTCTGGCCTCTGTGGCAGGCTGGGTTCCGGTCCGGATGTTCGAGTCCACTGGAGTCCACAGTCAGCTGGACTTTAAATATTCAGGAAGAGAGCACAGTAGGTTGCTCTGGTTTTGAGACTCAATAAGGAATCTGAGTGAGAGGAGCTTTGGGTGTTGGACTAAAAGGTTTGCTTTTCCGCATGTTTTGTGGGTGACGTGGACCAGCCCCGCACTGTATAGAGAGGAGACTATTTGTTTAGTTAGCGCCGGACGGCAAGGATTTAATTTACTGTTCGTTTGTTTTATTTTGCAAACCTCCTGCAAATATACCTTATACCTGGCATTCGCCAGATTTTTAAGAAAATGCCCGTTTGCTGACTGTCATTCAGAAAAAGGTGATCCCCACAATATATATATATATATATATATATATATATATATATGAGACAATATTTTTTTGCCTAGCAAAAGTGTAGCAGGAGCTCTTGGGCTCAGTAGTGTATACACGATGCTGGTTGAAAATAGAATCTCTGTTACTAGGGAGACAATTGAGCAGCTCTCTTTCAAAGGGTAGACGGGCGAAAACCAGCCCTTGACAAGCCCTATCTCTCCTTTCATTGACAGCCCAGCAGTTCTCTTCTCTCCTCCTCCTCCTCACGCTCACACCACACCACCTCCAGCAATCTCCTCTGTTGTAGTCAGGTAACCATGACAGCTGACTTCATAGCAACCAGATGACTGTCAACACAAGCTGCCCATTCCCAGGATACGTGCTACGACATATTCCCGGCCCACATAATGACACATTAAAGCACAGGCTGGCTTTCCCCAGTTTGGAACATTATTCTGGGAGAGAAGGGGTTTTATGGAGCCTTCAGCTGCTAGCCTGCCTATAAGCAGATACAGTTACATATTTACAACATTGGGCTGGAAATAGACATCCATAGTCACAGAGGTTGCTTTAAAGGCAAAAAAAGGACACATTATAGTCCACCTATACAAAGGATTGTATTATATCCTGGAAAGGAGAAGAGTAGGGATGATAGGCATTGTTCCTTTGCTCTGCATATGTGAAGATTTTTGGAAGGATTAAAACAGATCTAAGCCGTATACCTACATGACATTTAGTTTGCTATAGAACTGTATATCATATTTTTTTATTTTTTTTTATGCAAGATACTGTTTTATTTATTTTTTTATCGTACTTCACATCTTAATACTGTTTATCTTTTCTCTTTCAGCCACTTACTGACTCTATGTCCTTGCTCCAGCAGAAGCTGCAAATCATTGCTCTGGACCAGCGTCCTGATATTGATAAAAGTAGACAATGGCTTGCCATACACAGAGCCAATTTCCCCATGATTTGGTTGAAATCTGCTCCATAGGTGGCCCTATCTGCACCCCCTCTGCCCGACATCCTTTAATTAAGTCGGGGGAGGGCGGAAATTTGTCCACTGAACAGCGCATGCATCCAATCAGATGCAGGTACCGTGCAAGTATTTTGACAGCCAGAAGCACCCCAGGAGATTTATCCATCCATAGTGTTTAGTGTGGATGAAGGAATATTACTGTATTTATTTTTTTTCGTTTAGCCCATAGCCTGAACACAATAAATCTGTGTGTGTATGGCCAGCTTAACCGCTTCCTGACCGGCGCACGCCGATGTACGTCGGCAGAATGTCACGGACAGGCATAAGAGCGTATATATAAGTCCCTTTTTAAATGCCTCCGTGCCATTGGGAGCGCACCGGGAGCGGCGCGCTCCCGCGCCGGTCTGGACCCCCCGTGAGGCCGGTCGCGGGCCCCGTGGACTCGATCGTCGCGGGGGACACCCGCGATCGTCTCACGGGAAGGCTGAACGGGGAGATGCGGAAATAAACAGCATCTCCCCGTTCTGCCTAGCACTAGCACTGCCTAGCGTGACGCCGATCTCTGCTCCCTGTGATTGGAGCAGAGATCAGCATTCACTAGCTGACAGCCACGCCCCCCCCCCCCCACAGTAAGAAACACACCCCTAGGCATACTTAACCCCTACACTGCCACCTAGTGGTTAACACCTTCACTGCCAGTGTCATTTATACAGGAATCAATGCATTTAACCGCTTCCCGACCGCCTCATGTAGATATACGTCTACAGAATGGCACGGGCAGGCAAAATCACGTACCTGTACGTGGCCCTTTAAATGCCTGCCAGTGGGTCGCGCGCGCGCCGCCAGCGGCGCGCTCGCGTCCCAGTCGGGAGCACCGTGACCCCGGCCGCGGGACCAGCGGACCCGATCGCCGCTGGTGTCCCGCGATCTGGTTACGGAGCTGAAGAACGGGGAGAGGTTTGTGTAAACAAACCTCTCCCCGCGCTTCCTACTCTGCCTGTCATTGATTGGCTGTTCCCGGTCATCGGGAAAGCCGATCAATGACGTCAGACGTCAGCCCCGCCCCCTAATGTAAAAAAACACACACGTCAGAGCCCATAACCCCTCCCCTCCCCCTAGTGGTTAACTCTTTCACTACAACTGTCATTTATACAGGAATCAATGCATTTAAATAGCATTGATTGCTGTATAAATGACAATGGTCCCAAAAATGTGTCAAAAATGTGTCCGCCATAATGTCGCAGTCACAATAAAAATCGCTGATCGCCGCCATTACTAGTAAAAAAAAAAAATATTAATAAAAATGCTATAAAACTATCCCCTATTTTGTAAACGCTATAACTTTTGCTCAAACCAATCAATAATCGCTAATTGCGATTTTTTTTTTTACCAAAAATATGTAGAAGAATACGTATCGGCCTAAACTGAGGAAAAAAAAAATGTTTTTTTATATATTTTTGGGGGATATTTATTATAGCAAAAAGCAAAAAATATTGCATTTTTTTCAAAATTGTCGCTCTATTTTTGTTTATAGCGCAAAAAATAAAAACCGCAGGGGCGATCAAATACCACCAAAAGAAAGCTCTATTTGTGGGAAAAAAAAGACGCCAATTTTGTTTTGGAGCCACGTCGCACGACCGCGCAATTGTCAGTTAAAGCGACGCAGTGCCGAATCGCAAAAAGAGGCCTGGTCCTTTGGCTGCCAATTGGTCCGGGGCTGAAGTGGTTAAATAGCATTGATTGCTGTATAAATGACAATGGTCCCAAAAATGTGTCAAAAATGTCTGATGTGTCTGCCATAGAGTCGCAGTCACAATAAAAATCGCTGATCGCCGCCATTACTAATAAAAAAAAAATATTAATAAAAATGCTATAAAACTATCCCCTATCTTGTAAACGCTATAACTTCTGCGCAAACCAATCAATAATTGGTTATTGCGATTTTTTTTACCAAAAATATGTAGAAGAATAGTATCGGCCTAAACTGAGGAAAAAAAATTTTTTTATATATTTTTGGGGGATATTTATTATAGCAAAAAATAAAAAATATTGCGTTTTTTTTCAAAATTTACGCTCTTTTTTGTTTATAGCGCAAAAAATAAAAACCGCAGGGGCTATCAAATACCACCAAAAGAAAGCTCTATTTATGAGAAAAAAAGGACGTCAATTTTGTTTGTGAGCCACGTCGCACGACTGCGCAATTGTCAGTTAAAGCGACGCAGTGCCGAATAGCAAAAAGGGGCCTGGTCCTTTGGCTGCAAATTGGTCCGGTCTGAAAGTGGTTAAGCCTGTGCAATATGTGCCAGTATGGCTTCCTGTAAACTCCATCAGGGCACATGTTGCAGATGACCTTACAGGAACATAATTATAGGAAAGTCCTGAATGAGCACCTTTATGGTAGGACGCAAGGTATTTTTTTTTTTATTGAAAGTTGAAGATTTATATAAGAACGAAACCCTCCTATCCTTTACAGCCAAGGAAGCTGCCATCTTAGCCACTGTTTAGTCTGCAGTTTTCATGATGCTGTACATGTTATCAGTTATGATGGCTTGACAGTTTTATTGAGAGCTCAAGCAACTGTGACAGTTACTATTCATAACATGCCTTGAATATTACTGTTTTAGGAAACTGATTGATGGGTTCAAGTATACTTTTTAAAAGAATGAAAATAACCCTCAAAATGACATCAACACGTCAAGGTTTATATGAGATTTTAGCAATTGGGTTTAGATCTACTTATACCTATACCAGGTATGCTTCTTCACCAACTAAACCATCCCACTAGTTTCAAGAGACCTGTCAAAAGGTATAATCTACAGAAAAATTTATTGGAAATGGTTATAAATAATCTCAAATGAATATAATAAATATAATAAAATAAAAGTAAAATATCAATATTGATTTAAATTGCAACCACTAATTCCTATGCCAATAGGAGTACCCTAGGGTTCCAGCATCATTATTCCTGCTTTCCCAAAACACTTGACAGGAGTTTTAATCCTTCCCCACTTTATTCAAACTTAACCACCTCAATACAGGGCACTTACACCCCCTTCCTGCCCAGACCAATTTTAAAACCCCTAAAAAAAAAAACCTGCAAGACAAAGGCATAATGGCATAAGTGCATTGGCCTATGGGAGGGGCCCCCATCCTATGTGAATGAGTATGGGGTACATTGTACCCCTACCCATTCACCTAAAAAGAAAGTGTCAAAAATAAAACGCAGTACACAGGTTTGTAAAGTTATCTTTTAAGGCAGCTCCGGCCTCACTTGTGATTTCTTCTCTCCTCTCCGAGTCTTCTGCCTCATCCGCTGATGTCTTCTGTCTCTTCCGGTTCTTCTCCGCTCTCCACTGATGGCAAGGACTACCGGACATGGGGGTTTATTTACTAAGGAGAGTGCAAAATCAGGTTCACTTCTGCATAGAAACCAATCAGCATCCTGTTTTTATTGTCAAAGCTTAATTGAACAAGCTTAGGTTGGATGCTGATTGGATACCATGCACAGCTGCACCAAAGTTTGAAAAAATGTCACTGTACCCTTTGAGTGTAAATTATGTATGAATCAAAGTGGAGGCTCCTGGCAAAGAATGAGGTGCCTGAGTGGAGTTAGGCTCAAAAGTTCAATTATTTTGAAGTAATGTGTTAAATTATAATGAAGGCCCCTTGAACTCCTCCCTAGGGAAAGGGAGTCTTGACTGATGGAAACATGGCCCAGTAAGTGTTAACATAAGGGTGAGAGATTTAGTGGCTCCGTTGGGATTGGGTACATAGACATAGGGCAGGACTTGAACTCCAGAAAAAAGCTATGCTGAGGCACCTGCTGCAGACCTAGGAGCTTTATTCTTCAGAATTGCCTGCCCACCCATTTTGAAGATGTTTGTCACAGCTTTATTGTTTGTCACCATGCCAACGATTAACAGTGCTTTAAAGGGATATGCCTTCAAGTTGAATTTTGGATCAATCTACTGCCTGTCCGGCAATGGCAGTTTTTTTAGAGTGCCATGTCAGGTTTTTGTTCACATATGCTCACAGTAGAACTCTGGCTAGCATTGGTTAGGGTGTTCAATATATACATTTGAAAATGGTTTTACAGCAAACAGGACAAATAGAGAGGCAAATCTCCCTTATGGGGACACAGACAGCAATGAAAACTTTATAGCTGTTCTACTCCCTCCCCACTTTATCCAAAACTAAAGAAGTTTTGCCTTTAGTTATACTTTAAAGCAGGGGTGTCAAATTCAATTTCTTCATGGACCACATCAGCATTATGGTTGCCCTCAAAGCGCTGGTTGTGTTGTTAATGCTATAAATTTATCCAGGGCTCTTTTTTTCTCAGAGAGTAGGTGCAGGAACGTAATCACAACCCCACCCAAGATGCCCACCCAGGAGTGTGCTACATGTATTGTGCACGGTTTAGGGGTGTGTTATGCACTGTGTGCGGGGTTCAGCTCTTTTTCACAGGCTGTCCGCATGTCCCTTCCATCCCTCCCCAGCTCTCACCTCTGCACCACTCTCCCCCATCCCCCACCTCTGCACACATCTCCCTCCACAGCCCCCCCCCCCCCCCGAAAACTTCCTTGCATCATCCTACATGTCCCTACTACCTCCGTTTCCTGCAATCTAGGCGGCACCGTTTTTTTCTCATTTGCAGGGAGATCATTGGTTGGCATCTGTGCACCCGGGCACAGATGGGAATCATGGTACAGCTTTCCACGTGATCACCCATCTCACACTGTACCTGCATCTTTATGTCCCTTATCCTCATCATAAGTGCAGAGCAGACAGGAATCTGTGAGAACCACGAAGAAGAAAGCTGTCCTTGTAAACACAGAAGGTGTCTACAGTATGTTTACAAGTGACAGTGGTGAGTGGGGAGCATCCAAGCTCTGGCGGCCCTGGGTGTGAGGCCATATGAAGAGGCCTGGAGGGCCGGATTCGCCCTGCAGGCCTTGGTGCTTTAAAGTATAACCAAAAGCAAAACTTTTAGTTCTGGATAGAGTGGAGAGGGTCTAGAACACCTGTCAGGTTTTTATTGTTGTCTATCTAAATGATATGTAGCAGGGAGCTGGCTATCTTATCTGCGGTATCCTATCTTCGGTATCAAGGCAGACACTGTGTCAAGCAGCTCCTATTTAAGTGATGCAATGATTGTGAACAGGTGTGGCTGTTTCCCTCTAGTGCCAGTTAAGATTATGTGTCATCACATCCTGTCACCAGAGTGATTACCAACAGGGAGCAAAGCATAAAGGGAATTGTAGTTCCAGGACTCAAGTTTAACATTCAGATTTAACTGTATGGAACTACAAAAGACCAGCATGCTCTGAGGGCAAGAAAGGAGAGACTCCATTTTGATTTCCTGAGAAGAATTCAGACAGCATGAGGCGAGAGATCAGACCTGAGGGAGAGATGCTGTCTCTCAGGTGATTTCACTGTGTAATTTAGGCCTCCACTGCCAGTCGGGACATCCAGCCTGAGAGAGGGGGATCCCAGGTGCACATCCAGGCACACCTGCACTGTCGGTGAATCGTTCCAGTGTGAGGTGACCAGTCGGGTCACCAGGAGAGCCTGCTGTTCTAGGACGTTTGTTTGGACCACAGGGTTGGGTGAGAGGGCTTTTGCCCATTTGCAGGAAGCAGGGACACTGCACCACAGAAGAAGTTAAATGGACACTGTATACAGACATCATTGCTGTTAGTCATCTTGCTGACACTTGTAATGCCACAGGGCTAATGGATAAGGCCATCCATTTCCAGGGACACTGTATACAGACACCATTGTCCTTTCACCTTGCTGAGTAAGATCCTGCCTTCACTTGATAATCTGGGCAAGTTGTGTTGTTTGGCCCTGCTTTTTAGGAATTTAAGGGTACCAACAAAAGTGGCTAGCTAAAGACACAAAGTTTTATCTGTTCTTCAAAAGGACTGAAGCTACTAGTGCCATACGGACCCGCACACACATATTCAGGGCTCTGTATATGCAGTGGGTGTGTGGGACAGTTTATCTAGGAAGTTAAGCCATTACATGTGTAATGTGTTTACATGTGTTTAAAGTTGGGCCTGTGGTGTCAGGGGACAGAAGAGAGGAGCCTGACAGAAAATGGGGCATTCCTCTGCTCTCCTCCTGCCGGGACTCATAGAGCCAACCTGAGTAAAGGTAACCAATCTGATATGGATTGACATATTGTGATTTATTTGCCATGTTAGGCCCCTTTCACACGTTTCCGTTTTCATCCAAACCCTCATAGAGGAGAGCGGAGCTCTGACAGGTCCATCCCTTCACAGTGTGTAGAGACAGACCTGTCATCCGCCGACTCAGCGGGGATCAACAGAGCGATCCCTGCTGAGCAAAGCAGAATCCATACACGGACACGTCCGTGTGAAAGGGGCCTAAGTGTGCCTCTGCTTTTGGGGTTATTCTTAGGGTTTGAATTCCCTGAAATTAGCCTGAATATAGCATTGAGCTATATTGCCCATAGCCTCCAGTTATTGCTTTCCCATTGCATTCCTTGAACAAATATATTGTTATTGTTTGTTACTTTTCCTCAGAAATATTGCAGTAAAGACAATTTCTGTGTTTAATCATAACGTATGTGTTTCTCATTGGTAATTGTACTTGCCTATTGCCAGGTGTGCCAGAGGGGGCTGAGAGGAGTAGGGTTGAGAGGCAGAGTAACGGACTGAACAAACTCCTCTGGGGGGTAGCGCTACAGATATACTCAGTATGCTGTAGGTAGGTGGAAGCATTTCCTCAAATCTTCCCACTGCAAATTGGCAAGGATGCTAAGCCCCCTTTCACACTGAAGTGTTGCAAAAACTGCCAGTACGGAGGACAAGGAGACGCCGGAGACGGAGACAAGGAGACGCCGAAGGTCTCCGAAGAGTCCAGGTTCAAGCTCCACCATCCAAGTGGACATAGAGTTAGAATAAAAAATTGCAGAGCGAAGCTTGGCCGTACCCGAAGTGTAGTGAGCGAAGCGAGGGGCCCTGTTACTAAGTGCTACCGTATGTCCACTTGGATGGTGGGGCTTGAACCTGGACTCAGTGCGCAGGCGCCGTTCATCTTCGGAGACTTTCAGAGTATCCTTGTCCTCCGTACTGCGCAAGCACTGCGCCTGCGCAGTACGGGGCGGACACTATCCGATGGGGGGAAAGTTTTTGGCAGAACACCGGCAGGCAGAATACAATAGCCTCCTGCAGAAGATTCAACCATCCATGCTGTTAGATTTATTTTGTTCAGCCCGTAGGCTGTAAGAAAGAAGTCTATATGTATATGGCCAACTTTAGGGTCCTTTTTGAAGAGAAGAAACAGCAGAGACATGCTTCCCCTGTTTTGTCACCCATTTTATATTTATTTCCAAAACAAACTTGGCTAACATGTTGATTTACCTCACAGATGGGGACCACCTCACTGTGTGAAAACAATTTCACTTATCAAGATCCTTACAGCAAAAACAAGACAGCACAGTTATGACAAAGTGATGGCACCTGGTGGATCTACTGTCGTGTTTTGCATTTTCAAAACATCCGCAGCTCCGATCACTCTCTGTCGGCGTAGCCATTGCTGAATGATTACTTGTCATCTTGCCATGAAGCACAACTGCAACACCTTATTGCTGCTTCTAGAAAGAGAGGAAAGCTCATCCATCACATTCACAATGTTCACTCACAGCAGGGATCACCAATTCCCCTATCTGCTGATACCAGAATAAAGTAGACGTATTAGCCGGTTGGGTGCCTCTCAGTGCAGTTGCTATGTCCTGAGGGCCGCTCAACCAGACACCTTTGATTTACCGATGACGTCATGGCAACAAATGCTTTTTCCTATAGGAGCCCGTCATTACAGTCTGAACAGGATCATGGGTCTTCTCTATTCCTGACACAAGTGGATAATGCCTATAATCTCATCAACGCTTGTTGCTTGCAAGATGCAGAGTGTCATTTGGGGTTTGTTGTGGCCATTCTAGCGGCAAAGCCTTCAAATGCAGCTCATGAATAGGGAAGATTTATTTCCTCTCAGGTGGGCAGCAAAATGATTCATGCCTCTAAACAGCTAGACAAGAACAAGCTGTATTTTTGGGCATTCATGTCAGACTAATATTAGGCACAGCAGACGTTTCACTGTAGACACAGCTGTAACTATAGCTATAGCCAGTGCTGGGACAAAGTTATCCAGCACCCAGGGCAAAGATGCCAAACTGCGCCCCCCCCCCCCCCATAAGCCCAGCAGTCACTTGGTTGTCAAAATCACTACCGCTGTCACTACTCCTTTCAGCCAAGAAGGAAGGCACCCCCAATCCTACAGTAATCCATTGCGCCCAGGGCAGCCGCTCCTCCCGCCCACCACTTGTCCCAGCCCTGTCTATAGCAGACCATAGGACCAGAGATGAGCAAACTGATTTGTCAAGTTTAAGGTTTGACCTTGAGCATGCCGTGTGGCTCAAGGTGCTCATATGTACCAATAAAGCATTAATGTACTTGCAAAAATAAAAAAGCTTTCCATTTATTCTACACACACTCACCTCACTGACCTTATGGCTGTTTGAAAACACTGTCCATTACTTCTGCTTTACTTCCTGGACAGACTTTAGGTCAAGACACAGGAAAGAGTTGACTAACTGACCTCATTAGCACACACCCTGCATCATCTTCCCTCATCTGGTCAACTCCTTCTTGTGTCATGACCTAAAGTCTGTCCAGGAAGTAAGGCAGAAGTAATGGAGCAGTGTTTTCAAACAGCCATGAGGACAGTGAGGTAAGTGTGTGTAGAATAAGTGTTAAGCTTTTTTATTTTTTTGCAAAATAAGTACATTAATACTATATTGGTACATAGGGGAGCTGGAATAAAAAAGAAAAAAGGAGAACAAAAGTGAACTTGGCCTTTAAAGTAGGCAATGTCTAGTGGGCTCCTTGTATTATTTTGTAGTTTTTCCAGACCAACCTGTGCCTACTTCCAGTTACCTTTGGATATAGGTTTATCATAGGTCAAATCATCCTATATAAAGACATTTCATGTGCAGGGAAAAAAAAAAAACTCAGTATATATCAGCAGTGCTGCAAAAATACTTCACCATGATTTTGTAACCATATCTTTCTGCTGGATCGCCATCATTATTTTCAGACAGCTTAATACACAGGGACTATCATTACTTGATCCTCCACTGACTTCAGTATATCATCAGTACTGTTCTCTTGATTTGTTTTTGTGATGTAGAGTAAATCAATACATTCAGAAATAACAACAGCTGTCAAAATCAAGTTTGGTTCTAATTCCTCCTGTCGCCTAAATTCTTTCACAATATCAAAAAGAAGACTGGAAGCCCAGAAGAAAGAGGATCATGCTCATTGCTCAATATGCAAGTTAGGATTTTCACATTAGCTCATATATATCTCTGAATCTACTGATTGTTTTGATGAGGTTTTCACTGATGGTGACCAGTGTATAAGCATGTTCTACATATCCTCCAGTTGAATTGTCCAGACTTTAAACAGGTTTACTTTAAAGTGGTTGTAAACCTCAGACATTAAATACTGTATGAACAAAGCATATCTCTCTATAGTGCGTACCTGTATCAATTACGAGCACTGAGTGTCAATTCTGTCTTCTGCCTCCTTCCTCCGCTATCAGCATGCATCCTGACAAGTTTTCCTGACACCAAGAGAAAAAAGGTGACAGGGGAGGTACCTTCTGCAGATTGACAGTCTCAGCCCTGTTCCTGTGTGCTGTGTGAAGGGGGAGGGGGTGTCCCTTCCCTCCAATCAGCACTCAGAGCTCTCGTCACTGAGCTCTGCAGAGTGTATTTGCAGCTCTCCGTCCCCTTTTTTTTTTTTAGTCCCCTGCTGCAGACTTCCCATTGTTTAAGAAAGAAAATAAAGAAAGAAAATATATCAATTATTCTATTATCTCATTGTTGAAGCAAAATGTAACAGCCATGCTTTTGTTTATTATTTGTATTTTATGTTAAAAGTATTTGTGGTGCAAAATAAAATTTTGTATAACATGACTAGAGTTTAACCGCTTCAGCCCCGGACGATTTTACCCCCTTCCTTACCAGAGCACTTTTTGCGATTCGGCATTGCGTCGCTTTAACTGACAATTGCGCGGTCGTGCGACGTTGCACCCAAACAAAATTGACGTCCTTTTTTTTCCCCACAAATAGAGCTTTCTTTTGGTGGTATCACCTCTGCGGTTTTTATTTTTTGCGCTATAAACAAAAGAAGAGCGACAATTTTGAAAAAAAAACACAATATTTTTTACTTTTTGCTATAATAAATATCCAATTTTTTGGAAAAAAAACAAAAAATGTTTTACTCAGTTTAGGCCGATACGTATTCTTCTACATATTTTTGGTAAAAAAAAAAATTAAATTCGCTCACATATTTAATATTGTGAAAGGAACTGAAAGGAACTGAGGCTAATGACGGGGAGCACATCAAAAGTCTCTAGCCCAAAGCTAGAACATCACCTTATTTCCTTTGAATATATATTTTTATTTTAAATGTTTCTTGAAGCATGGTCAAATCTAAACTTTGGTGGTCAGAAAAGGGAAACAATAAGAAAATAAGAAGTGATAGAGGGAGTGTGGGATTTTTAAAACCCCATACACATGGGCCCGATGTCGGCCGGCATCAGCCAGGTCAATAGAAACTGTCCGACATTCGGCTCGTGTGAAGGCTCATGATCGAACAAAGACCGTTGACCGGCCCCCGATCAGCGTGCTCAGCCATCGCTGATCGGAGTGTTCTGGCGGGGGGGTGCCCCCCTGTCAGAACACAATAACACAGCAGGGGAGATCACTGTACTAACATCAGATTATTAGTACAGTGGCTGAGCTGTACTGACACCTGAGCTGTCAGGTTTTTTTCCATACTAGTGGTGAGTATGAGGCTTAAAGACAGCTTTATGCATGCAAAGTGTGAACGTCCAAAGTACTTAAAAAAAAAGTCTGAAAATTACCCAGTGTTTTTTTTTTGAACAGTGAATATTGAATAACTCTGTGAATGTTTTTACTTTTTATTTGTAGCTGTTGGCTGACAAATATTCAGGCATTCTGTATTTTTTCTTATGCTGCTATAAAAAAAATATGGTTGCAATGTATCGTAGGCAAATTTAAGTGTAGTCCCCTGCTGCAGACTTCCCATTGTTTAAGAAAGAAAATAAAGAAAGAAAATATCAATTATTCTATTATCTCATTGTTGAAGCAAAATGTAACAGCCATGCTTTTGTTTATTATTTGTATTTTATGTTAAAAGTATTTGTGGTGCAAAATAAAATTTTGTATAACATGACTAGAGTTTAACCGCTTCAGCCCCGGACGATTTTACCCCCTTCCTTACCAGAGCACTTTTTGCGATTCGGCATTGCGTCGCTTTAACTGACAATTGCGCGGTCGTGCGACGTTGCACCCAAACAAAATTGACGTCCTTTTTTTTTCCCGCAAATAGAGCTTTCTTTTGGTGGTATCACCTCTGCGGTTTTTATTTTTTGCGCTATAAACAAAAGAAGAGCGACAATTTTGAAAAAAAAACACAATATTTTTAACTTTTTGCTATAATAAATATCCAATTTTTTTGAAAAAAAACAAAAAATGTTTTACTCAGTTTAGGCCGATACGTATTCTTCTACATATTTTTGGTAAAAAAAAAAAAAATCGCAATAAGCGTTTATTGATTGGTTTGCGCAAAAGTTATAGCGTCTACAAAATAGGGATAGATTTATTGTATTTTTTTTTTTTTACTAGTAATGGCGGCGATCTGCAATTTTTTTTCGTGACTGCGACTTCGCCGCGGACACTTCGGACACTTTTGACACATTTTTGGGACCATTCACATTTACACAGCGACAGTTGCTATAAAATTGCACTGATTACTGTGTAAATGTGACTAGCAGGGAAGGGGTTAACACTAGGGGGCGCTGCAGGGGTTAATATATGTTCCCTGCAAGTGATTCTAACTGTGGGGGAGGGGACTCACAAGGGGAGGAGACCGATCGTGTTCCTCTGTACTGGGAACTCATCCTCTGCACTGCTCCACGGTCCCGCTGTTTTCCTGGGCAATCGCGGGTGGCCGGCGGACATCGCGGGCGCCGGACACGCGCACCGGGTCCCGAGTGATGCCGCGGGCACGCCCCCTAGATGGCCAGGAATAGGAGGACGTCAGATGACGTCCACCCAGGATGGGAGATCCACCTTGTGGACGTCATATGACAGTATTGAAGTGGTTAAACAGCATTGTAAAAATTACAAGTTTTAAAAAGTTAAGCTTCAAACACTAAATATATTATCCGGGACTAGTATTAAAGAGTAAAAAAATTATACCAATATTTCACCCATTGTTGGGCAAAAAAAAACGGTTCGTTCTTTGTGCATTACTGTTTTTGGTAAAAAGATGTCCTGTATAAAATCAGTATTTATGCTGCACTGCAAAAAATACAATTTCTGCAGTGTCTCAGACATTTATAAACTCAAGTGAAAGCGGACCTTCAGTCATTTTTTCCATCTATTAAATCTTCTGCCCTTGTTGTTTTAACTTTGGATAGTAAAAATTTTTCCTGACGCCAAACATGGCAGAATACATGATATAGCTCCGCCCCTATATCCACCCACAGGACCTGTTTAGCTCTATAAAAGTCTGACTAATGCCGTGTACACACGAAGGGACTATCCCGCGGGATTATCCGCTGGACTCAAGTCCACCGGACAATCCCCTCGTGTGTGGGCGTCGGCGGACTTTTTGGCGCCAAAAGTCCGGCGGACTAGGAAAAAGTCCGGCGGACTAGGTTTTAAGTTTTGTTTTAAAATTCAATGATGCTGGGACTGTGACATCACAAGGGGGCGGGGTCACCATGTGACATGAGCATGTGACCCTGTCCCCTTGTCCCTATATAAGTCCCAGCACAGCGCGGCTCTGGCATTCCGGCCAGAGCGAGCGACGAGTCAACATCGGAAGAAGAAGAAGAAGAAGAAGAAGGCGCCGGCGGCGCGGAAAACGACGACCGGGGTGGGGGGCCCCCCTTTCCCCAGGGCACCCCCCATGTTGAGGGCACGCGGCCTGGTATGGCTCAGGAGGGGGGGGGGGGCGCTCGCTCGTCCCCACCCCTTTCCTGGCCTGCCGGGCTGCGTGCTCGGATAAGGGTCTGAGATGGATTTGGGGAGTCCCTTTAAATCCATGCCAGGTGACGGAGCTAGCGCGGCGGCATTCATTGCCTACGCTAGCTACGTATACCTGAAGTCACGTGCTAAATGAACGGACTGCTCCGTGTGTGGGCAAGTCTGTTCATTTTCAAAAGTCCCGCGGACTTTGTCCAGCGGATTGTCCGCCGGAGAAGTCCGGGCGTGTGTGGGCAAGTCCCGCCGGACTAGGTCCGGCGGACAAAGTCCGAACGTGTGTACGGGGCATAAGAGCCATTCTCCTTTTTGTCCTCAAAAGATCAACACCTACAGACCGTTACACTCAGGATAAAGCTCTTACCTGCTGACTACATTGGAGTCTGTCTGGGTTCAAGCCTCTCCCAGTACGCAGTCCCAAAACGCACCAACAAGGTGGGGAACCCCTTCTGGTGGTCTTTTGGGGTTGAGGTGTTCTCTAATCAGAGACGACAATCCTCTTGTGATTTGCCTGCTTTGGAGTCTGGATCCAGCAGCTGGGACTGCATGATGTCTTCTCTCCTATGGAACTCTTTCCAAGTCTGTCAATTTCTATAAAACTTTTCTTTTTCTTGCTCTCTTGTCTCTAAAGACCCCATACACACTGTGCAGCTTTTGTCTGATTTCTTTTAGATTTGCTGGGACCATGTGGTGCAGGGGCCTGCTTGATTGCATACAAATTGAGACTCTTAAGGTTCAACCTCATATTGTGTGGTTTTGGTAAATCCGAGGGAAAAAATCTGCAGAGGTCACCCCTAAATAGGAGCAAGGGCTTCTTTTTGCACACATAGGGCAGCCAAGTGAATGGGCCGCTTCCATGCAAGTTGCAACATTGCGTACAAATCGCTCTTTGAAAATCGCATAGCAGGAACACTTGTCCCCTCTACGTGATAATATCAAAATGCCTCTGAAAAGTGACCTAAGCACAGATCGCTTTTTAGTGCAATAGCAGAGCCTGCTGCAAGTGTGAACAAGCCTTTGGGTTCCATAGGAGGAACCTAAAGAAACGGGTAGTACCTTTCCTCTTATGAAATAAATAAAAGGCCTGTTTCAGGAGGAATGGGAAAAGGGGGGGGAGAAAATCCTCCTCAATCAATAGGTTGCAGAAGTTGTATCCACTAACGGAGGAGGATGCGACTCCTTTATCTAACCCACCAACGGTGGATGAAGCAGTCACCAGACTGGCCAAGAATGTGACACTTCCGAGACTCTGAAAGACTCTTCCTCCTTTCACGATATCCTTGATTGACGCATTGACATGGACTTAAGAAAGTTTTACCTCGCGGCAGGTGGTGCTTGTAACCCTGCTGTTGCTTTAACATCTGTAGCAAGTGCTATGCGAGTGTGGGTGCAGAACTTGGAGTATGCGATCAAAAAACAGCTGCCAAAAGAAAACAAATCATCAAGGCACGTGCAGAGATAAAACTCTCGGCGAAGGCGAGGCAGCTATAGACATCATTGGTCCTCCAGAGCCATGCTCAGCTCAGTCACAGCCAAAAGACCACTGTGGCTAAACCTCGGGGCGGCTGACCCATCCTCAAAGCAGAATTGCTGTAACCTGTCTTTTGATGGGAAGGTGCTATTTGGCCAAAAAACTGGAGACTGCCATCTCCAGGGTTACAGGAGGAAAATCAGGTCTTCTGCCCCAAGATCGAAGGTCCAGAAGCCACAAAAAGCTGGTGTCTCGGTCCTGATTGGATGGATTGATAGCAGTGCAGCTATTGGCTCACACTTCTGTCAATGAAATCCAATGACCCGGGCTCCGGGGGGCGGGGCCGAGTCATACATTCGGCTTCTATGGACGCCGAATGAATGACTCGGGAGCCCACCCGCAAGGTAACCCCTGGGAGAGCGCTTCTCCCAGAGGGTTATCTAATGCGGGGAGGAGCCACGAGAGCCTCCGAGGTACCCCACTCTGTGCAAAACGAGCTGCACAGTAGAGGTAAGTATGACATGTTTGTTATTTAAAAAAAACAAAGCTTTAGTGTCACTTTAAAAGGTGCAAATTTCAGCCATCTCGGCTTTTACCCAAAAGAAATGGGCAACAAACCTTCATGAGAGCGGTACTTAAACTCCGCCCTCCCAAGAGAAATAGGTTCCCTCAATGGTACCTGGCAGTAGTCCTCAATTTTCTAGCAAACCCTCCTCGTACTCCGACAGAAGACTGTTCATTATGGGATATCACCTTAAAAACGGCTTTCCTATTAGCCATAGCTTTAGGGGGAAGAGTGTCGGTACTCCAAGAATTGGGGGCAGCAGAACCTTATTCCATATTCTTCCCATACAGGGTTGTGCTGAGACCATTGGATCATTTTGTCCCAAAAGTAGCATCAATATTTCTTCAAATGCTGATCTGCATCCGTTGGACATTTCAAAAGCCCTCAAAGCCTATCTTCAGGCTACTTCTACATTCAGACGTTTTGACAGATTTTTTCATCATCATGAAAATTTAAAGGGAAAGAGGCCTCGGCCAGAACCATCTTGGCCTGGATAGTAAAAACAATTCACAGGGCATATAGAGCAGCCGGGCCCGGGAAGGATCCTCCAGAGGAGGTTAGAGCTCACTCAACCAGGACGATGTCTTCTTTTTGGGCGGCACGGGCAGGATTGTCTCTGGAGACAGCTTGCAAAGAGGCTAGCTGGTCATCACATCATAAGTGGATCCAGCAGCTCTTATTACAGTAGAGTTTGGGAGGAGAACCATCCAAGCTTTTATGTGTATTGTCAAATAAAGACTAAGTTTGTAGCACTAAACCCTCCCTCTCAAAAGCTCATTATGTATCATATGTATGCTGCCATGTTTGGGGTCAGGAAAAGGGAAAATTGGATCAAATACTTACCGTAATGTTCCTTTCCTGACGCCAATACATGGCATCATATGAACCCTCCCTCTGATCTTTGTGCTTTATACAGAGAATGGGGGAGTTAGCTCTCAGTCAGACTTTTATAGAGCTAAACAGGTCCTGTGGGTAGATATAGGGGCGGAGCCTTATCATATGTATGCTGCCATGTATTGGCGTCAGGAAAGGAAAATTACGGTAAGTATTTGATACAATTTTCCATATTTTTTCTGCCAGTAAATCCCTTATACAGCCCGCTATCTGTTTCTTGTCTGGTCATTAGCCTAGGCTTATGACATCATGCACAGCGCTCTCTCTCTCACTCTCGTGAGAGTTTGCCAGGAAGGGAGGGGGATGAGTCATAAAAGGGCCAATGAGAGCTGCAGTGCTGGAGGTGTGCCTCTGTGTCTGTGTAAATCCAGGAAGTGAACAGACTGCAGCTTCAGCTGCCCGCAGTTAAAATGGATGTAGCCAGACTTAGTGGAGGGAGATGTCTGCAGCATATTTAGCAAATGCAGAATCAAAGTATATATACAAAAATATGCAAAGTGATTTGAGGGAAGCTTCAGAATGGCAAAGATGTTTTTATTACAAATTATGTGAGCAGACTGCAATTCCTCTTTAAAGTATAACTTTTTTTTTAGTTTTGGTTAGAGTGGAGAGGTATTAGAACACCTGTCAGTTTTATTGCTGTCTGTGTCCCCCCATTAAGGAGATTCACCCTCTCTATTTCTCCTGTTTACCATTATCATTGAAAGTAAAAGAAAATCCCAAATTTTGGGTTGTCCCCAGATAAGTAATAGAGGGGAAATCTTCCAATGTGGACACTAGTTCTGGTGACCTGGGGGTCCCCAAGGAGCTCCTTTAATTTGCAGGGATTCCCTCTCACTTCCTGTTTGGCTATGGGACAGGAAGTGAAGAAAAATCTCTGCAGTGGGACATAGATAGCGAAAAAAACCTGAAAGTGGTTATAATCCTCCCTTGCTCTATCCAAAATGAGAAAAAAGGTTTGCCTATAGTTCTACTTTAACCTTCTGCAGTACTTGTAGAGAAAAAGCACAGTGACACTAATATGTTGATATTTGGCAAGAAATGGTTTCCCTGAGTATTGCCTGTGCTAGTTAATGCTGGTTATTACACCATACATATTACTTCACAAAGAAACTTAAATGCCTTAGTGTAGTAATACATATTAAGTGTATCCTTACAAAAATGTTGAAACAAAAAATTTGTTCGAACACGCAAACCGTTAAAGTCTATGGGACACACGAACACCGTTAAAGTCTATGGGACACGTGAAAAATCAAAAGTGCTAATTTTAAAGGCTTATATGCAAGTTATTGCCATAAAAAGTGTTTGGGGACCCGGGTCCTGCCCCAGGGGACATGTATCAATGCAAAAAAAAAAGTTTTAAAAAACTGCATTTTTTTTCGGGAGCAGTGATTTTAATAATGCTTAAAGTGAAACAATAAAAATGAAATATTCCTTTAAATATCGTGCCTGGGGGTGTCCTTAGTATGCCTGTAAAGTAGCGCATCTTTCCCATGTTTATAACAGTGCCACAGCAAAATTACATTTCTAAAGGAAAAAATTTATTTAAAACTGCTTGCGGCTGTAATCTATTGTTGGATCCCGGGAATATAGATAAAAATACAAAAAAAATAAAAAAGGCGTGGATGTCACTCCCAAAATCCATACCAGGCCCTTCAGGTCTGGTATGGATATTAAGGGGAACCCCGCACCCAAAATTTTTTTTTAAAATGGCGGGGGGTCCCCCAGGCCCCCAGGCACTATATACTCTGAACAGCAGTATATATACTATACGGCCTGCCCTATATACTCTGCAGAAAAAATTGGGCCTTAGGTGTTGGTGGTACCAGAACACTGTAAGCCCTCACAGTTACTCTTGTTTTTGGCAGGAACGGGCCCTGCTGTGAAATATTATATCAAAAATTGTAATTACATGCCCCTGTCAAAGAGGGGCAGAAAAATTGGACCATGGGCAGTGGTGGTGCCACAACACTGTAAGCCTTCACATATACTCTTGTTGGGTGCAGGAACGGGCCCTGCTGTGAAATATTAGATCAAAAATTGTAATTACATGCCCCTGTTAAACAGGGGCAGAAAAATTGGGCCTTGGGTGGTGGTGGTGGTGGTGCCCTAAACCAAAAATATTGTTGGAAGCTAGCATCATCAAGATTGAGGAGGAATAGCATAGTCAGCATAGGCAGTCTTCAAGGGATCCCACATCCATAGCAAATTCAATCAGTTACATCAGCATCAGGTGCTTGATAGCTGCTGATCCACGACTGATTCATTTTTATGAATGTGAGCCTATCAACAGAGTCTGTGGACAGGCACACTCTTTGATCCGTTATTAAACCCTCCAGCAGCACTGAATGTGCGTTCAGAAAGCACGCTGGATGCAGGACAGGCCAGTAGCTCAATTGCATATTGAGCAAGTGCTGGCCATTGGTACATCCTCAAGACCCAGTAACCCAGTGGATGCTCTGTTGGAAAGGTCTCCAAGTCTGCTCTTGCCCCTAGATATTCCTGCACCATGTAATGAAGACGCTGGCAATGGTTGCTTGAACCAATCAGACCTTGGCACTGAGGACTGAAAAATTGTTTAAAGGCATCGGTCAGCTGGCCACCTTCACCACCGCTTTCCCTCTGACTGAACGAAGCCTCAGCAACACGTTGTCCAGCACCAGGAAATTGTATCCTCCCAGGGTCTGGAAATGCGTTGCACAAACCTTTCTTCAAGGCCTCCTGAAGATGTTTCATCCTCTGCTCCCTCTGCAAAGGCAGGATGAGTTCTGCAACCTTATCCTTGTAACGTGGATCAAGAAGGGTTTAAGCCAGTAATGATCCCTCTCCTTGATACCACAAATCCTAGGGTCCTTTCGCAGGCTTTGCAGAATCAGGGAGACCATGCAGCCTAAGTTTGCAGAGGCATTCGATTCTGAGTCCTCAGGGTCACTAAGGATCACATGATCCGTAACTACCTCCTCCCAGCCACGTACAACTCCTTGGGTTTCAGGGGACTGAAAACCATCCCTTGAAGACTGCTGCTGAGTGTTATCCTCTATATCCATGCTAACACAATCCTCCTCCTCTTCTTCTTGTGTGTTTGGCGGGCCCGCAGGAATGCTATCTGGATAAAGGGGGACTTGAGAGGTAAGGAAGTCCTCCTCTTCCTTCCACTGTTCTGGCTCAAGTACCCTGTCCATTATTCCACGAAGCGTGTGCTGCAGCTGAAACCTAGAGGGACAGTGTCACTGATGCATGCATTGTCGTTGCTCACCATCCTTGTGGCCTCCTCAAATGGTGACAGGACAGTGCATGCATCAGTAGCCACTGGCGTGGCAAAAAGAAGCCAAGCTCCCCTGACCCTGTCCTGGTACCATACTCGCACAGGTACTCATTGATGGCCCTCTGCTGTGTGTGCAGCTGCTGCAGCATTTCCAACGTTGAGTTCCACCTGGTGGGCATGTCACAAATGAGGCGGTTGGTGGGCAGGTGGCATTCCCTTTGAATGTCAGCCAGCCGAACACTGGCATTGTATGACCGGCGGAAATGGCCACAGACTTTTCTGGCCTGCCTCAGGAGATCCTTTATGCCTGGGTACCTGCTCAAGAACCGCTGCACCACCAAATTCAGGACGTGTGGCAAACATGGAACATGGGTAAGGTGTCCCTGTCGGAGGGCGGAGAGAAGGTTGGTGCCATTGTCGCCCTACAACCATTCCTGGCTGAAGCTAGTGTAGCGTCAACCACCTCTGAGCCTGCCCCTACAAAGCTGACAGAATCTCTGCCCCAGTGTGGCTCCTGTCCCCTAGGCAGACTAACTCAAGTACTGCTTGGCATCTTTTAGCCTGACTGCTTGCGTAGCCCCTTGAATGCTTATGGAGCACCACTGGTTCAGAGGACAAATCTGCAGAAGAGGCCATAGAGGAAGAAGAAGAGGAGCGGGTGGAGGAGAGAGCTGTGGCAGAACTGCCACTAGCATTTTGAAGGTGTGGTGGCGGAACAAGCTCCAACAACACTGAACCCTGTCTTGCATCCTTCCCTGCTGCCAGTAAAGTTACCCAGTGCGCCGTAAGGGAAAAGTAATGTCACTGCCCATGCCTGCTGGACCATGAGTCAGCGGTAATATGAACCTTACTGCTGACCGCCCTGTCCAACGAGGACAAGAGCTGGAATGGACTTCTGTGAAAAGAAATGGTGTTTTGGAACCTGCCACTGAGGTACAGCACATTCCACCAAATTCACGAAAGGGGGCAGAGTCTACCAGCTGAAAAGGCAGCAGTTGCAGTCCTAGCAATTTGGCCACTCTAGCATTTAGATGCTGAGCATGTGGATGGCTGGGACCGAATTTCTTTTTACGGTTCAGCAACTGGGGTAGGGAAATTTGCCTGCTAAAATCAGATGGTGGTGTACTGCTAGCAGGTTGGCTGCAAGTACTTGGGACACCTATTGCTATACCTTCATTCCTCTCAGTGCAGGTGTTTGAGAGGACTGGAGGTATAGTAGGGTTGGAGATCCCAGATGAGGAGCAAGGAGAAGTCCACCTTTTTCTTTGATGTGGGTCTTTTAAGTGCTGTTGCCAATGGACTGCATGGCAAGTCGTCATATGTCTGGTCAAGCGTGTGGTGCCCAAGCGGCTGCTGTTCTGGCCACCTTGATCCGCTTCAGACATAGGTTGCAGAACAGCAACGGTGCGATCTGCTGCACACATGTGTCGAAAAAGGCCCACACCAAGGAACTTTTAAAAGTCAGCAGGGAGTCCAGCAGCCCTCCTCCTCCTCCTCGCCGTGATAGGAGGAACACTGTGTTTTCCCAGCAGTCAGTGTTCAGTGTTCCACCTATCACGGACATCCTCTCATCCTCGTCCATGAGATGAGAATGACAGGACGTCAGTGATAGGCGGAACACTGCACACTGACTTACTGCTGGGAAAATTAGTGTTCCTCCTATCATGGACAGGGAGTAGGAGGAGGCGTGGCTTTTGAACATTGCCGTCTGTCTGCATGACACGCTGTTCATGTAGGCAGACGGCGGTGACTCGAGTATAAGCAGAGGGGGGCACTTTCAGCCCTAAAAAAAGGTCTGAAAATCTCGGCTTATACTCGAGTATATACGGTATACCAAATACACTGCTACTAACTGAATAACCTGCCTGCTTGATCTAAATCAAGCTATCTCTCTGTCCACGCCACCAACACTACACATGGTCGCCGTGTAAGCAGCCTTATATAGTGTGGAGCGTGGACTTAGTCCCCCTGAGCCATGATTGGCCAAAGGCACCCTGCATTTGACCAATTATGGCTCTCTTAGCAGAAGCGCGCTGTGATTGGCCAAAGCATGTAGGTTAGGTGCATGCTTTGGCCAATCATCATACAGCAATGCACTGCGATCCCGCAGTGCATTATGGAGCATGCGGTGGCGCTCGAATTTTCCACGAACGCCCCATGTTTGCTGTTCGGTGAGCGGGCGAACATCCGATGTGTAAACTTATGTTCGACCTGAACATTGAGTTCATCCCTACTCTTGAAGGAATTCCACCCTATAGATCAGTGATGGCGAACCCATGGCACGCATGCCACAGCTGGCACGCAGACCCCTCTCTGTGGGCACGCGAGCAGGGCCGCCATCTTTTCTCCTGTCCATAACAGAAGAAGAGTGCCCGTTAAAAATATGCTGGTGCTCTGTCTACTGACTCAGCTCAGGCATTACCAGCAGCATACGCACAGCATCCTGCAGACCTGCCCCCTTCCTCCCTCTATGCATCTCGCCTATTGGCTTCCCCAAGATGCCAAGATCCCGTGCAAGGAGGCAATTGGCAAGAGCAGGTGTCAGTCATGGGAGCCTGGCCGGTGCGTGCGTCCGCTGCCTCGGCCAATCTGGGTTGGTGTCACGTACCTGGTGGAGATCGAGCTGGAGAGAGGGCTTCTCTTGCACCTCCTGTCCGACACCCCTGGTAGTGATGACAGGGAGTGACGGACACAGAGTGGCATGAGGGCCGATGTAGTGGATGGCGCTGGTCGGTCCTTGGCAGGAACCAGATGGCTGAAGAGTGCTGGGCAGGCTCTGAGGATCGGAGCTCCGTATCGCTGGGTCAGCAAATGGAGGCGTAGCCGGGACATAAGCCAGGAGGGCATCAACAGCAGGACAGAGCGGGTTTCGGATGGGAGGCAGAGGCAGAGACGGGACACAGGCCGGGTTCGGGACAGACGGGCAGCGAGTTATAGGAGCATTAGGCAGTAGCAGAGTGAAACACAAGACGGGATAAGGTAGGCAGGCGGAGGTCAAGGAGAAAGTTCAAGTGAAGCCGGGTCAAGAAACTGAAACTGGAACAGATCGGGTAAACAAACACTAGCTGAAAGACCACTCAGCAAAGTTCATGTGTAAGTGATCAGTTTAAATAGGCTCCTTGGCGCCCATACAAGCGCGCATCAGCGCTCACCCATGTGTGCATTGGCGCACCTTCTTCACACTGGTGCGCCTGTGCTTGTGCGCAGGTGCACGTTTGTTAGCCAGACTTCTCCATCGCCGCTGCCGCCACCCCCTATTCATGCATCCGGCCCCGTTCAGGAACGCTGGGCGCATGAAGTACAGCAGCTGTTTTTTTTTTTAGGTACCTGATTAGTGCCAAAGGCTCTTGTAGGCTTCAAAATAGGGTGGGCGCCAGATGCAGAGCATTGCGCTGAAAGCCCACCAAGGTGTTAGAATAGTGAATGAATATTCGCTATTCTAACACTGAACCGCCTCTCCGCCAATCAGGAAGCGCAGGTCTGATACCGTTACCCGATTGGCTGAAAGGACAGGTGATCCTATTGGACACCTAGGAGGAGGAGGAGGGAGATGTACGGTGGAAGCCTCTGTGATCCACAAGAGGAAGAAGGAAGAAAGCTGCAGCCCGCCGCACACACTGCGCACCCGCTTCCATCCTCCCATTGGGGGTTGTCGCCGACCGGGGGGGTGTCAGCGGCAACGGGAGGATGCCCCACCGAGCCAACCACTTGACTCTGGGGCAGGCTGAGCAGGGGGAAATCAACAACAAGGCTGGCCTGCCAATGGGGAGGTGGGAGAGTGTCCCAGGTGTTCCACAACAGCCCCTGGAGCGGAACCCAGCCAGAGAGGAGCGAGAAGACGGTGCTGAGAGGACACGATCAAGAGTGAGGAGGGCGATCACAGGCACCAATAAAAGGAGAAGCTGTTGCCAGGCACACTGACACTGGACGCCAGAGCTGGGTGAGTGCTGAACTGACTGCAATCACTCTTGGGGTGGGCGATCATCACCAGTGTTGGCACTTTAAAATAAAGATGATGGTTTTGTGTTGCAGTTTGGGCACTCGGGCTCAAAAGGTTCACCATCACTGCTATAGATGCTCATCTGCCTGCAACATAAAGCAATCATCAATTGCCTTATGCAACAGCAGCAGCAAAGCAATGAACACGTGCTTTTTCAGACAGTGGCAGCTGATCAGTGTACCATCTGCTCAAGGCCATTATAGAAGCAGAAAGATTCATGGGTAGAGGGAACTGTGGCATGAACAATGTCATTTTCTCATGCCTAGAAATGGGTACATGTTAACACAACATGGCAAGCATGAAGATCAACGTTTAAGGTCTGACTCACTGGTGTTCTGCCATGGGATGTGAACATGCATATGGGGGAAGCAATGCAGGATGTGGAAATGGTTGAGAACAGTGAAGAGCATAGTATACGTATGGAAAGCGCAGAG
Organism: Lithobates sylvaticus; assembly: GCA_028564925.1. Taxonomy (NCBI): domain Eukaryota; kingdom Metazoa; phylum Chordata; class Amphibia; order Anura; family Ranidae; genus Lithobates; species Lithobates sylvaticus. Next base: position 210,874,401 of record CM053032.1, read on the forward strand.
ACGATGATGTCGACACTGCAGCTTGAGGACCATTTACACTGTCATATTTAACTGTGCTAAAAAAGGCCATATTATTAATAGTGTCTATTCACACCTGAGATGCCTTGCAGAGCAAAAAAATAGCTTGTATCCATTATTAATTCTGCGGTAATCGAATCAGGATAGATGCATTTTTATTGTGTTTTAATGAATTTCTATGTGTTGCCAATGCATGGCTGACAACATGCCATGTACTCCAGAAAACATTCACACGGATTTTAAAGGTGGCTGCTGCAGCAGGGCTATCCAGTACTGAAATATGATTATAATAATAGGAATCACCTTGTGTGTAGCTGACAAGAAAATCAGCAACTATGGCTAGTAACCAACAAATACTGCATGTCCGTTTCTATTCTGACAAACATTAATTGATGTGAATACGTACCAAGTTGTATATACATATATACACACACACACACACCGGCCACTTTATTAGGTACACCTTGCTAGTACTGGGTTGAACGCCCTTTTGCCTTCAGAACTGTCTTAATTCTTCATGGTATAGATCAGGGGTCTCCAAACTTTTCAAACAAAGGGCCAGTTTATAGTCCTTCAAACTTTAGGAGGGCCAAATTGTGGCCAGCATGGGCAGAAAATGTCCCGGGCCTAGCATCAGTGAGAATAAATATGCCTCAGGGTTGGTGGTCAATAGGAGTAGGCGTAGTTCCCCTACTAGTAGGAGGAATAGTATGCAATCACTTATCGGTGGAAGAAATGGTGCCCCACTTTTGGTGTCAGTGGGAGGAATAGTGCCCCAAGGGCCGGATAAAGGTTAGCAAAGGGCCACATCTGGCCCTCGGGCCGCAGTTTGGAGACCCCTGGTATAGATTCAACAAGGTGTTGGAAACATTCCACAGAGATTTTGTTCCATAGTGACATGATAGCATCACACAGTTGCTGCAGATTTGTCGGCTGCACATCCATGATGTGAATCTCCCGTTTTCACCACATCCCAAAGGTGCTCTATTGGATTGAGATCTGGTGACTGTGGAGGCCATTGGAGTACAGTGAGCTCATTGCCATATTCAAGAAACCAGTGGTGAGATGATTTGAGCTTTGTGACATGGTGCATTATCCTGCTCGAAGTAGCCATCAGAAGATGGGGACACTGAAGTCATAAAGGGATGGACATGGTCGGCAACAATACTCAGGTAGGCCGTGGCATTTAAACAATGCTCGATTGGTACTAAGGGGCCTAAAGTGTGCCAAGAAAATATCCCCCACACCATTACACCACCACCACCAGCCTGAACCGTTGATACAAGGGAGGATGGATCCATGCTTTCATGTTGTTTACGTCAAATTCTGACCCTACCATCTGAATGTCGCAGCTGAAATCTGAGACTCATCAGACCAGGCAACATTTCTCCAATCTTCTATTGTCCAATTTTGTGAGCCTGTGCGAATTGTAGCCTCAGTTTCCTGTTCTTAGCTGACAGGAGTGGCACAAGGTGTGGTCTTCTGCTGCTGTAGCCCATTTGCTTCAAGGTTCAATGTTTTGTGGGTTCAGAGATGGTATTCTGCATACCTTGGTTGTAACAAGTGGTTATTTCAGTTATTCATCAACACACAGCCATTAATGTCTAAACACTGGCAATCGTTAGTGTTACAGGGTCTCGGATGTGAATGGGAGCAGGTGTGTTAAATTTGGTGTTATCGCTCTCACTCTCTCATAATGATCACTGGAAGTTCAACATGGCACCTTATGGCAAAGAACTCTGAGGATCTGAAAAAAATAATTGTTGCTCTACATAAAGATGGCCTAGGCTATAAGAAGATTGCCAAGATCCTGAAACTGAGCTGCAGCACGGTGGCCAAGACCATACAGCCGTTTGACAGGACAGGTTCCACTCAGAACATGTCTCGCCATGGTTGACCAAAGAAGTTAAGTGCACGTGCTCAGCGTCCTATCCAGAGGTTGTCTTTGGGAAATAGACGTATGAGTGCTGCCAGCATTGCTGCAGAGGTTGAAGGGGTGGGGGGGGCAGCCTGTCAGGGCTCAGACCATACGCCGCACACTGCATCAAATTTGGTCTGCATGGCTGTCATCCCAGAAGGAAGCCTCTTCTAAAGATGATGCACAAGAAAGCCTGCAAACAGTTTGCTGAAGACAAGTAGACTAAGGACATGGATTACTGGAACCATGTCCTGTGGTCTGATGAGACCAAGATAAACTTATTTGGTTCAGATGGTGTCAAACGTGTGTGGCGGCAACCAGGTGAGGAGTACAAAGACAAGTGTGTCTTGCCTACAGTCAAGCATGGTGGTGGGAGTGTCATGGTCTGGGGCTGCATGAGTGCTGCCGGCACTGAGGAGCTTCAGTTCATTGAGGGAACCATGAATGCCAACATGTACTGTGACATACTGAAGCAGAGCATAATCCCCTCCCTTCGGAGACTGGGCCGCAGGGCAGTATTCCAACATAACAACCACAAACACACCTCCAAGATGAGCACTGCCTTGCAAAAGCAGCTGAGGGTAAAGGTGATGGACTGGCCAATCATGTCTCCAGACTAGGGATGAGCCGAACAGCCCCCCGTTCGGCTCGCACCAGAACCCGCGAATGGACCTAAAGTCCGTGCGAGCTTTAGAACCCTATTAGTTATAATGGATGCGAACGTTCAAAATCAAAAGTGCTCATTTTAAAGGATAATATGCATGTTATTGTCATAAAAAGTGTTTGGGGACCTGGGTCCTGCCCCAGGGGACATGTATCAATGCAAATTTTTTTTTTTAAAACGGCCGTTTTTTCAGGAGCAGTGATTTTAATAATGCTTAAATTGAAACAATAAAAGTGTAATATTCCTTTAAATTTCGTACCTGGGGGGTGTCTATAGTATGCATGTAAAGGGGCGCATGTTTCCTGTGCTTAGAACTGTCCCTGCAAAAAGTGTCATTTTTGCAGGAAAGAAAGCTATTTAAAATCACTCGTGGCTAATGTGAATTGACGGCTCCCGTAACACAGAGAACAGTCATTCATTGAAAGTCATTCATAAAAAAAAAAGTCATTGATAAAAAATAAAAAAAATTTTAAAAAAAAAAGCGTGGGGGTCCCCCCCAAATTCAATAACCAGGCCCTTCAGGTCTGGGATGGATATTAAGGGGGACCCCAGCCAAAAAAAAAAATGGCGTAGGGTCCCCCTCAAAATCCATACCAGACCCTTGAGGTCTGGGATGGATTTTAAGGGAACCCCAGCCAAAAAAATGGCATGGGGGTCCCCCCTCAAAATCCATACCAGACCCTTATCCGAGCACGCAACCTGGCAGGCCGCAGGAAAAGAGGGGGGACATGTCCCCCTCGGATCTACAGTGACTTTACTTCCAAGTGCTTTACTTCCACGCTTTTTTTATCAATGAATGACAGTTCTCTGTGTTACGGGAGCCATCAATTCATTAGCCGCGAGTGCTTTTAAATAGCTTTTTTCCTGCAAAAATGACACTTTTTGCAGGTACAGTTCTAAGCACAGGAAACCTGCCCCCCTTCACAGGCAACCTATAGACACCCCCCAGATGTGATACTGCAATGCTGTACTAACAGCACGCACACAAATCCCCAGAAATAAAGCACATATTGTCAGCAGCACGCTGACACTGAAACACAATATGCGAGGCCGCCGCCGCGGCGGCCTCTTATACCGTGGGGCGTGTACTAAAGCCCCTGAGCTATAATTGGCTACAGGCATCCTGCCTGTAGCCAATTATGGCTCTCCTCGCTGCCGGCGCTGTGATTGGCAAAGCATGCAGGGTCACAGTGCATGCTTGGCCAATCATCAGCCAGCATTGCCCTGCGACTGGCGCAATGCATTGCGGGCCACTCGCATCACACGAATTTGATGCGAGCGGCCCAAATAGTTCTGGGCTCGCCGAACGGGCGAACGCCCGATGTTCGATTCGAACATGGGTTCGAATCGAACACCGGGCCCATCCCTACTCCAGACCTAAACCCTATTGAGCATCTGTGGGGCATCATCAAATGGAAGGTGGAGGAGCACAAGTGGCAACCTGTGAAGCTCTGGTGAACTCCATGCCCAAGAGGGTTAAGGCAGTGCTGGAAAATAATGGTGGCCACACAAAATATTGACACTTTGGGCCTAATTTGGACATTTTCACTTAGGGGTGTACTCACTTTTGTTGCCAGCAGTTTAGACATTAATGGCTGTGTGTTGAGTTATTTTGAGGGGACAGCAAATTTACACTGTTATACAAGCTGTATACTCAATACTTTACATTGTAGCAAAGTGTAATTTCTTCAGTGTTGTCACATGAAAAGATATAATAAAATATTTACAAAAATGTGAGGGGTGTACTCACTTTTGTGAGATACTGTGTGTGTGTGTGCGCGTGTGCGTGTGTATACACACATTCATATATATGTATAATTATGCGTGGGTTTCCTCCAGTTTCCTCCCAAACTCCAAAAACATGCTGGTAGGATAATTGGCTGCTGTCTTAATTGGCCCTACTATGTGTATGTATGAATGTGAATTAGGGACCTTAGATTGTGAGCTCCTTGAGGGCAGGGAGTGCTTCCATTGGTTGTAGAACCACAGGCTGAAAAATGAGTACAGTACAGGGATAATCCTATAGCATTGCAACTAATGCCATGTACACACGATCGGAATTCTCGTCGGAAAAGCCTTGGATGGATTTTCCGACGGAATTCCGCTCAAGCTTGTGTTGCCTACACACGGTCACACCAAATTCCGACCGTCAAGAACGCGGTGACGTACAATAGTACGACGAGCCGCGAAAATGAAGTTCAATGCTTCCGAGCATGCGTCAAATTGTTTCCGAGCATGCGTTGGAATTTCCACAGACGATCGGAATTTACGATTGAAACTTTTTCCGTCGGAAAATTTGAGAACATGCTCTCAATCTTTTGCTGGCCGAAATTCCGCCAGCAAAAGTCCGATGGAGCATACACACGGTCGCATTTTCCATCCAAAAGCTCACGTCTGTCTTTTGCTGGTGAAATTTCCGATCGTGTGTACGCGGCATAAGAATTAGCATTCTGTTTGCTATTTTAGAATTAGCATTCTGTTTGAGGAACTCTTGAAATCAGTTACTTCAACCAGCTAACACTGTTACATAAATTACCAGAAGGCATTATTTTGTATTTTAGCTACAGTGAATTTAACACATGCAGTAGGGTTAGTCTGCTCTTTGTGTGCAATGTGGTATCAGTCACAGCAGTGTCATGAATGATGTAACTCCATGTGACCTTTACACAGTTGAACGAATGTAAAAGTAAACATAAAAATACTCAGAAAAGCAGGGAATTCTCATATGACTCACCCTACAGTACATGTGAGTAATCAACACTTTCCAGAGTTCTGTCTAAAGCATCATCCAACTTCTGTATCCTTTTGATCAAACTTTTTTTTCTTCTGAATTGTCCTGCTTTTAAAGTGGGTCTGTACTCAAAAAATGAAAAATGTGATACCTTATTCATTGGGAATATGTATATAGAAAGGTTAAAGTGGCCGTGAAGGCTAACACTAACTATTCTGGAAAACATTGCCTTCTACCTATCCTGCATACCCTGTATAAAAAAGATCTGTATACAAACTATTTTCCAATATGGTCCAGTCACATGATTCTACAGCTCCACTGTGTAGGGGAGAACTAGACAATGAAATTTGGGAGCCATGACATCACTTATAGACTCCCATGGCCTAGCCATTGTTGGCGCTCCCTCTTCTCCCCCGCAGCAGCCACTCACTGACACAGGGGAACCAGAGCTGCAGGATCACCTGACCAGATGGAAGAGGACTAAAAATAGGATGGGTAAGAAATCCAAAAACACACTCTCAGCACAACCCTTCTCTATACACAACCCTAAAAAAAATAGCAACAGGGACTATTATCCCAATATACTGTTCTAATCTAACACAATATATTCCCGAAGGTTAGAAGTAATATAAGTCTATCAGACACTGGCTGACATCCAGAGCTGGAGTGAGGCTGTCTTCTCAAAATGGGCTGGGAACCCGAGTGCTGCAACAGAAAGACGGGAGGAAAAGAGAGGTGCCAAGCCACCGCTTGTGTAGCACGGTTTAATGTAGAAGCATAAAATCGCAAATAAAATACACTCACAAAACAGTCTTGGGCAATAGGCGGTGTTATGCCAGATGTAATCTTTCTGGGAAAGTCCAAGGAAAGCCAGAGCCAGATTCTGAACAATCCTGTCCATGGACACTACGGAGAAGTAACTGTCAAGCTCGAAGAGCGACCTGTCAACCCAAGATGCTGGATGGCCAATCGGGAAGCATTTCAGAGGCAAGCCACGCCTCCTTTCTCAGTCTCAGATGGTGTCCTCTGGGCAAGAGGAGGGGGAAAAAAAACTGAAACATTTTAAGAATGGTTAATTAAGTCTTTCTTGCACTTTAATTTTTCCAAAGCAGTGAGCTGGAAATTTTGTCCTAAAAATCAGCAGTGCACCTCCTGACATATGACTGTGCCGTGGTATTCCTGTAGCATCGTAGCTGTATATCTACGGTGTGAGATCATCTCAGGCACTGGCGCCTTTGACTGCTAATCCCAAAAGCTTTAGAGTGATATCTGGGGATGTTATCACTGTGCCGCTCATTGCCCTTCTTGCTGCAGAGGAAGCTATAACTATGGATCTGCAGTGCAAGGATCTCCCTGCTCCTATATCATTTATTTTGTGGACCTGTGCATCCTTCACTGCTGCTTCCTGATCATTACCTCACCACTTATCAGCTCACCAGTCATCAGCAGGGCAGCTCTGACAAAGCCCTAGTTCTCTACTATGATGGCCGCCTCCACACAGAAATACATTATGGTACAAGGAAACAAGTAAATAATTGAGAAAAGATCAGCTAAAGGTTTATTAAATAACGCACACAGTAAATACAAGATCTCATATAAATTTGCACAACCCAGATTCATCAAATATTAGTCAGGAGTAAAAGTACACAGCAGGTCATAGCAACACTGCCAAAAAGCACTGACAAGAAGTAGCGGGGGTACATAGATCACCTATCCACCTTGAGAAGAAGCACAGAGCGCTCCAATTCCACCATAAAAAAAATGAAATAAAAGGGGAAGAGGGGAGGATCAGGAGAGAAGATAAATTGGCAGAGAAAAGGAGGAGAAGAACTCGAGCCGTTTCCGAACCATACCCTTGTACAACATTTTACCCATCACTAGGCTCAGCTGAACCATGAGCAACAATCCAGGTTGACCATATTTTGTCAAACTTCTTGGGACACTTTCCACTTTCATAGGTTAATTTGTATAATAGCAAATCCTGCGTTTACCGCAGCCACCCAACTATTTAGCATGGGGCGAAGTGGTCTGCTTCCATCCAATGCCGCGCACACACGATCGGAATTCCGGACAGAAAAAGACAGATGAGAGCTTTTCATCGGAAAATGCGACCGTGTGTAGGCTCCATCGGAATTTTGCTAGGCCAATTTCCGACAGCAAAGAATTGAGAGCATGTTCTCAATTTTTCCGACAGAAAAGGTTTCTATCGGAAATTCCGATCGTCTGTAGCAACTCTGATGCGCAAAATTCCTACGCATGCTCGGAAACAATTCGCCGCAGGCTCGGAAGCATTGAACTTGGCTCGTCATAGTGTTGTACGTCACTGCGTTCTTGACGGTCGGATTTTGGTTTGACCGTGTGTAGGCAAGACAGTTTGAGTGGAATTCCGTCGGGAAAAACGTCAGAGCTTTTTCCGACGAGAATTCCGATCGTGTGTACGCGGCATTAAAAGAAGCTCCCTTTGTGCATAATAAACTGCAAAGAGCAAAAATAACTTCATATATCTAGAGGGTACAATATCTTCCATAATGCCCAGTAACACCATTTGTGGATCAAGCCTTAGGTCCCTTTCACACTGGGGCGGGAGCCGCAGTGACGGTAAAGCAGCGCTATATTTAGCGCTGCTTTACCGTAGTTTTAGCCGCGGTATTCGGCCGCTCGCGGTGCGGTTTTACCCCCCGCGAGCAGCCGAAAAAGGGTTAACGGTATTGCCGCGGTATTACCGCGGTATTACCGCGGTGTCCCATTGAACTCAATGGGTAGGAGCGGTATAGGAGTGGTGAATCACCGCTTTCACACTGTGGCCGTTTTTTTCAGGCGGTGTACAGACGCTATTTTTAGCGCTGTACCGCCTGAAAACCACCCCAGTGTGAAAGGGGCCTTAGAGACCAGTCAAAAAGCTAATTTAAACCGGCAATTTAAACCGGTATTTTAAGAAGCCAATCAGAAGTGGGTAGTGCCATAGAATGTATAGAATTGGAAGGGGTCAAGCAGCGCTTCCACCCTTGATAGTATCCCAATAACTCCTGCATCCTCATGAATATAATGTACTGTATATTTAGAAACATACGACATATGTTTGTGCCCCCTAAAGGGGGGGGGGGGGAGTAAAAAAGGGTATTTACATTACCTGTATACAATACATGACTGGTGTATTGCAGACTTACCGGCTGCCATGACCACTTACCCTTCTTAGCCATCTAAATAATAACCACGCTAGACTTCTTTGGGTTTAAAATGGCCGTAGCAGCCTTTTATTAACAAAATAACAGAAAAAATTGAACAGTTATATTTTTGAGGTGAGCATGGTCTACCAAAGAAAATTCTGCTGTATCAGCCACCTTTTCAATTTCACGGCCCTCAGCCGCGAATACGCCGGCTCGAGGACAATTTTAATGCCTTTCTACGCTGATACAGCCTCAATACCCATTTCGTCATAATGACGTCACTCAATTTGGGAAGGTACCCATACCAAAACTGAGCCCCTCCCACCATACTCCACTTCAAATATTTTGACCATGCCCACCCTCAAAACTCTGAAACCCCTGCCAACGACGAGCAAGTGTGAAACCTCACACTTGAGCGGCCCGCCACACACCCAACGCTCTCTGGATACCATCCTGCAGGCCCAGGCACCACATGTCTATCCCAACAGCGTTCAGGTGTACCCCGTCCCCACGCAGGTAGAGCCAGTTGTCCCCCTCTAGTTCCGTATGGCGCACAACCAGGCCCCCATTCTGGACAAAAAAGCGAGCCACCTCCTTGTTAAGTTTGACCCTTGCTTTGTTCAGCCTCTCTACAGAGCGGGCTAGACGCCAGGAGGCCCTACCTATCATGTCTGACCAAACCAGAATAACGTCTGGGAAAAACGACCGCAGACGTAAAAAGTCAAATTTGATGTCCCGAATTAATTCCCTAGCGGAACGGAGCCCCAGATCATTACCCCCTGCATGGATGACTAAGACGTCCGGGGGCCTATCCAATCTAATATATCTGTGTACTTCGGGCAACACTCTGGACCAGAGCATGCCCGGGACCCCTATCCCCCGCACTCTAGCTACGTGTCTCGGGAAACCCAATTGTCGGCCATCCGGTCTGACTGCAGCCCTCCTCGAGCCCCAGGACACGTAGGAGTGTCCGATGATCCAAATCAAACATTCTCCGCCTGAAAAACATAAAATAACAAAAACACAGATACAATGCACCCTACTCAACCAGACACTCCAAAACAACACATACGACAGACCACAACCATCACAGGGACTGGGGAACACAACATACAACACATCTAAAGAAGATGTGGGCGTACATATAAACTGAAACGCCTAGATTCCCAACGACCAATCCGCTGCAGGATCTGGTCGTCTAACCCCCACCTGGCCGCTTCCGTGGCGGCCCCAATGCGGAAAGAATGGGAAGCATAAGCCCCCGGATCCACACCAACAGCCCGTAAGCATTTCCGAAAAACTGAAATAAATTTGAAACGGGACAATGCAGAACCATCCGCGTGTGTCAACAAAGGTCCCGGCCCCGAAACCCGGACGCCTAACCAAGCTGACACCGTAGCAACCGGGCAGGCCGGTGAATTAGGAACTCTGCTGAGTACCACTGTAGCCCCACGGCCCAACTGGTCCGTTTTAGATTTCCTAATATACAAGGACAATTTGTCCCCTAGAACTGTGACCTCGGCCACCCCAAGCCCACCCCCAACTTTAGCGGACGGGCTAACCAACTCCCCTATCCGCAGCGCCCCCAAAAAAGCCAGAACAAAGGCAGTCTTGAATAGTAACGTTTCAAAGGGGTCCGCACAGACATTTGGCAAACGCTCCAACAGTGCTAGCAGTAAAACAAAAGAAACTGGACGGCGGGAATCAGGTACCCGCCTCCCTTTTTCCCTCCTGTAACCCCGCAAAGCTTTCTTGACCATAAACGCTTTAGTGACATCCTCCAAACCAGATAGCTGGAAAAAGAACGCCAAACCCGCCATCTTCCTGTTTAAAGAGGCAACAGAAACACCTTCTTCAAAATTCCTGCCAATGTAGTACAGAAGGACGGACAAGTTATCCACCTCCCGGCCAGAACCCCCTACCGAACTCACCAGCCTACGCCACTCTTCCCACACCCGCTCATAAGCCGTCCAGGTAGAAGGGCAAACTGACCGCTGTATCAAATCAGCTACTGTGGCAAAACGACTTCCCACAAGTGGTCCGGACACGGGATTCCGAGCTGCTCCGCCTCCGGTGCCAACTCCCGAAACTTCTGCCACTGTTGACGAGAAAGGGCATCCGCCACTGTGTTATCTACCCCGGGCAAGTGAACAGCAAATATAAATGCATTCACAGTCAAGCATTGCAAAAGCAAATGCCTAAGAAGGCATACAACTGGCGGGGAGGAAGAAGTAACGGAATTAATAGCATGCACGACCCCTAAATTGTCGCAGTGAAACCGTACACGCTTATTCTGAAATTCCTGTCCCCAAATTTCCACCGCCAGCACTATTGGAAACAGCTCCAGTAGCGCCATGTTACGGATGAAATCAGAAACCCTCCACGACTCAGGCCAACACCCCGCGCTCCACCTGCCACCGAAATACGCTGCGTACCCAATTGAACCTGCCGCATCAGTATACAAGTCCAGGTCAAAATCAGACACTGTTGCTTCCATCCACAAGGACCTACCATTGTACCGAGCAAGAAACGTCTTCCAAACCTGTAAATCCTCACGATGCGCTTTTGTAAGCCGCACGTAATGATGCAGAGCCTTTACCCCTGCGGTGGCAGCCGCCAACCGCCTGCAAAAAACCCGCCCCATAGGCATTATACGGCAAGCAAAATTAAGTTTTCCCAGCAACGACTGCAGGGACCTTAATTGCAATTTCTTGCAACCATACGCAAGCTCAACCGTGACCTGCAGATCCTCCAATTTGTCCTTGGGAAGCCTGCATTCCATCCGTATTGTATCAATAATGATACCTAGAAACTTCAATTCCTCCAGCAGACCCTCCGTCTTTTCAGGGGCCAAAGGCACCCCAAACAGCTGGAACACATGTTGTACCGTGGACAACAGGATCTGACAAATCCGGGCCCCGGGAGGCCCTATCACCAAAAAATCGTCCAAATAATGGACGACGGATTGCCACCCAGAAACCTCTCGTACCACCCAGTCCAAAAAGGAACTGAAAGTATCAAAAAACGAACAAGAAATGGCGCAACCCATAGGCCGCGGTCCACAAAATACTGTCCCTCCCAAACGCAACCCAAGAACCGAAAACTCAGCGGGTGAACGGGAAGTAAGCGAAAAGCCGACTCAATGTCAGTTTTTGCCAACAGCGCGCCCTTCCCAAACTTGCGCACCCATTTAATGGCATCATCAAACGAGGCGTAAGACACCGCGCACAACCGCGGGTCAATAGCGTCATTGACCGAACCACCCCGAGGATGCGACAGGTGGTGTATCAGTCGGAATTTGTTAGGTTCCTTCTTGGGGACCACCCCCAGCGGCGAAACCACCAAATCCGTCAGTGGAGGGAAAGCAAACGGCCCCGCCATCCTGCCCATGGACACTTCCTTGGACAACTTAGCCGAAACCACCTCCGGGTGCATTTTTGCCGAACGCAAATTTTCACCCGCAGCCGGAACGGTGGACAACGTGCACGGAATGACAAAACCCTCAGAAAACCCATGGAATAGAAACTGCGCCGCAGCCCTATCAGGATACCTATTGAGGAAGGGGACCATTTTTTTCACCTTCACTGGGGTTCTCCCTCTTTCCAGCGTCGGCCGCCTTCGCCTTGCCTTGCTTGAAGCACTTCGCCAATGGGTGGGAACCTCCGCATCCGGAGCATTCGTGACGAAACCGACATGAACCCCCAAATCTGCATGTGCTATCGTTGAAACGCCAGCAGTACCCCTTGCGGTTGGCGGCCGAGGAAGACGGGGCGCTGGCACCCCCGGCCCCTCCCTGAAAGGGCTGTGGATACGACCTTGCCTGAGTCATAAGCTTCATCCACAAACCGATATCCTTGTGGTCCCATCGCAGAGAGGGCCTCACCGCCTTACGCTGACGAAATTGCTCGTCATAGCGCAGCCATGCTACGCCCCCATAAACCCTTTGGGCCTCACTGATAGAGTCCAAATAACAGAAAAGCGCGGAGCAGCACTCCGGCGTCTTTTCTCCGATCACGCTGGCCAGGATGCTGAAGGCCTGCAGCCAGTTCCCAAAAGTCAGAGGAATCAAGCGATAACGCCGCTTCTCATCCTCTTCCCGTTTGCTGTCGTCGGGTTTAACCTTGTCCAGGTTAAATTTCTCACTCGGCAGCAGCGAAAAAATTTCTATGTACTCACCCTTCCATATTCTATCCATCAGCTCAGTTTTCAAATGAGAACCCAGCGGGCCCTCAAAGCAAACGTAAACCTCCCCTTTCGCAGAGTCCGCCAACCGCACTCCGTCCATAGATCCGTCCGACGGCTTGGGATCCACCGCAGTCAGCGCCGTCCCTTCCTCATGCGCCACCCTTGGGGCCGACACCGCAGCCGGCGCCGGAGCACTAACCACCTGAACTCCAGCGACGGGCGATCTGTTGTCCCCCGCCGACGTCCATGCTGCCACCGGCGATACCCCGGACGTGGCAGAAATCCCTAAAGCACTGCTCGTCAGCAACTCCCTGCATCCCGCCAGCCAATTCAGTAAAATTCGATCCACCGCCGCCTCCTGTCCCGCGGTCTGCACAGTGTCACTACCCTCATAGGCATTAACCCCGTCACCCCCCCCCCCCCCCTACAGCACCAGTAAAACCACTGGGCAGCAGGTGCCCAGCACAGGATACAACAGCAGGTGACAACACAGAGGGGGGGACAACTGCAGGGGGGGGACAGGCAGGGGAGAAAGTAGCTGGCACACAACTAGACTGAGGAGGAACAAATGGGGAACAAACAGGTATAAGTGGGGGACAAGCAGGCATAGACACATCATTATTAGCATCATTGACAAGCATTGGTGACTTACCAGGCTGTCCCGGTGCTTGCAGCCGCACAGCCGCCTCTCCGGATCCCAGACGTCTCCTCAGCTCCTCCCCGGCCGCCGCTGCTTCAGGCATCCTGTCTTCCTCATCGGACGCAGACAGCTCTCCCTCCGATCGTTCTTCCTCCGGTCCTTGGTCACAGCCCAGGGAAGGGACGCTGGAGCCACCCCCGACAGGGCGCCTGCTGGTGACGTCATCGGCCGCTCGACGGCCCGACCGTCCCGCGTCACGGCTCCTCCCCCGCTGTGCGCTCTGCCTGGACACAGACGCCGCTCTCCTCTCCTGCACAGGGGGCGGTGATACTGAAGCTTGGCGCCGGGTCCCTCTCCTTCTGTCCATGGTGGTCCCGGCCGCACCAGGGGACAGGCCCGCACCCGCTGCCACTGCTCTCCCACGCCGAGCCTCGCGAGCGGGAGGGGGGTTGGGCCCCCCCCCCTGACCCGCGGCCGTCACGTCCTGTATTATGGTAGAAGTGAGGCGGGAGCTAGATGTATTAGCAGAGCTCCCGCCGGGGTCCCGCCTTAGTAGAGGATTCCTCCCAGCCCCGCAGGCCGCAGAGGTAGTCTTTTTCTTGGCCTTGGGTGCTGAAGGGTCCCGTCTACCGGGGCTCCTAGTGCGGCGGCAGACCCTGGGGGTCAATTCAGGGCTAAGGCGCTCCGGAGGGTGAGACCTCCTAGCGCGTGTTGGTCGGGGGGCAGGAGAAGCATGAACCTGCCCCGACCCCTGGACTAAAACTGACAGCTGCCTCTCTAACCACTGTGGCCCATTAACAGCCGCAGCCGCCCTCAGCTGGGCAAATAAGCCCTCAATATCAGCCATGTCAGAGAAACTGGTCTAACTGTCTAAAATGAAGCTAACCTAGCTTCTAATTGTCCAAAATGTAAGCTCACCTAAATTCTCTCGTTCTGCCTATCTCCAACTGACCCCAAGACTCCTATTACACTGCCTACCCCTTCTTTTGACTCCACCCTGACCTGACCTGCTCCACCCTGCCACACCTCGCTCTGTACCAATAGCTGTTGACCCTTAGTATAAATATTACATTATTACATTTTAAAATCTGCCCAACTACAGCCTGCCCTGCCCCCCCCCCCCCCCAGTCATGCAGGCCTTTCGTTCTATATGCTACGCAACTACATGAATGTTCTGCAAAAAGGTACTTTTTTATGCTACAGAGGTCTCTGTGGTCAGTCACTATCCCCACTACATGGCCTGATTCTTCATTGCTCAAAGAACCCCAAGCAACCTCTGTGGGAACCCTAGAGTTCCAAGGAACCTTGGTTTAGAAAGCCTGTTATAGTTGATGGGGCATGAAAAGAAGTTCTGAACTTGTCTCTCAATACCTGTTTCCCCCCCCCCCCCCGCTTTCTCTTTAGATTCCATTATACAAGTCAAGGTTTCTCAACCTGGGTTCCATTGAACCCTTGGGTTCCTCCAGAGGTTGCTAGGGGTTCCTTAAGCATTATGTAATTTCTGCCTCTTAGATATGTTTCCATTGGCATTGAACCCTAGGGTTCCTCCAGAGGTTGCTAGGGGTTCCTTAAGCATTATGCAATTTCTGCCTCTTGCACCATTGAAATGTTTAAGCATTTCTGTAAGGGGAGTACCGTATATACTCGAGTATAAGCCGAGATTTTCAGCCCTTTTTTTTAGGGCTGAAAGTCCCCTTCTCGGCTTATACTCGAGTCAGTGCGGTCTGCCTACATGAACAGCTTGTCATGTAGACAGACGGCACTGTTCAAAAGCCGCGCCGCCTCCTCCCGCCCGTCCGTGATAGGCGGACACTAATTTTCCCAGCAGCGCAGTGTTCCGCCTATCACGGATCTTCTCTCATTCTCATCTCATGGACGAGGATGAGAGAATATCCGTGATAGGCGGAACACTGCACATGACTGCTGGGAAAACCGAGTGTTTCCTCCTATCACGGACGAGGAGGAGGAGGAGGCGCGGCTTTCAAACCTGCAATGGCGCCTCGCGCCTCAGCATGTACGCTGATCGGCAGGACAACCGGACAGCGGCCCCCGAGGGACAGCGGCCCCCGAGGGACACCGGACAGCAGGACACCGGATCGATCGGCACAGGTAGGCTGCACTGGGGACACGGGGGGTTGTATAGGACACAGGGGACATGTAGATGGGCATTTGCTGACACTCTTTTCCACTTACAGTAGCTGCTCCATTTCCCCCCCTCGGCTAATACACGGGTCATTAACTTTTCCCAGTTTTTTTGTGGTAAATCAGGGGCCTCGGCTTATACTCGGGACGGCCTATACTCGAGTATATACGGTACTTCTTCCCAATGAACACAAGCATAAAGAGCATTCTTCCCACTGACCAACACACTAATGTATCATGGGTTGTAGATATAGTAAGATCTAGCAGGGGGTTCCCTGAAACCCTAAAATTATTTCAAGGGTTCCTCCATGTTAAAAAGTTTGAGAAAGACTTATCTATGCATTTACATCAAGGGAAGTAGTATAGTTGTTATTAACATAGTTTATAGGGACACTGCTGCTGTGCATGTAGGGTCATTTTTGAGCATCATGAGATGCAACATGCACAATTATGAAATATGTATTAATTTAAAGCACAGGTGTCAAACACAAGGCCCGCGGGCCGAATCCGGCCCTCCAGGCCATTTCATGTGGCCCTTGTACCTCCAGCCCTTCTCTGGTCCTCCTCCAGACCCTTACTTTCTGCTTTCAAGGAATGCATCCAGCTTCTTCCCATCAGCAGCATAAGGAAACGGGGGTGCACTGTGATGTAAGGGAGAGTGGGGGACTCAACTTCTGATGGTGGGGTGGCTCTTGACATCTAATGTAAAAAGGAGGGGAAGCACTGGACATCTAATCTTACAGATACAACCGGACCTTTTGAGGGCAATCATAATGCTGATGTGGCCTACAATGAAATTGAGTTTGACACCCCTGATTTAAAGTATACATATTCTGCACTGTTCATGCTTTGTGTTAAAGGGGTTGTAAAGGTAGAAGGTTTTTTATGGTAATGCATTCTATGAATTAAGATAAAAAGCCTTCTGTGCGTAGCAGCTGCCCCAGCACCCCCTAATACTTACCTGAGGTCCCTCTCTGTCCAGCGATGTCCACGAGTATCTCAGTTGTCTGAGAGTCTCCTTGCTGATTGGCTGAGAAACAGGAGTGGCACCATTGGCTCCCGCTGCTGTCAATCAAAGTCAACTAATTAGGGGAGAGAGGGGGCGGGGCCGGGTCGGGGGTCCATATCTGAATGGACACAGGGAGCTGTGACTCGGCTCGGGTGCCCCCATAGCAAGCTGCTTGCTGTGGGGGCACTCAACAGGAGGGAAGGGCCAGGATTACAGAAGAGGGACCTGAGAAGAGGAGGATCCACTGCAACAGAGCAGGTAAGTGTAACATGTTTGTTATTTTTAAAGGAAATAAAACTAGACTTTACAATCACTTTAATACACATTGAAAACTGAGAATGTTTCACGGTTAACTTCACTTTCTTGGAAAAAAATATAGTAAAGCAAAAAAATAAAAATGATCATTTACAATTGTTACAGAAGCCATATTCTAATTGAATCTAATTTAATATTCTGATTGAATTTTCCAAAAAATCTTCATTAAGATGCAAGTAACATTTAAGACATCCACTGCAATAGGAATTATGTCTTTGGTGAGATATTTCCTAAGGGTTAAAATGGTATTAGACCCAAAACCAAAAAATGTAATATATTGCAGCTTACCAATCAGATATGGTGACTGTATTAGTTTTCTTTATTTTTCACCTGGTGATCTGGCCTGTATCACAGCGCCTACACTCTGGATGAAGGATCACAGGGGTGCCTTTTGACAGAAGTATTGCCAGTCTGGGGGGGTGGGGGAGTTTTACCCCAGCTAACACTTTATAAACTGTTTTTTACACCCTTTGGGAAAAGGTTTACCACAAATAAATAAAATGTGATCATGGTAAGCTACATCTGTAGGACAGTTTGTTCTTTTGAAAAACAATAAACTTACTGGTGGATCACAAGGTAAAAATGAAAGAAAGAAAGCCTAAAAAAAGAAAGGAAATACAGCCATCACATCTAACATTTAGTAAGCTACAATATAATTGTAAGCACCCCTATCAGTGGTAAATGGTTTGTCTCAACCCTTTAACTGTAGCACCTGCAGAACAGCTTGTTTTTTTGAAAAATAAACAGACTTACTGGCTGGATCATCAGGTGAGAATAAAAGAAGGAAAGCCTACAAAGAAAACAAATGCAGCCATCACATCTAATGGCGCATACACACGATCGGAATTTCGGCCAGCAAAAGACCGATGAGAGCTTTTCATCGGAAAATGCGATGTGTGTATGCTCCATCTGACTTTTGCTGGCCGAATTCCAGCCAGCAAAAGATTGAGAGCAGGTTCTCAATTTTTCGGTCGGAAAAAGTTCCGATCGGAAATTCCGATCGTCTGTAGCAATTCCGACGTGCAAAATTCCTACGCATACTCGGAAACAATTCGACGCATGCTCGGAAGCATTGAACTTAATTTTCTTGGCTCCTCATAGTGTTGTACGTCACCGCGTTCTTGACAGTCGAAAGTTCAGAGAACTTTTGTGTGCCCGTGTGTATGCAAGCCAAGCTTGAGTGGAATTCTGTCGGAAAAACCATCCAAGATTTTTCCGACAGAAAATCTGCTCGTGTGTACGGGGCATAAGGCTATAATAAGGCTTGCCTGTAGGTACTGTGAATATCTCCTAAACTTGATATTCACACTGCATGCAGCCGGTGATGTCACCAGCGCATGCGCTCTGAAGGTCCATACAGTGCAGGACCTTCCGAGCCTGTGCCGTAGCCGAGGGCTCCCACGCAGATGCGCAGGAGCGATGTCATTACGGCCCCAGCCACTCATAGCCGAGGGGCGCAAACCCGGAAGGAAGACCGGGGGAAGATGGAAGCCCTGTCAGCGGTGACAGCGTGCCGCTGGAGGGCTGCGTTTTCAGGCAAGTCTCTCATAATGTGCTAGTATGTGATGCATACTAGCACATTATGACAAGAAATAAATCTAAAATGATGGGTTTGGTGGTACGACCGGTCAGTACTGTAGACCTGCTCCTGATCCTCTGACCCTGGCTGGGGCTATCTCTATTAATCATGGACAGCTGACAGGTATGAATGAGTGAGCCGAGTTCTTTGGTCCTCTTGTAAGCCTGTGCGTCCTGTTTGTGCAAGGCAAGTGCTGCAGAGTTGGCACTTGTCAAAGGGTTCTTTGACCAAAACAAAGAATAGACCGGTCTGTGAACTCAGGCACTAGGAAATGGTGCCAAATGCAAGTCAAAAAAAACACGTCCTGCTGACTTAAGTCTGCCGCTGAAGTCTAGCCCTTATGTAGACAGGCTTTCTGTTTGGGGTGTTCAGTGAACCCAAAAAGCATGCCAGGCTCTGATGTGCTTTCTCTGAGCAAATCTCAGGAATGGACCATACATGTATAAAAACGATTTTTATTGCGTATGAATATTAAAAGAAGGATATAAAAAGACCATTACTGTTTCAAAACCTGCATAGCCTTTATCAGACACCATATCACATCCATTGATATTTCATAGATGAATATATATGAGAACATTCCAATATAAACAAATAAAAATTGATTGTAATCATAGCATATTGTTCCAGATGTGAATTATCAACGAGTTTCACTGTAAAGCTTCATCAGGAGTGTTTTTTGTTGAGCTGATGTGCGGGGACAGGCATCCAATGTATATAGATGTAACAGGGACAGGCATCCAAAGACCCACTACATAAATGTGCCTGTATGGAGGGGTCATATACTGGGGGGGAGCCATGGACATGGGGGGGAAGTGGTTATACCAGTATGATGCCTGCCAGCGACGGCTGCACTACACACAGCGAGAGGAGCTGATATTGTTCCTCCCTCTCTGTGACCACAAAAACTAAAAGCGCCGAGGATTTCATCACTTTTTATTTATCCTACTGGCCAGAAAAACAACTGTCAGACTGATCTGTGTCTGATGCACTGAAGGCCAGATGAGAAAAAGATCTCTCAGTAAAGAGTACCTGTCATTGCCTATTGCTATCACAAGGGATTTTTAAATTCACAATAAAAGTGATAAAAAAAAAGATTTAAAGGGAAACTGTAGACAATAAAAAATATTAATAATATATATATTTTTTAAAACCATCCCTGCCCTACGTAGGTCGTGCATGTAAACAGTGTTTGCACCACGCGTGTGTGGTATCATTGCGAACGTTATAGCAAAAGCAATGATTCTAGTTCCAGACCTCCAAACTGTTAACCTTTAAATCGTTGTCTATGAAGATTTTTTGTTTAGTTTGGCGCTGTTCCACGCGCATATGCAATTTTAAAGTGTGACAAGTTAGATATGGATTTACTCAGCGTAACATCATGTTTTATATTTTCTCGCAAAAATTTGGTATTATATAGTGTTTGTGTGCAATAAAAATCATTAAAGTGTAAATTTTCCCAAAAAATTGACTGATAAAAACCACTGTTCAAATACCGCATGACATACAAATTGCAACACCTGCAATTTTATTCTCTAGGGCAGTGATGGCGAACCTTGGCACCCCAGATGTTTTGGAACTACATTTCCCATGATACTTGTGCACTGTGCAGTGTAGCATCATGGGAAATGTAGTTCCAAAACATCTGGGGTGGCGATGTTCGCCATCACTACTCTAGGGCCTCTGCTAACAAACATATAGCAGTTCTAAGTAATTTTCCAGCAAAAAAAATTTGATTTTTACATATATGTGAGCAGTGTCAGAAATGGCCGGTATTGAGGTGGTCATTACCATGTTGATGAGGGATAAGGGAGGTGCCAAGGAAGCCAAAATAAAGGCAAGAATAAGCTTCAACTTGACTACGTGCTCCGTGCAGGTCTGTGTTTTTCTGGCAGGGGGATCCACAGGTGTTGAGTGCATCCCCGTGTCTGCAGTCCATAGAAGTCTACTGGGACAAGCAGATGAATGGGCAAAGCTGCTATGTTCCAATATAACATGCAGGTGCGTGCGGGTGTGGATCGCTGGATATAGCAGCTTTGTCCATTCATGTTCCATGGACTACCAACATGGTAACAACAAAAGCTTGGGGAATGCCCAGATAAAAAACAAAGCCTACTTACCACCAGCTCGCCAACATGGGACTGCAAGCACCACCTGTGCATTCTCTTGCCAGAAAAACATGGACAACGTAGTCAAGCTCCCCATGTTGGTGGACCCCTAATTGCTGTAGAGCAGGGGTGCCCAACCTTTTGAAGAGCGAGGGCCACCTAAGCGACTTGACAACCGCTCTCGGGCCACAATGAGCGGAGCAGGTGCATGGCAGCCCACTCTACTCTATAGTGCCCACTCTACTTACTAAGAGGTGAATGGAGGGTCCAATTGGTTCGGAAAGATTGTGTGAAAGGGGCCTATGGCTCAGTGCAGGTAACCCTCAGGTTAATTGCTCTGCACCTCCGGATCAGTTTGAAAGCAGCCCAGTAACCACTGCAGAACAGATATGCCCATATATACACTGTGATTTTAGTAATAAAGTTACTATTAATAACAGTATTCTATTCTATTCCATCCTAGAGCAGGAGGTCGCGGGCCACATCAGAGGGCTCCGTGGGCCACATGTGGCCCCCGGGCCTCTGGTTGGGCACCCCTGCTGTAGAGGTTAAAGGATGTTTTATATATAGGACTGTGTGTTGCATGTACGTCTTTCACAAAAGAGAACTTTTAAATTCTAGGTGTAGTGGTCCTTTACCTATTGACCCCGTTTAATGATTTAGTGATCTGGTAAGATGACGGGGACAGCGATGCAGATCAATAGCAATAGAAAAGGGAACTGTGTAATATGCCCGGTGGCAGCCTTCCCATCATCCGGTATGATTAATGGGCACAGGCAGCTCATGCTTTGATTCATCTCTTTTATTTTGCTTGTCTCTTGTGTCACATTTGTACAATAGGATGCAGTAAATCTCGGCAGCCATCTAAGAGGGTAATGGTGTGAGACAGCATTTCACCTCATAAGATAACATACTCCTTGGGGCCTTATTCACAAAGCAGTGAACTTTCATCCTGCTGTACAGCTAGTAATGGGCTGCTTTCATTACATGACTTTGGGCAAGGGTGACATTTAGCCTTGGCCTTAAACCATTCATTTTCATCTCATACGGAGCCAAAGCTCAACAGTTATGGCTATAAGAAGATTACAATGGCTCATGAACCAGTCAAGCCTGCAAACTTTACACATGAAAGGAGAGATGGAGGGAATATGAGGACAGTGTCGATCTTATTGCTCAATTACTTTATGCATTGCACAATGCTCAGGAAAATAGCTGTCTGTCACAATTAAAGGGGGCTATCACTTATTTGTTGTGGCATATTAAAGTGGTTCCAAAGCCTCAAGGTTTTCTATGCATTAGGGTAAAACAAACCTTCTCTGCTACAGGATCACCCCAGCCCTCCCTTATTCTTATATTAAAGTGATCTGATCCAGCCACGTGCATGAGAGTCAGGGCTGCTGTTAGAAACCATGGGGCTCCATACAGCCAACCTGACAGGGCCCTTCCTCCAAATGAACACAATATACTATGCTTCTGTTATGAACAAACACAGTGAGTGATCAGTACCAATCACTCATTGTATTCATTCAGGAAAGGAAGTGTCTGGTAAATATGACATATTTACCGGACCTTTCCCCCACTCTCCATCCTGAAGGATCCTAATGTGTGCTTGCAGCTGCCGGCGGAAAGGAGAGGAGTGTACTGCACCCCCTAAGGAACTGCAAGTAGAAAGGGATTGCCCACCCTGCACAGCCAGGCAGGCCACATTTTCACAGCACACTTGAGGCAGGGAACAGTCCAGTGCTTTGTTTTTGTTTTTTTTACTAGGGGTTTAACTTGGATAGGGATACGGGTAATATGGGATGCCCACTTGATTTTAGTAGAACTTTTAGGGACAACTTCTTCTGTACAGCTATTTACACTCCTTAGCTTCCTCTAGCACAACACTTGCTTGAAGCACTACAACACTCAGGACCAGCTGGCACTGTTGGATTTGTAGCAAATGTCCTTTACAGGCAGGGATCGTGGGTCCCTTGTTTGTGTAGCAAAGTCCTAGTGTCCAGTTGTCCTTCTGTGGCTACTGATTCCAAACACAACCTCTTCGAATACCACTAGCCCACCTGGCTAAACACAGTGCCCCCAATTGACTCAGTGTTGGCAGTATTCTCGTCCTGCTGTCCTTCTCCTGCTCCCGTGCCTGTGTAAATGAAGATGAACGAAAACTCTGGACAGCCGCACTCCAAAGAAAATTTCTTGTGCCTTTATTGAAAAATCGGGACCACACTGTACAAGCCACAGCAAAGCAATACAAACAGGAGCTGACGCGTTTCACACTACGGAGAGTGCTTACTCATAGCTAACGATCACTGAGATGAGTATCAAATATATACTGCTAGTTTTGGACCATGTGGCTGAATAATGATTCAATTAACTAAACCGCCAATGAAACAACCCAATTAGATTGGATTGATAACATGAGGTCTCAACACATGTCACTAGGTAATGAAGCATAGACTCAAAACAAAATTGTATAATATGTAAGCAAATAAATAGGTGAATGTGCAAGGATTGAGAAAAAAAAGTACACTCCTGTGTGTTGTGAAGAGGATCCCTTCTGCACCCGAACTCCCAGACCCAAGGTCACCCCCCCCCCCCCCCCCCCCCCAGATTAGGAGGTTACCCTCACTGACAGCCTCCTAACACTCCATCTCCATCTTCCACCCAAACTCCACTGCCCCAGCTGGGCTGACCCTGAGTATTTGAGGGGACCTTCCCGCTGCCAGCCCATATGTTGTGGATTGGTCAGGGACCTCAGAATATTCCAGGCATCTCCTCCTCACCTCCACTCCTCATCTCCAAGTTTCTAGAAGTTGGGGGGGGGGGGTCAGAGGTTCTGTCTGTGAGTCATCTAGCTAGGGAGTGCTACAGGATGGAAACCGGAAACACTGCAGGTGGAAGGGGAGCACACGGGGGGCTGGGTAACAGTGTGAAAGGTATGGTGCACAGCGAGGGTGATCGGTGCGGCGGGGGTGCTATTACTGGAACCGATCCCCTGTATCGCTCTCTTGCAGCAGCTGAAAGCTGGTGGGGGGAGAGAAGAAGCCAGCTTTTAGCTGCTGCAGAGAGAGCCATATAGGGAATAGGTTCCAGTAACTGCCCCCCCCCCCTGCCGATCACCCTCCCTACCCACATCCAATTTACCCTACTGCCAGGGCCCCCCTGCTTGCCCAGGCCCTGTACAGGAGGACCAGTGGTACTCCCATAGCCACAGCCCTGACGAGAGCAGCAACTCTTGCCGCTGTTTCCCTCCTCATTGTGCAGATTGATAACAGGAGCCATTGGCTCCCGCTGCTGTCAATCAAATTCTGTGATGAGGAAGCGAGGGGCTGGGCCGAGTTGCCTGGTCTGTGTCAACAGACACAGACAGGGCGGCTTAGGAGCTTTCCATGGTGGCACTTACCGAAGACTGAGAGCGCTGACCGGAGTGTTCTGGCGGGGGGGCCGTCCCCCTGACAGAACACTTTAACACAGCAGGTAAGATCGCTGTACTAACATCAGATTGTTAGTACAGTTGCTCCGACCTGAGCTGTCCTTTTTTTTTTTTTTTCATACTTGTGGTGAGTACAAGGCTTAAAGACAGCTTTATACATGCAAAGTGTGAACGTTCAAAGTACTTGAAAAAAAATCTGAAAATGACCCAGTTTTTTTTTTGGACAGTGAAAATTGAATAACTCTGTGAATGTTTTTACTTTTTATTTTTAGCTGTTTTCTGACAAATTTTCAGGCATTCTGTATTTTCCTTATGCTGCTAAAATTGTTTAAGAAAGAGTTTGGAGGTATGTAAATGTTGTGTGAAAAAGTTTTGTGAAAAAAATGGTACATAGATCGATGATCGTAGAGAAAATACTGCGATACTAAAATGTGCTGTCTGTAAAAGAAGAAACCGCAGAAAACAGACAGGAAGTGTGAATAATGCCCCGTGTTCATTTGTTTTTTTTTTCCATGTAAGTGACAACAGGTTGACCGTCAGCGTAGAACACATAGGGGCTTTTTACTTCCCGTTTCCTTTTGTGCATTGTCACTGTGACTGTTTTTTTACTATCACTATCTTCATCTGTCACTCTTTTCATTTACTACTATTTCCAGAAAAAAAACACAAGAATGTCATAATAACACCGTCTAGTGAAACCAGCGAAGCTCCAACAGACTGACAGTTGGTTTACAGCCCAACAAACAGTCCTAAGTCTACTAAATAAAGAATACACTATCCTAAGAGACAATCATGTTTAACAACTGTAATCTAGATGTGTATTTTGAGAAATCTGCCAGATCAGTAATATTCTAATAAGTATCTACAGAAAACTGCTGAATCTTGAAACATTTATTTTTAAAATGTTTTTCTTGATGAATGTCTTTTTAACCGAAATAACTTTGTGTGAATTAGAGAAACTGATGGATTATTGATATCATTTCTAGCTATTAAATTTTGTTTAATTTAATAGCTAGAAATGATATCAATCTTAAAACATTATCTTTTTCTACCACTAGATGTCCTTAATCTAACGGCCAGGCATCATTCAACTCACTTTTTCTGAGCCCAGGTCATCCTGTACTTCCCCAGCAGTGAAAGAAGTAAAATGGCCAAGTCCAGAAATTATAAAAAAAAAAAAAAAAAAATACTTGCAGACGGGCCTCCATACTGCAAGAGTTAAAGCAGAACTAGAGGCAAACCTTTTTGTTCCTCTCTCCAACAGGCTTCCTACACACTGTGCAACCGGTCCCCCAAAGGCAATCTAGTCTGCAGTCACACTATGATGGCCAACAGCCCTGCATTGTGTGTGAGGATGGAGAGAGAGACTCTCTTTCCAGGACCAAGAGCAGAGGAAAGGGCCAAAGAAAGTAGTAAGGTAAGTATTAAATCAGAGCTCCACCCAAAAGTGGAAGCTCTGCTTCTTTTGTCTGCCTCCTCCTAAACCCCCCACCAACCCCCCCCCCCCCCCCCCCCATCCGCTGCCACACTTGGCAACTTTCGGGGAGGGGGGAGCGGGTACCTGGCAGGTACCCACTCCCACTTTCGGGTGAGTTTGCCGCGGTGAACTCAGTGTCTTTATTCAATCTTACTAACTATGTAACTAGGTACATATTGCCTACCTCAACGTACAGATATATTATTAACTATACTGTATATAGGTAAGTTATACAATATTAAAATAGTGATAAGATTAAAGACCCACTAAAGTGTTTGTAACGGACGGCCCAGCACCCCACTTGGGTGCTTCCGCCAAGATACAGCTTCCTCCACTCTGGAACCAGGTATTATAGCTGAGCATTGCACCCAAGAACTAGACAACACTAACTTAGGTGCAAACTGGAATTGACTTTATTGTAAATTCACACAGAATATTTACCACACAAAATCAGGTAAGAGCTTGATCACATTATCCTAAACAATGCAAACTGTAAACAGTGATAGCAGTACATCTAATAAACAGCTAACATAAACATAAACAGTAACCTAATTATACAGTAAGCTAATAAACACAAACATATAACATCCCACAATAGTTTGGTAACAAGGTGAAGTGGACACAATACTAGCAGACAGACAGAAAGAATAGTTGACACCTAGGAGGCACACAATGGGGAATTTTACCTTGAGCGAAAGACACCTAAACAGATTACAGCAGGAGACCCCAGCATTGGGTTGTTTTGAGCAGATTATACTAAAATCTATTCAGATTTTGAGTCTAGGAGGGGCGGTGAAGCAGTCATTGCTGGTTTGGATCCCCCAGGTCCCCCCAAAAGTCCCCCAGCCTCACACCTCTCAAAGAATAAAGCTCCCCTCAAAAGCCAGGTCCCATAGTCAATAGGCAAGAGGCTACCCTGCTGTCCCCTCCAAAAGTACCTATCCCATTTGGGTCTGTCATAGTGATTGTAACCTAATTTAAAAAAAAAAATAACAAACAGCGGCCCAAACCTCCTCTTCTCTGGGTCCTCTGCTGGTGCTCCTCGCTAGGGATGAGCCGAACACCCCCGGGTTCGGTTCGCACCAGAACCCGCGAACGGACCTAAAGTCCGTGCGATCTTAAGAACCCTATTAATTACAATGGACGCGAACGTTCGAAATCAAAAGTGCAAATTTTAAAGGCTAATATGAATGTTATTGTCATAAAAAGTGTTTGGGGACCTGGGTCCTGCCCCAGGGGACATGTATCAATGCAATTATTTTTTTTTTTTTTTTTAAATGACCGTTTTTTCAGGAGCAGTGATTTTAATAATGCTTAAAGTGAAACAATAAAAGTGTAATATTCCTTTACATTACGTACCTGGGGGGTGTCTATAGTATGCCTGTGAAGGGGCGCATGTTTCCCATGCTTAGAACTGTCCCTGCACAAAGTGTCATTTTTGCAGGAAAAAAAGCTATTTAAAATCACTCGCGGCTAATGCATTGTCGGATCCCGTAACACAGAGAACAGTCATTCATTGAAAGTCATTGATAAAAAAAAAGTCATTGATAAAAAAATAAAAAATAAAAAGCGTGGGGGTCGCCCCAAATTCATTTACCAGGCCCTTCAAGTCTGCTATGGATATTAAGGGGAACCCCAGCCAAAAAAAAATAAATAAATGACGTGGGGCCCCCCCTCAAAATCCATACCAAACCCTTATCCGAGCACGCAACCTGGCAGGCCGCAGGAAAAGAGGGGGGACGAGAGCGGCCCCCCCTCCCTCCTGAACCGTACCAGGCCACATGCCCTCAACATTGGGAGGGTGCTTTGGGGTCCCTCAGATCCCGGCCCCCCCCCCCTGTGTGAAATGGTAAGGGGGTACTTACCCCTACCATTTCACCAAAAAAGTGACAAAAATGGTAAAAATGACAGGAGACGGTCTTTGACAATTCCTTTATTAAAATCTTCTTTCTTCTGGTCTTCCTTCTTCCTTTCTTCATCCTTCGGTTTCTTCATCTTCTCCTTCTGGTATCTTCTTCTTCCATCTTCTTCTTCCTCCGATCCGCTTCTTCTTGCTCTGGTCTTCTCGTCCGGCATCTTCTTCTTGGCGTCGGCGTCTCTTCTTGGGCCGATCAGCGCAATGGGAGGCTCCCGCTGTGTGAGGCTTCGCTGCATCTGACAGGTCTTTTATAACGGAGGGCAGGCAAGCTTTAGGAGGAGGCAGGAGTTCACATGAATAGCTGCGCTGGAAATTTACACACATTGAAAACCAATCGTGAAAAGAAATTTAGTGAAAATTGGTTCTACCTTGAACCAATGATTTGTGCGTAGATGCAATCTGATTGGCCCAAAAAGCCACTATTAAAATTGCACCACCCAAATATTAGACAATTACAGTGCTTGTAAACATGTGACCGTGAACAAAGCCTCATGCAATAACATCTCAGAAATTTTCTTTTAAAAATTGTGTGAAAAATAAAAAATAATGGTAAAGAAAATTATAAATAAATAACAGTGAAATATCATGCAAGAAAGTCCACACAGGGTATTGTAATCCTGTTGCTAGAGTTCTCGTGGTGTTCCTATACTTGACACCCTCGGAAAGGAGTGATTGGAAAGAAGAGAAGGATCCTCCACCAAATAAAAAGACTGCCGCTTACCAGCTAATTTGATCCCTGTGTTAGAGAGATCAAAAGGGCCTGTGGCATATCCCCCTGCCAGGGTCTCTATCCGGGGTCTTCCAAGTATCTCTCACAGTATATGGGTACACTTAAAGATCCTGTCTAGGTGATCCTTGCTCTCTTCCACAAGCGTTTACATGTAAAACAAACGGGTATCCATAGCGCAATACTGCTTTAAAATTTTATTCATATATAAAAACCATATCGCACTTACATTTGGTATGCAGTCAATAGGCAAGTGTTAAAAGCAATCTCGAGCCGGCCGGCTCTTTCTCTCTCGCTGCCAGTCGCTTCCTGGATGGACGGGGAATGGAGGTGACGTCAGCACGCCGCTGACGTCACCTCCATTCCCCGTCCATCCAGGAAGCGACGGGCAGCGAGAGAGAAAGAGCCGGCCGGCTCGAGATTGCTTTTAACACTTGCCTATTGACTGCATACCAAATGTAAGTGCGATATGGTTTTTATATATGAATAAAATTTTAAAGCAGTATTGCGCTATGGATACCCGTTTGTTTTACATGTAAACGCTTGTGGAAGAGAGCAAGGATCACCTAGACAGGATCTTTAAGTGTACCCATATACTGTGAGAGATACTTGGAAGACCCCGGATAGAGACCCTGGCAGGGGGATATGCCACAGGCCCTTTTGATCTCTCTAACACAGGGATCAAATTAGCTGGTAAGCGGCAGTCTTTTTATTTGGTGGAGGATCCTTCTCTTCTTTCCAATCACTCCTTTCCGAGGGTGTCAAGTATAGGAACACCACGAGAACTCTAGCAACAGGATTACAATACCCTGTGTGGACTTTCTTGCATGATATTTCATTGTTATTTATTTATAATTTTCTTTACCATTATTTTTTATTTTTCACACAATTTTTAAAAGAAAATTTCTGAGATGTTATTGCATGAGGCTTTGTTCACGGTCACATGTTTACAAGCACTGTAATTGTCTAATATTTGGGTGGTGCAATTTTAATAGTGGCTTTTTGGGCCAATCAGATTGCATCTACGCACAAATCATTGGTTCAAGGTAGAACCAATTTTCACTAAATTTCTTTTCACGATTGGTTTTCAATGTGTGTAAATTTCCAGCGCAGCTATTCTTTTGCATTTGTACTTTGTGTGTGTATCTCACCTCAAGTTGCGGCAGGAAATTTAGTTTATTTCATTTTTCATTTATGGGATTAGTTTTTTTGTGTATATACACATTAATTGGGTAACACGTTTAGATTATCCACTTATTTTATGAGCCAGACAGCGCTGTTACTCCAATATACAGGAGTTCACATGAATTTGATGCGAACGGCCCAAATAGTTCTGGGCTCGCCGAACGGGCAACGGCCCGATTCGAACATGGGTTTGAATCGAACACCGGGCCCATCCCTACTCCTAGCTCCTCCTCTCAGTGTGCCCCCATAGGAAGCAGCTTCCTATGGTGGCACTATATAAAGTAAGACATGTGGGTTAACAAACCCTTTAACCACTTACGGACCGTCCGCTGCAGTTTTACGTCGGTTTTTGAAGAGGGATATCATTGTTATGGCAGCGGCTAGCTGCCATAACCTGGATATCCTCTTCTTCGGCAGGCGGTCCCCTACAAGATAAAAGAAACACATGGGTCCCAGAGACAGCAGGGACTATACTTATTGCGCAGCGCGACTCGCGTATGCGCAGTAGGGATCCGGGAAGTGAAGCCACAAGGCCCATACCGAAGATGGTGGCAGCAGCACCAGAGAGCCAAGCAACAGATCGGCTTCCGACATCGCTGGACCCTGGGACAGGTGAGTGTCCATATTTTAAAAGTCAGCAGCTTCAGTATTTGTAGCTGCTGACTGATTTTGGCGGAACTCCTGCTTTAAGTGTAAATATGAGATCTGAGGTCTTTTTGACCCCAGATCTCATATTTAAGAGGTCCTGTCATGATTTTTTCTATTAAAAGGGATTAAAAGGGATGTTTACATTCCTTGTAATAGGAATAAAAGTGAAAAAAAAAAATGTTCTTAAAAAAACATTGTAAAAAAAATAAATAAAAGGTAAAATAAATAAGAAAAAAAAATTTGAAACGCGCCCCCGTCCCGACGAGCTTGCGTGCAGAAGCGAACACATACGTGAGTAGCTCCCACATATGAAACCAGTGTTCAAACCACACATGTGAGGTATCGTCGCGATCGGTTGAGCAAGAGCAACTCTGTAACTCAAAACATGCAACCTGTAGAATTTTTTAAACGTCGCCTATGGAGATTTTTAAGGGTAAAAGTTTGTCGCCATTCCACGAGCGGGCGCAATTTTGAAGCGTGACATGTTGGGTATCAATTTACTCGGCGTAACATTATCTTTCACAATGTAAAAAAAAATTGGGCTAACTTTACTGTTGTCTTATTTTTTAATTCGAAAAATGTATTTTTTCCCAAAAAAGTGCGCTTGTAAGACCGATGCGCAAATACGGTGTGACAGAAAGTATTGCAACAACAGCCATTTTATTCTCTAGGGTGTTAGAATTAGAAAACATTATACATTTTATTTCTAAGTAATTTTCAAGCGAAAATTTTTTTTTTGTACACAACAAATCTCAGAAAGAGGCTCGGTCCTTAAGTGGTTAAACCTGAACACATAGGAATTACACAGGTTCTGAGGCTAATTGAATGCAGATAAGGCACTAAGTGAGTTTAATTACCACCTTAATCAGCCACAGAACCTGTGTAATTCCTATGTGTTTGTTTTTAAAGGGATGAGTTGGCAACCCTAACTATTACACAACATAGGGACAGGCGACACAACATTTACAATGTAAACTATTGGCTGTACTTTAAAAACAAGATGGTATAAAGTCCACGCTGCAGTGTTAGTGCATACACGTTATTTTCCAGGAACTCACTAAACGAATACGATAAGCGAAACCGAGTTCAAAGTTTGCTTTTATCTCTTGATCAGCTGAACGAGAATACACTTCCTTGTAAAGTTCCCGCCTATGGCGTTAAATGAAGTCACCAGTTCCTCCCTTCAGTTGACATCATCTCACCTTTCAGAAGAATGTTTTTCTTACTTTCATTCTACAGCTCAGCTACATTACAAATGAGATTTTGCCAACTTTTTTTTATCTTGGCCTGTAACCCTTTGTTGACTCATCTGCAATGTTAGGAAGTCATTTGAGGCAGTTGTCAGCTAGAGGGTTAATCTCTCATAGGTGATTAACGTCTCATGTGTAGTTTAGCCCCTTGTTGGTGTGTAGTGTGGTTAGACGCAGGAAATCCTGCAAACTGATTTCTTAATGATATATACGACGTACAATATTCGCCAAGTTAGCAGTTATTGAAAAAGCGCAGGTAGACCTTTATTCCGGCTTTCTTACAGATACAGCATATTTTATTATCTAAATAATGATCATAGTCCTTCCATAAAAGAGGAGATCGCATTTAGCGATTTGGGATGTAGATTATTACAGCTTACTTTAGTGTCGCAGATTGTATAAAATCGGTTGCCGTTTCATTTCTGCTCATTCACACAGTGATTGGATGAAGCAGTCACATGATAACCAGAAAATGAAATTTCCTAGCTTAGCTTTCATAGAGTTTAGAAATCCCCTTAGCTTTCATACAGTAACAAAACCGCTTTATCTCACTACAGGCCCACGGTGGTTGAGTGGTTAGCAGTGTTGCCTTGCATTGTTGTGTCTGTATAGGTTTCCTGCCACAATCCACAGAAATACTGGTACACTGACTACTGGCTTCCTCCTATATTGGCTTTGCAGTGTTTGTTACAGGACAGGTAAAGATTATCACACTATGGGCTAAAATGTACCACATCCATTATTATTATTACAACCTCAAAAACCCATTTATGCCGGTGTTCTATAAGATTACCGCTTCCCATCAGATTGTGACGTTCCGGACAAAAATTACTTACTGCGCATGCGCTATGCGTTCCAACATGCGTTCCACGGTGCTATGCTTTTCAAACACTTCATGATATGAAGGGTAGCGGTAATCTGATAGAACACCCATGCGGACATCTTACTACACCCAGCTACGTCTTGAATTTCAGAGTCATTTTAGCAATAAATAAATATGGAAGCCTAAAGATTTAGCACTGAGCAGTGCGGGGAGTACCAACATGGCCTCCGCCACCTTCCTAATGCTGGAGTCCAGCTTCTATCCAAATTTTGAAACATTCAAACAGCATCACAGATATCAACATACTATATTTATTTATATACGCTCACTTTATAGCTAAAATGACTCTGAAATTCAAGACGTAGCTGGGTGTAGTAAGATGTCCGCATGGGTGTTCTATCAGATTACCGCTACCCGTCAGATCATGAAGTGTTTGGAATGCATAGCACCATGGAGCGCATGTTGGAACCCATAGCACATGCGCAGTAAGTAATTTTTGGCCAGAACGTCACTTCCGTTACACAATCTGATGGGTTGCAGTAATCTGATAGAACACATCTTACTACACCCAGCTACGTCTTGAATTTCAGAGTAATTTTAGCAATAAATAAATATAGTATATTGATATCTGTGATGCTGTTTGGATGTTTAATCTTGAAAGCCTAAAGATTTAGCACTGAGCAGTGCGGGGTGTACCAACATGGTCTCCGCCACCTTCCTACTGCTGTAGCTACCGAGGATATCTCCTAAACCTGCACGGTTTATGAGATATCCCCTGTTCCCTGCATGTGCCAATGTCATTGGCACATGCATACTGGGGAAAACTGAAGCAATGGCACCTATGTGCGGTTGCTGCAGTCTCCGTGCTGTTACCGGCGGCTCCCACACGCATGCGCGGGAGTGACATCATTGCGGCTCCGGCCAATCACAGTGCCAGAGCCGCAATACCCGGAAGTAACTCCGGGATGACATGTTGGCGGCTGGAGGGGGAGACGAGGACCACTGCGGGGGCTTCGATCTAAGGTAAATAATACATAATGAGCTAGTATGCTATGCATACTAGCTCATTATGCCTTTTTCTTACAGGGTTTTTTTTTTTTTATCGTTTATCGACAATGTAGACTATATATATATTGTATCTGTTCACAAATATCTTTGCTGAAATGTCTTCACTGAAATATCCCAAGAGGTTGACGTGTTTCACATCAATAAGCTTCTTCAGGACCTTTACATCTTGGTAGCAAAGAAAAATTTTCTAACTTAAAGTGGAGCTCCGTCCTGGGGAAAAAAAAAATTTTTTTTAAAAGTCAGCAGCTACAAATACTGCAGCTGCTGACTTTTAAAAATCGGACACTTATCTGTCCCAGGGTCCAGCAATGCGGGGGAACGAGACCCCCCCTCGTTCCACGAGCCGCTCGCGGCGCCAGCATTCCTAATGTGGAAACCCGGCTGTGGCTTCACAGCCGGGCACCCACTGCGCATGCGCGAGCGGCACCGTGCGCCGTGATTTGACGCTCAGTCATCTGGGACACGTGACAGGTCTCAGATGACTGTGCGGCGCCGAGGGGGAAGTGACGTTTAGCCCGGGCACTGAAGGTGGCAGACTACGAGGGACCCCATAGCAACAGGCATTTGGAGGCGAGTAAAAAATTTTTTTTTTTTCCAATTATTTTTTTTTGATTTTTTTTATGATTTTTAAGCCCCTTTTTTTTTTTTGACTGGAACCCCACTTTAAAGTGAATGTAAACCCACTCTCATCCTTTCTAAACTACTGCAATATTGGTTATCTAGAAGGATATACATGCCTCCTGCATGTATACTTATCTGTCAAATGTCTCCCCTCTGTCTGCTATGAGACCCGAAAAACTGCAGATTTTGGGTGGGTCTGTTTTCCAGGGCTCAGTGGGTGCAGTCGTGATGTCAGTAGACTCCCCGCCCACCTCTACACTCCCCTTATCAACATGCATTTTCTCCTGTGTATTTCTTACACTGAACTTCTGCTATGATCACTAACATCAGCATGCCAAATTTTAAATGTGTGAAAATCTGCAAAGCTTCCATCAGATATGAGAGGAGAGTAGCCTGATCCACCTGAAATCTTATGTCTAGATGTATCTCATGTAGGCAGATGCCCACCAAGACACACGTCACTAGTGGTTCTCCCTGCTCCTGCTGTACGCTAACATAGACAGGAACAGGAAAGCCAAATGTTTCTGTTTCTGAAGTACTCTACATTCACCCAATGTTTGTGGGCACCTAAAATAACTAATAAAGGTAACAGGTAAAGGTAACAGGTGAGAGCAATCATAGACATACTAATGTTAACCAGCAAATAACCAGCAAATAATGCAAATGTGCCAAAAACGTTTTTACCACACCCAAACTGCTGGCTGGGGGTTTTCGTATGCTACAGCCAACCAAAAATGCTTTGCTTCGGAAAAAGGAATTAAACCTCCTGTTGGATTCGGTGGGCACTACTACTATTGAAGTGAATGGAGCCGTGCTGCAACCGCCCTGCAACCTTGTGCAATAAATGTTGTTGTGGTTCATTTGTGCAGAATTTAAGTGCTTAAAACAGGTGGTGAGGCTGTCAGGTAAGTGGGTGATTTGTCACCAGCACACCAGGAATCTCCAAAAAGGTTCCAGCTCTTTATTGGACAAACACATCACAGCAAAAACAAGCAAAGTTTCGGGGCCCAGCAGGACCCCTTCATCGGACATGTTATGTCACATACCTGATTAGGAGTCCTACGTGGATCCGAAAACGTTGCTATTTTTCGCCGTGATGTGTAAAGCCCCGTACACACGGTCGGATTTTTTCATGGATTCTGTCCGATCGGACAATGTTGTTGAAAAATCAGACCGTGTGTATGCACCATCGGACAGTGTACGTCGGATTGTCCGACGGACAAAGTCTTATCTCCTGCTGGATAGATTTGCCGACAACACGGTCCGATCACACCAAATCCGATCGTGTGTACGGTTGTCCGACCGGACAAAGTGCTACGCATGCTCAGATCACATTACAAGACCAAAGCTATTGGCTACTAGCCTCTACGTAGTCCCGTCGTAGGCAACAAACGTCACCGCGTTCAGAATGATCGGATTTTCCGACAACTTTGTCCGACCGTGTGTACGCAAAACCAACATCAGACAAAGTATGACGGACATGGTCCGACGGACCTGGTCCTCGGATAATCCGCGCGTGTGTATGGGGCTTTAGTCTAATAAAGGGGTGAATCCTTTTTGGAGATCCCTGGTGTGCTGGTGAAATGTCCTGTCCTTTGACCTGCCATAAGGACATGCATATCAGGTTTATGCCCATGCTTATTCTGGGTCTTTAAAAGAGAAGTACAGCCAAAGCTCATTTGGCTGTACTTCTGTGAATCACAGGAGTGCAGCTCGTCCTGCACTCCTGTGACTCGTTTTCAGCAGACAACGGGCTGAAGCCCGCTGTCAGCTGACGCCACAGAGCCAGTCTAGGCTCGGAAAAAGATTGCGATCATATGGTCAGGATGCCTGGACCGGCAACCCGCTCAGCCTATCAGCGAGCCTGAGCCGGCCACTCCCGCCCCCTCCACAGCCCAGCACTTCAGGGAGCGTGGGGGCGCAAAGCAGACAGTGGTGACTGACACTAGCTCTCTGCTCACGGAACACTGAGAACCAAGAGCTTGGCGGTCTTTAATCGCTCAGTTCTCGGCCTTAGAGATGGAGGGGAACAGATGCTGCATCCACCTAGGTAAGTCTGATTCTAAAAGACATTCCCATACTTCTCTTTTACTGACTAAACGATGCAGCAAGTTTAAGGATCCCACCCCCAGATGATGCACTGCAAACAAGTCAGCAATGGCTGTATTTAGTTTGCCTTGAAAAGGTTAATACGGACCTGTTTCTAATTTTGCTTTAGGCATTCACCCCTTTCATTGATGTGTGGGCGAGACTGGCACTATCTTGTTTCCTCCGCACGGCTGGGTGACTCACCTTCTTTGTGTATTTCTGACACTCTTGTTAATTTGTCGTGTGCTTCCAGCCACCAGCAGCACTCCGCTTAACCCATTTTCATCTGACGGTTCCTACAAAGCCCAGAGACAACACAAGGCAACAGGCGTGCTGGTATCATTCTGCCAATAAGATATTTATAACCGTTCTGCCGCAGGGGGGTTAATCATACATCTGGGTATAGCACAGCTGACATGATTATATGGATCTCTAAAGGAATATTTACTTAACCTTGTGTGGCTTTCTCAAAGCCGCCATAGAGGAAAAAAGGGTTTGGCAATGTTTCTGCTGCATTCTTGAATTGAGAAGCAGTCATGTATAGGCTATAGGATAGATCAAGTCCAGTATGGTCATTTAAAAGCAACAGGATTCCAATGCAAGACAGTTGGCTGTGGACCTTTAAACACTTCATATTCCTGATATGTGGCTGCTGTACCATGTACTTGTATGAGGAAGTATCCTGTTCTCTCTGTATTGCATCCTTTAAGTGAAATCCCTGGTGTTTTTGCTACTCCCCTTCCTTTCCTATTAAAAACTGACCACACTAAGCAGGAGAGCACGTTGTGCTCAGTTCTCGAGCTATGCTGGGAACTCAGGCTGCTCTCCTGCAATGATCAGACTTGTCCTGACCCAATCAAAATAGAGTAGGACATATCCACACCAAAAAAATAAAATGTTGGAGATGTGCATTGAAACTGGCATTCGCGAGACCTGAACATGGAACAATAATAACAGCTCCGCATAGCTCAACTAATGCAATCTAGGAAAAGTATGCAACTATTAGCTTAGACTCCCATCAATAGAAATCAGAAATGAGAATATATGTGCACATCAAGCTGGAATATGGTAAAGGCTAGCCACCGGAATAAACCAACGTGAGTGTTGACCTTCTTGACATGGAGCCTAAGCTGTAAGAGCCCTTTCACACTGGAGTGTTGGGGGTGTCGGCGGTAAAGCACCAATATTTTTAGCGGCGCTTTACCTTAATTTTAGCATCGCTATTCGGCCGCTAGCGGGGCGCTTTTAACCCCCTCTAGCGGCCGAAAAAAGGGTTAAAAGCGCCGACACAAAGCGCCGCTGCCCATTGATTTCAATAGGCAGGGGTGCCTCAAAGATGCTGCTTGCAGGACTTTCTTGGACGTCCTGCCAGCTCACCGCTCCAGTGTGAAAGCCCTCAGGCTTTCACATTGGAGTGACAGGAGAGGAGCTTTACAGGCGTTACTTTTAGCGCTATAGCATCTGTAAAGCGCCTCAGTGTGAAAGGGGTCTAAGAGGTAACCCACAAGGAGGTTAAAGTATAGAGCTGTTACCAAGCAGGTCCATTAACTCTTTCAGGATGGAGGGTCAATGTCCACCATGTATATATGGATATGAAGAAAAAGAGAGGATAGGAGGTATAGAGAAAGTGGGAGGTAAAAGGGAGGGGGGGGAGGGAAACTGAATTGGGGTCTGATGCCAATCATGTCACGGGTAGTATAAAACTATATTTCCTCTAAGGGGGAGTACCTCACTCGAAGTATGTTACAAATTTAGAGGAATATCGAAAGTAGTTCTACACAGTCAAGTGATCCCGTAAACTTTTGATTTGCCAGTCTCCTAGGAGATAATTTGTTCCAGGTGGCTCAGAGAGTCCATTTTACATGCCCACTCCTCAAGAGAAGGGGTACCCACTTTATGCCAGTTTCAGAGATCTGGCTGCGGTGAGAAAGTGGCAAAGTAGGCCTTTCTTATCCTGTATGCAAGAGCCAGGCACCATGGTCCAAATTGTGACCAGAGGAGTATTGGGGATCTTTTCCTCTACCAGTTCATAGTACAATTGAGGAATGTTATCTGAAAACTTAGTAATTAATAGGCAAGTCCCCCAAATATGGGTCATAGTTCCTGTGCCATTCATGCATCCACAACAAACATTTGGTAAGGAAGCGTCAATTTTGTGCAAAACTGAAGGGCATCTCTACCATTTGGACAGAATTTTTTCCTGTTCTTTTGGTAGAGATGGAGACTTTGTGGGTTTACATTAGTACCTGTCAACATCTTCTTCAGTGAGGTTAAGTTCCCCTTCCAATTTTGTGAGGAAGTGAGGGTTCAATGGGAATGATTTTCGAAGGAGAAGTTTATATACCTAAAATGTGCATGTGCAGGTCTGTCAAACGTAAACTTAAAACACAGATCCACATTTAAC
The DNA here is from genome assembly GCA_028564925.1 of Lithobates sylvaticus. Taxonomy (NCBI): domain Eukaryota; kingdom Metazoa; phylum Chordata; class Amphibia; order Anura; family Ranidae; genus Lithobates; species Lithobates sylvaticus. Next base: position 210,912,516 of record CM053032.1, read on the forward strand.
CTAGTTACCCCCAAAACTAAAGTATCACCTAAACTATCAGGCTAATACTTAGCTATGTATCCGTGCCAATTTATAAACATTCTCACTATAAATGGTTCCGATTCATAGCGTAGCCTAAAAGTCCAGGTCCACAATATGTTTGCATTTGTAAAGTCATGACATACAGGAAAAATAAAGGAAATTTGCCCCTTTATATGACATATATTCTCACCGAAAGTTCCCTGTATTTGCATACAATCAAAGTTTCGTGTTGTAATGCTGTGCTTCCTGTGTGCATGAATTAAGTATATAGCTTGGGCATGCTAAAACATGCCTGTGGAGTCACCAAGCAGCAAACCAAAATTCCTCAGAATTGTCTTATCCCTTTTTTGTAGGGTTTTCCTTATAACACTTTCACATGCAGCAAATCCAGCATTATTCAGCAATAATCTGCTGCTCCACCTCCGCAAACTGAGGTCCTGTGCCACCTTTTTTGATTACATTATTGGAAGTCAACTTTCCCCGTGAGTAACTAATGCGTGTGTACAGTACAATACATGGGTATTGCAGGAAGCTGGCTGACCTAGGTAAGAAGTACCAGCTTGGCACTAAAAAAAAATGTTTTTAAATAAAATCTTTAGTTAAAGCGGAGCTCCACCCGATTTAAACATATAACCTAAAATGTATATAATAACTTTCAGCTATCCAGCTATTTTTTTTACAGTACCTTTTTTTTTCTGCTGACATGCTGGACTTCCTGTGTATGTGATCGCGGATATGCGCGGGGATATTGCGGCTATTTCGCAATATTCCCTATCCGCACTGTCTCCTGGGAGCTTGTGTCATAGTTCCCAGGAGTCAGTGCGGCAGCCTGGCCCGAGTTATCTCGAGATTTAGAAACCGCACGTGAGGTCATTACGACAGTCACATTCGGAGGGCATTTCCAAAACCAGCCAGGTTGCCATCTTAACGGGGCGGGACTTCCGACAACGCCGCCTGTTGCGATGGCAACCTGAGCTGTTGTCTGCGCTCCAAATTGAAGTTACTGCGCATGCGCGAGATCGGAGATACAGCGCGCATTGCATGCTGGGACTAAAGTGACACTGTATCCTAGAAGAGGATGCCTGTGGGCTTCACACTCCCACAGGCAAGATGAAAACCAACGAACAGAGGCTATATAACTTCATTTATATAGCTAAAATCGATATGGTAAAGACTTATAAAATGGGACAAGTGAGTACTAATTATGATTAATTTAATCAGTGTCATTGCATTTAAAAAAAAAAAAACGATTAGGCAGTGGAGCTCCGCTTTAAGTGAAAGGAGAGGGGTATGGCCTATATTATGCACTTGCCGACTATGTATTGTAGACCTCTGCCCAATTCACAACTTAACAAAATTCACACACAGGGCCGTTTTTAAGGCAGGGCAAAAGGGGCAGCTGCCCTGGGCCCTGTCATTGTTGTGGGGCCCAAAGCAGCTGCCTCATACTTGCCAACTATCCTGGTTTAAATTCCCTCGCCCCTTGAGGTTTTAGTCCCATGCTGTTTTACAATATCTCAGTGTGAAGTGCTGCTATTAATGCTGCCCAGCTCTGCCCTTTTGTTGTGTACAGATGACTCACCTGCAGACCCTGTGTTTACATGTAAATTACCGTCATTCATATGTAAATAGCGGCGGCCGGCGGCATTTATATGTATATCATGCCCCCCTGAGATCATATCCACAGTAATCTCTAGCAGCCAATCAACATGCAGAAATCATGTGCTGTAACCTCTAGCAACTAATCAGTGAGCCATAATGTGTGATGTAACCTCTAGCAACCAGTCAGTGAGCGGTAATGATACACTGTAACCTCTGGCAACCAATCGCAATAGCTGCCTGATCTGATTCAGTAAACAGATTTTGAGTCTAGCTGCTATTTATTGTATGTCTCAGAGCAGGTGGAGAGTGAAACTGCATGGGGGGGGGGGCCCAAGAACGGTTTTGCCCAGGGTCCAATCAATATTAAAGACGGCCCTGTTCACACACAATTCATAAAATTGAACAGGAAGCCGATCTGACCAGCT
>CM053032.1:210915020-210966038 GCA_028564925.1 Lithobates sylvaticus
ATGGAAGATTTACCCTCCATTCCTGTTCAATAGATAACTGTAAAAGGTTGGATTTCCCATTGTCTGTCTGTGGCCCTCTAACAATAATAACCAAGGCAAACAGAGAAAGTGAACAGAGTGGGATAGAGGCAGCCATGAACAAAAAACCTGATGGTGGTTCTGATGCCCCGTACACACGGTCGGAAATTCCGACCACAAAATGCATTTTTTCCGATGGATTTTGTCCAACACTTCTGTTGCATACACACGGTCGGACAAAGTTGTAGGAAAATCCGATCATTCTGAACGTGGTGACGTTCGTTGCGTACGACGGAACTACGTAGAGGCTATTAGCCAATAGGTTTGGTCTCCTAATTTGATCTGAGCATGTGTGGCACTTTGTCCGTCGGAAATCTCTACACACAATCGGAAAAAGTCCGATCGGATTTTGTTGTCGGAAAATTTGAGAGCAGGATCTCAAATTTTTTCCGTCGAAATTTCCGACCGTGTGTACGGGCATAATAACTTTTCCAATCTATCCAAAACAAAAAAGTTTGTTTTGGATAAAAAAAGTTTTTTTACTATGATTTTCAGCAATTTAATAAATACAATACTTTAACTAGCTAGGTAGAAGGAATATAAGGTGTAGAGTTTATGTAACAATCTTCAAAGGTTTGCATTGTGTTACAATGAATAAACGCTTCCATCATTGACCTCAAGTTGATTAATTACAATAGCAGTTCCATCTTGATGGTGCTACGGTTAAAGCTAAATACATTTTAGACATTTGTGCTCTTTCAACCTCATGGTGACAGTTTAGAAAGGCATTTATCTGTTCCAACATGACCGTGCCCCTTTGCACAGAGCCAGGTCTATAAAGACAAGGTTTAACAAGTTTGGATGGGAGGAGCTTGAGTGTCCTTTACAGAGCCCTGACATTAACTATAGTGAACACTAAATAAAACTGAAGTGTCCATAAATCAAAATAATGTATAGTGTTGTAGAGTGGAGAAACTAGGAGGAAACCACACTCATACTAGTAGATATGACAATAAGGCCAATGCATTAGAGCCTCAGTTATTAGCTACTAAACATTATTAAAGTTGTTCTAAAGCCTAAAAGTTTTTATTGCATGCTATGAATTAATGTAAAAATACTTCTGTGTAACAGAATCCTACCCCCCCCCAATTATACTTACCTGATCCAGTGATGTGCACAAGAGCCGAGGCTCTCCTGGCTCTGTCCCTCCTTTCTAGGCAGACTGATAGCAGCAGGAGCCATTGGCTTCCACTGTTGTCAATCAAATACTGTGACGAGGGAGCTGGGGGCGCTGCCGAGTTGCCTGGACTGTGTCAATATACACAGACAGGGCAGCTCAGGAGCAAGTCTGCACAAGCCCAAGTGCTTCCTATGGGGGCACTAACCCGAAGAGGAGGAGCACTGGTGGGGGATCCCAGAAGAAGAGGATCTGGGCTACTCTGTGCTAACCCATTGCAAGGAGCAGATAGATATAACATTTTTTTTAAGAACCTTTAATATCATTTTAATCTGAAATCATATGAATAAGTTATGGGAATATTTTTACATGTCTTGTTATTGTTTATTAGGTCTCATGCACAAGGGGTGTTTTTTAACTCTCCTAGAAGCCTTCCTCCTGGCAGCAGCGTTTTTGCGGAAAATTCCTGATGCTAATAAAAGTGTCTAATGCTTTTACAAGAGTTTAGGTGCATTTAATCGCTTGGGCATTTATTCATTTAATTGGGCAGTGTAAAGAGAAAATTAACACTTAAGCGCTAAACGCGCCTAGCGTTAATTCACGTTTAGACGTGTTTACACTTGTTTACAAGCATCAAGCATTTTTTTCTGCCCAAGCTCCTGGACGCACTGCCAGTGTTTTTTTTTTCCTGCCACTAAACTCTCCTGCCACCAAATGCTTCTAAAAACGCCAGTAATATTAAAGTCACAATGGATCTTGGTGGCCTGAATCAGCCCTCAACTTCTCATATGTGTTTGTTACTTCAACAGCAAGTTCCCGCCACCATAATTCCTGACTGCTTCTACTCAGAGTTTTGGGTGTTCTATCCACCTTTTGCTGTTGCATTATCCATAATTTTAAATAAATAAAAGCTGTACAGAAGGTGGAAACTTGTCATAATGGCCACAGCTGATGTGAAGAACCAGGAACTCAAACACGTTGGTTAAACCAACAAGAGAAGAAAGAAAATGTCAGGTGGTTCAACTCTCCAGCATCTACCAGAAATATAAATTTTCGTTTCGCATAGACTGACCTTTTAAAAAATTGCATCCAGATATATGTCAGTTTGGGCCACTTTATTATTTTCACTATAATGATGGGACAGATTATTTACTCGGAATATTAAAAAGTATGTACAAGTTTTTCCTGTTTATTTTCAGAGTTTAAAAAGCAAATTTTTCTTATTTAGGTGACAATCGGAAGTATATTTGAAGTCCTCTGGGCCATATTTAGACCAGGGACATCTTTTGGAATTAGTGTCCTTAGAGCATTGCGTCTTCTAAGAATCTTTAAAGTAACAAAGTAAGAGCAATCAATATCATCCTTTATATAACATGCATTTGCATTTCTACCTGTTATGTATAGTGTCTTTGTGTATTATTACAATCTGTGTTTATGTAACCAGTCCATGCTATCTATGTTTTTCAGATACTGGGCCTCATTGAGGAACCTAGTAGTATCCTTGATGAACTCTATGAAGTCAATCATAAGTTTGCTCTTCCTTCTTTTTCTCTTTGTCGTTGTGTTTGCTCTACTAGGAATGCAGCTCTATGGTGGCAGGTACATCAGTGTTTACATCATTAAATATATTGTTGTACATAATATGTAAGTCTTATAATGTATTTTATAAGAGAGAACGCAACTCAATTTATTTTTTGCTGTTTGTGTCCCAGGACGTTAGAGGAAATCTTTTTGTAAAGAGAAATTACCTCTTAGACAGTTGTATCCAGAAGGGGGGTGTCCCCATACCATCAAAAACCGAGAAAGAAAGTTTTGCCTAGAAGTACAATTTGAGATGCAGCCTGTGCCCAGTCTGCACTGGGCTGTGCTTGGGGAACATTGAATTTCCTTTGGTTGAGCATAGTACAAAGCACCTGAATGTGTCCTTTTGGGGTACTTTGCACTATCACGGGTAGAACAGCCCATCGTAGCTGGACTCTGATAATCTCATAAAACGCTGTCTACGCAAGCCTTTAAACTGACGTTAGAATGTGTGTGTTTTTATATCGCTGTGGCAAATGGATTACAGTGCTGGTAAATTATAAACTGATAAAAAAATAATAATTTAATAAAATCTCTAAAGCATTTTATTAAATAAAAAAATAATAAATACTACCCAGCCCAGTGAGAGAGTTATCACTATTAAGTATCACAGCAGCAAGACCAGTCATAACATTATGAACCTTATCTCATTCCCCATATCCTGGTGATTGACAGAAGCTGAAAATGTACTGAAATTACTCTAGTATCGATCATGTCCATTTCAGCAAGTGTTAGGATATAGTAAACAATGATTACTGCCACTATGGGAACGATAAAGCCACCTAATCTATGGAGACTAGGGATGAGCCGAACACCCCCGGGTTCGGTTCGAACCAGAACCTTCGAACGGACCGAAAGTTCGCGAATTTTCGAACCCTATACGTTATAATGGACGCGAACGTTCGAAATCAAAAGTGCTAATTACAACGGCCAATATGCATGTTAATGTCATAAAACAGGTTTGGGGACCCGGGTCCTGCCCCAGGGGACATATATCAATGCAAAAAGAACTTTTAAAAACTAACGTTTTTTCGGGAGCAGTCATTTTAATGATGCATAAAGTGAAAAAAAAAAAAGTGAAATTTTCCTTTAAATATGGTACCTGGGGGGTGTCTAAAGTATGCCTGTGAAGTGGCATGTGTTTCCCGTGTTTAGAACTGTCCTTGCACAAAATGACATTTGTAAAGGAAAAAAAGAAGCCATTTAAAACCACTTGCGGCTTTAGGTTTGATCTTAAGTAGAATCTGAACAGGTACATTATGAAGTGTAGCTCCATCCCAAAAAAATCTATTTTTTAGCTTTTTGGAGAACATAGGGAGGGGTTATCACCCCTGTAACATTTGCTGTCTTTGCACATCTGTTCAGAACATGTCACCTCACTTTCCGTCCCAATGACAAATGTTTTTGGAAAAGTGGGGTTTTAATTGAAACAAGGATTGGTGATAAAGTATCAGTAGAGAGGAGATACCTTTTTCCCAAATTAAATCTAACAGGATAGAATTTCCCTTCCTAGGGGTAGATTTCCTCTCACTTCCTGTTTTCTCTTTCCATTTGCAAGTAGGAGTCGTTTGTAAGTTGGATGTTTGAAAGTAGGGGCCTGGCGTATATACTCTGCAGAAATTTGCCCTATTAGATGTTGGTGTAGCCACAAGACTGGTGGGCACAGGAATGGGCCCTGCTGTGAGTTAATAGATCAAGATTTGTAATTGCATGCACCTGTTGAACAGGGCAGAAAAATTGGGGGTGGTGGTGGTGGTGGTGGACGGTTTTGCCACAAGACTGTAAGCTCTCACAGTTACTCTTGGTGGGCGCAGGAATGGGCCCTGCTGTGAGTTATTAGATCAAGATTTGTAATTGCAAGCACCTGATGAACAGGGCAGAAAAATTGGGCCTTTGGCGGTGGTGGTGGACGGTGTTGCCACAAGACTGTAGGCCCTCATAGTTACTCTTGGTGGGCGCAGGAATGGGCCCTGCTGTGAGTTATTAGATCAAGATTTGTAATTGCAAGCACCTGATGAACAGGGCAGAAAAATTGGGCCTTTGGCGGTGGTGGTGGACGGTGTTGCCACAAGACTGCAGGCCCTCATAGTTACTCTTGGTGGGCGCAGGAATGGGCCCTGCTGTGAACTATTAGATCAAGATTTGTAATTACCCGCCCCTGTTAAACAGGGGCTGAAAAATTGTGCCTTAGGCACTGGTGCTGGTGCCACAACACTGCAACCCCTCACAGAGACTGTACTTGGAGCACAGCAGTCACACGTGTTGCGAAGCATTTTTTTAAAAAATTGTAAGTACACGCCCCTGTTAAACAGGGGCTGAAAAATTGTGCCTTAGGCACTGGTGCTGGTGCCACAACACTGCAACACGGCCCTCACAGAGACTGTACTTGGAGCACAGCAGTCACACGTGTTGCGAAGCATTTTTTTTAAAAATTGTAAGTACACGCCCCTGTTAAACAGGGGCTGAAAAATTGTGCCTTAGGCACTGGTGCTGGTGCCACAACACTGCAACACGGCCCTCACAGAGACTGTACTTGGAGCACAGCAGTCACACGTGTTGCGAAGCATTTTTTTAAAAAATTGTAAGTACACGCCCCTGTTAAACAGGGGCTGAAAAATTGTGCCTTAGGCACTGGTGCTGGTGCCACAACACTGCAACACGGCCCTCACAGAGACTGTACTTGGAGCACAGCAGTCACACGTGTTGCGAAGCATTTTTTTAAAAAATTGTAAGTACCCGCCCCTGTTAAACAGGGGCTGAAAAATTGTGCCTTAGGCACTGGTGCTGGTGCCACAACACTGCAACACGGCCCTCACAGAGACTGTACTTGGAGCACAGCAGTCACACGTGTTGCGAAGCATTTTTTTTAAAAATTGTAAGTACACGCCCCTGTTAAACAGGGGCTGAAAAATTGTGCCTTAGGCACTGGTGCTGGTGCCACAACACTGCAACACGGCCCTCACAGAGACTGTACTTGGAGCACAGCAGTCACACGTGTTGCGAAGCATTTTTTTAAAAAATTGTAAGTACACGCCCCTGTTAAACAGGGGCTGAAAAATTGTGCCTTAGGCACTGGTGCTGGTGCCACAACACTGCAACACGGCCCTCACAGAGACTGTACTTGGAGCACAGCAGTCACACGTGTTGCGAAGCATTTTTTTAAAAAATTGTAAGTACACGCCCCTGTTAAACAGGGGCTGAAAAATTGTGCCTTAGGCACTGGTGTGGTGGCATGGATCATTGAGGAGGAGGAAGAGGATAGTCAGTGAACATAAGAGGACAGTCACTCAGCATCAGCATAGGCAGTCTTGAAGGGATGTGACATTAAAAATTATTCGGTTATATCCGCCTCAGGTGCCTGGTAGCTGGTGGTGATCCAAGACTGATTCATTTTGATGAATGTCAGTCGATCAACCGAGGCGGTGGACAGGCGCACCCTATGATCAGTCACAAATCCTCCAGCAGCACTGAATGTGCGTTCGGAAAGAACGCTGGAGGCAGGACAGGCCAGTAGCTCAATTGCATACTGTGCAAGCTCTGGCCAGTGATCCATCCTCAGGACCCAGTAAGCCAGAGGATTTTCGGTGGGAAAGGTGTCCAAGTCTGACCTTGCCCCAAGGTATTCCTGCACCATGTATATCAGACGCTGGCGATGGTTGCTGGAACCGATCATACCTTGGGGCTGCGGACTAAAAAATTGTCTGAACGCATCGGTCAGACGTCCACCTTCCCCACCGCTCCTTCTGCCACTGACCGAAGCCTCAGCAACTCGTCGCCCAGGACCAGGAGTTTGTAGCCTCCCAGTTTCTGGGAACGCGTTGCACAGACCTTTCTGCAAGGCCTCCCTGAGATGTCTCATCCTCTGCTCCCTCTGCGACGGCAAGATAAGGTCCGCAACCTTACCCTTGTACCGCGGATCAAGGAGAGTGGCCAGCCAGTAATGGTCCCTCTCCTTGATCCGAAGAACACGAGGATCCTTCCGCAGGCTTTGCAGGATCAGGGAGGCCATGCAGCGTAGGTTAGCTGAGGCATTCGGTCCGGAGTCTTCTGGGTCACTGAGGATGACATGATCGCCAGCCACCTCCTCCCAGCCACGTACAAGTCCACTGGCTTGTTGGGACTGTACATCATCCCTAAAAGACTGCTGCTGCTGATGCTGAGTGCCAGGCTCCACCTCCATGCTCACACAATCCTCCTCCTCCTCCTCCTCCTCCTCCTCCTCCTCATCCTCTTCCTGTGTGATGGGTGGGACAGAAGGAACACTGTCCGGATAAAGGGGGCCTTGAGAGGCAAGGAAGTCCTCCTCTTCCTGCCTCTGTTCTGCCTCAAGTGCCCTGTCCATTATCCCACGCAGCGTATGCTCCAACAGGTGGACAAGAGGGACAGTGTCACTGATGCATGCACTGTCACTGCTCACCATCCTCGTGGCCTCCTCAAATGGTGAGAGGACAGTGCATGCATCCCTGATCATGCTCCACTGACGTGGGGAAAAAAAACCAAGCTCCCCTGACCCTGTCCTGGTGCCGTAGTCGCAAAGGTACTCATTGATGGCCCTCTGCTGCGTGTGCAGTCGCTGCAGCATGGCCAACGTTGAGTTCCACCTGGTGGGCATGTCAGATATTAGGCGGTTCTTGGGCAGGTTCAGCTCCTTTTGCAGCTCAGTCAGCCGAGCACTGGCATTATAAGATCGGCGGAAATGCACACAGACTTTCCTGGCCTGCCTCAGGACATCCTGTAAGCCTGGGAACCTGCCCAAGAACCGCTGCACCACCAGGTTGAGGACGTGAGCCATGCAGGGCACATGGGTGAGCTGCCCCTGTCGCAGGGCGGAGAGGAGGTTGGTGCCATTGTCAGAAACGACCATTCCTGGCTTAAGCTGACGTGGCGTCAACCACCTCTCGGCCTGCCCCTGCAGAGCTGCCAGAACCTCTGGCCCAGTGTGGCTCCTGTCCCCCAAACACACCAGCGCAAGCACGGCATGGCATCTTTTTGCCTGCGTACTTGCGTAGCCCCTTGTACGCCTACGGAGCACCGCTGGTTCCAAGGACAGAGCACTGGAGGAAGAAGAAGAGGAGGGGGTGGAGGAGAGAGGTGTGTCACAACCAGTAGCAGTAGTCGCGTTTTGGAGGCGTGGTGGCGGAACAACCTCCAACACTACTGCACCTTGTCCTGCATCCTCCCAGCTGCCAATAGAGTGACCCAATGGGCCGTGAAAGAAAGGTACCGTCCCTGTCCATGCCTGCTGGACCATGAGTCAGCGGTAATATGCACCTTACCGCTGACCGCCCTGTCCAGCGAGGCATGGACATTGCCCTCCACATGCCGGTAGAGAGACGGAATCGCCTTCCGCGAGAAAAAGTGGCGTTTGGGAACCTGCCACTGAGGAACCGCACATTGAACAAACTCACGGAAGGGGGCCGAGTCTACCAACTGAAAAGGCAGCAGTTGAAGTGCTAGCAATTTAGCAAGGCTAGCATTCAACCGCTGGGCATGTGGATGGCTGGGAGTGTACTTCTTTCTACGGTCCAGCAGCTGGGGCAGGGAAATTTGCCTGCTGCATTCGGACGTCGGTGTACTGCAAGTACTTGGTTGTGACACACCGAATTCTACACCTTCAGTCCTCTCAGAGCAGCTTTCAGAGAGGACTGAAGGTGTAGTGGGGATGGAGATCCCAGCTGAGGAGGAGCAAGGAGAGGTCCGCTTAGTTCTTTGGTGTGGGTCTTTTATGTGTGCCTGCCAACGAGCTGCATGGCAGGTCGCCATATGTCTGGTCATGCTTGTCGTGCCCAAGCGGCTGATGTTTTGGCCACGCGAGATACGCTTGAGACAAATATTGCAAATAGCAGTGGTGCGATCTGCTGCACTCGTCTCAAAAAAGGCCCACACCAAAGAACTTTTCTGATAACGTGCAGAGGCAGCGCCCTGCACAGGCGGAGCTCTGCGGTGTTGTACAGTTGCTGTGCTGGCCTCTACCTGGCCTCCAGGGGGCATCCTGCCTCGTTGGACATGTGACGCCGCATCCTCCTCCTCCTCGTCCTCCTCCTCATCCTCTCTCCCTTGAGGCACCCACGTGGAGTCAGTGACCTCATCATCCCCTCCCTCTTCACCACTAGAGCAAACCTGGCAGTAAGCTGCAGCTGGTGGAACTGTACTGCCAGATTCCTCAAGCTGGGTATCGTCATCCGAGCCTTCGAATCGTTGGGCATCCTCCTGGAGCATGTACCCAACACTGTGCTCAAAGAGTTCGGGGGACTCCTCAGGAGGACATGGTGGGTCTAGGGAAGGGGTGGCTGATGATGCTCTGTCAGTACCCTGAGCCTGGGTGAGAGAGGATGAGGAGGATGAGGAGGGCTTGGTCATCCATTCTACCAAGCCTTCAGCATGATGCGGCTCCACATGTCCAGCTGCCGAAAACAAAGACGCGCGTGTCCCATGGCCACGTGCTGATGACGATGCACGACCACGTCCACGTCCACGGCCACGTCCACTAGAAACAGAGCCTGCCTGCCCTGTGTTCTTGGCTCTGCACGCTCTGCCTCCCCTTGGCGGTCTTCCAGCCATTGTAGTCGGTAGTCCTGTGGGTGCTGCTGAGAAGAAAATATAGGAGCTCTGTGTGATGCCACTAACACACTAGAAGTCCTATGGGTGCTTCTGCAAAGAAAATAGAGGAGCTCTGTGTGATGCCACTAACACACTAGAAGTCCTGTGGGTGCTGCTGAGAAGAATATATAGGAGCTCTGTGTGATGCCAACTAACACACTAGAAGTCCTATGGGTGCTTCTGCAAAGAAAATAGAGGAGCTCTGTGTGATGCCACTAACACACTAGAAGTCCTGTGGGTGCTTATGCAAAGAAAATAGAGGAGCTCTGTGTGATGCCACTAACACACTAGAAGTCCTGTGGGTGCTGCTGAGAAGAATATATAGGAGCTCTGTGTGATGCCACTAACACACTAGAAGTCCTATGGGTGCTTCTGCAAAGAAAATAGAGGAGCTCTGTGTGATGCCACTAACACACTAGAAGTCCTGTGGGTGCTTATGCAAAGAAAATAGAGGAGCTCTGTGTGATGCCACTAACACACTAGAAGTCCTGTGGGTGCTTATGCAAAGAAAATAGAGGAGCTCTGTGTGATGCCACTAACACACTAGAAGTCCTGTGGGTGCTGCTGAGAAGAATATATAGGAGCTCTGTGTGATGCCACTAACACACTAGAAGTCCTGTGGGTGCTTCTGCAAAGAAAATAGAGGAGCTCTGTGTGATGCCACTAACACACTAGAAGTCCTGTGGGTGCTTATGCAAAGAAAATAGAGGAGCTCTGTGTGATGCCACTAACACACTAGAAGTCCTGTGGGTGCTGCTGAGAAGAATATATAGGAGCTCTGTGTGATGCCACTAACACACTAGAAGTCCTATGGGTGCTTCTGCAAAGAAAATAGAGGAGCTCTGTGTGATGCCACTAACACACTAGAAGTCCTGTGGGTGCTTATGCAAAGAAAATAGAGGAGCTCTGTGTGATGCCACTAACACACTAGAAGTCCTGTGGGTGCTTATGCAAAGAAAATAGAGGAGCTCTGTGTGATGCCACTAACACACTAGAAGTCCTGTGGGTGCTTATGCAAAGAAAATAGAGGAGCTCTGTGTGATGCCACTAACACACTAGAAGTCCTGTGGGTGCTTATGCAAAGAAAATAGAGGAGCTCTGTGTGATGCCACTAACACACTAGAAGTCCTGTGGGTGCTTATGCAAAGAAAATAGAGGAGCTCTGTGTGATGCCACTAACACACTAGAAGTCCTGTGGGTGCTTCTGCAAAGAAAATAGAGGAGCTCTGTGTGATGCCACTAACACACTAGAAGTCCTGTGGGTGCTTATGCAAAGAAAATAGAGGAGCTCTGTGTGATGCCACTAACACACTAGAAGTCCTGTGGGTGCTGCTGAGAAGAATATATAGGAGCTCTGTGTGATGCCACTAACACACTAGAAGTCCTGTGGGTGCTTCTGCAAAGAAAATAGAGGAGCTCTGTGTGATGCCACTAACACACTAGAAGTCCTGTGGGTGCTTATGCAAAGAAAATAGAGGAGCTCTGTGTGATGCCACTAACACACTAGAAGTCCTGTGGGTGCTTCTGCAAAGAAAATAGAGGAGCTCTGTGTGATGCCACTAACACACTAGAAGTCCTGTGGGTGCTTATGCAAAGAAAATAGAGGAGCTCTGTGTGATGCCACTAACACACTAGAAGTCCTGTGGGTGCTGCTGAGAAGAATATATAGGAGCTCTGTGTGATGCCACTAACACACTAGAAGTCCTATGGGTGCTTCTGCAAAGAAAATAGAGGAGCTCTGTGTGATGGGACTAACACACTTCAAGTCCTATAGGTGCTTCTGGGAAGAAAATATAGCTCTGTGTGTGTGATGGGACTAACACACTTCAAGTCCTATAGGTGCTTCTGGGAAGAAAATATAGCTCTGTGTGTGTGATGGGACTAACACACTTCAAGTCCTATAGGTGCTTCTGGGAAGAAAATATAGCTCTGTGTGTGTAATGGGACTAACACACTTCAAGTCCTATAGGTGCCTCTGGGAACAAAATATAGCTCTGTGTGTGTGATGGGACTAACACACTTCAAGTCCTATAGGTGCTTCTGGGAAGAAATATAGCTCTGTGTGTGTAATGGGACTAACACACTTCAAGTCCTATAGGTGCTTCTGGGAAGAAAATATAGCTCTGTGTGTGTAATGGGACTAACACACTTCAAGTCCTATAGGTGCTTCTGGGAAGAAAATATAGCTCTGTGTGTGTAATGGGACTAACACACTTCAAGTCCTATAGGTGCTTCTGGGAACAAAATATAGCTCTGTGTGTGTAATGGGACTAACACACTTCAAGTCCTATAGGTGCTTCTGGGAAGAAAATATAGCTCTGTGTGTGTAATGGGACTAACACACTTCAAGTCCTATAGGTGCTTCTGGGAAGAAAATATAGCTCTGTGTGTGTAATGGGACTAACACACTTCAAGTCCTATAGGTGCTTCTGGGAACAAAATATAGCTCTGTGTGTGTGATGGGACTAACACACTTCAAGTCCTATAGGTGCTTCTGGGAACAAAATATAGCTCTGTGTGTGTGATGGGACTAACACACTTCAAGTCCTATAGGTGCTTCTGGGAACAAAATATAGCTCTGTGTGTGTAATGGGACTAACACACTTCAAGTCCTATAGGTGCTTCTGGGAAGAAAATATAGCTCTGTGTGTGTAATGGGACTAACACACTTCAAGTCCTATAGGTGCTTCTGGGAACAAAATATAGCTCTGTGTGTGTAATGGGACTAACACACTTCAAGTCCTATAGGTGCTTCTGGAACAAAATATAGCTCTGTGTGTGTGATGGGACTAACACACTTCAAGTCCTATAGGTGCTTCTGGGAACAAAATATAGCTCTGTGTGTGTGATGGGACTAACACACTTCAAGTCCTATAGGTGCTTCTGGGAAGAAAATATAGCTCTGTGTGTGTAATGGGACTAACACACTTCAAGTCCTATAGGTGCTTCTGGGAACAAAATATAGCTCTGTGTGTGTAATGGGACTAACACACTTCAAGTCCTATAGGTGCTTCTGGGAAGAAAATATAGCTCTGTGTGTGTAATGGGACTAACACACTTCAAGTCCTATAGGTGCTTCTGGGAAGAAAATATAGCTCTGTGTGTGTAATGGGACTAACACACTTCAAGTCCTATAGGTGCTTCTGGGAAGAAAATATAGCTCTGTGTGTGTAATGGGACTAACACACTTCAAGTCCTATAGGTGCTTCTGGGAACAAAATATAGCTCTGTGTGTGTAATGGGACTAACACACTTCAAGTCCTATAGGTGCCTCTGGGAACAAAATATAGGAGCTCTGCCTGCCTGCCACGAACACACTACAAGTCCTATAGGTGCTTCTGGTAACAAAATATAGGAGCTCTGCCTGCCTGCCACGAACACACTACAAGTCCTATAGGTGCTTCTGGTAACAAAATATAGGAGCTCTGCCTGCCTGCCACGAACACACTACAAGTCCTATAGGTGCTTCTGGTAACAAAATATAGGAGCTCTGCCTGCCTGCCACGAACACACTACAAGTCCTATAGGTGCTTCTGGTAACAAAATATAGGAGCTCTGCCTGCCTGCCACGAACACACTACAAGTCCTATAGGTGCTTCTGGTAACAAAATATAGTAGCTCTGCCTGCCTGCCACGAGCACACTACAAGCCCCTCTTTCTCAATCAATCTTTGTAACTGAATCTATCTAACTCAATCTCTGTAAGTGAATCTCTCTAACTATCTAAATGCAGCAGAGTGTCACAGAATCAGCCTGCTCAATCTGCGCCGGAACAGCATGTGACCGGCGCAGACGGCGTGGCGGCGTTTTTATAGGGGGGGGCGTGTACTACAGCCCCTGAGCTGTAATTGGCTACAGGCGTCCTGCCTGTAGCCAATTATGGCTCTTCGAGTTTCCGGGGCTGTGATTGGCCAAGCATGCGGGGTCACAGTGCATGCTTGGCCAATCATCAGCCAGCAATGCACTGCGTCGGCCGCGCCGGCCGCAATGCATTGCGGGGCCGCGCGCATCACACGAACGGGATGCGAGCGGCCAAAATAGTTCTGGGCTCGCCGAGCGAGCGAACGCCCGGTGCTCGATGCGAACGTGGGTTCGCATCGAGCACCGGGCCCATCCCTAATGGAGACATGATAAGTAACAGCTTATACACTCTGGAGGAAGAAAAGCCATGATGAATATAGATAGGAAAGTGTTTAACAGAACAACAATAAGCTTAATTGTACATAGTTGGGAGTTAGAAAATCACACCAGCCGCTTAGGTTGGCTTGGCTATGCCACCTGCATTTATGATGACATGACAAAATGATGTACAGTATACATTCCCAAAAATATATTTTCTAGCTTATCAAATCACAAGGAAAAAATATATAATTTTCCAGGCTTCCAATAGAATTCTACAAGCCTGAATAAAACGTGATATTACCTAGGTGGTTAAAAGCACATCTGTACTTGTTAGGGTATATTACATTATCTTGACCAGCTTTTTTTCATTTGATGTAGAGTACATCTAAAAATCATGGGTCAAGCCAGCGCTTAGAAAAGTGGTACTCATCCGCTGAGTGAGGTTACTACTGATCTGCTGAGTGGAGGTACTACTGAGCTGGGGTCCTACTGGGCTCCTTTAAAACAAACAGAAGATCAACACACACACAGGACATTTATTTACCAAGCTTCAAAAAAGCATCAGTGAAGCTTCAAAAACACATAAAGCATGTTGGAAAATCGTGAATTTTAATGTGTGTTGAAGTCAAAGCAAGTGTAAATGTGCCCTAAGTATATTCATCTTATTTTACAGATTTTTGCTATCCATTTTCATTTTTTAGCCACAGTATTGCTTTAAATGTAAGTCAGCAGCAACTGTCTCCTTAAGTGCTACACTTTAATGGGATGAATGCAGGCTGAACAAGCGAAATCATTAAAATCCCCCATCCACGATAAGTAGTGTGGAAGAAGGTACCTCCAATGCCAACTCTTGTATTCTAACAACTGCTGCTCCTGCTACTGTCAAAATAATTGAACAGTGACTATATCTGATTGGCTGCAGTCACTGTTTAGCTTAGAAATTTCTGGCCAGCTCCTTTAATTTTTGGATCAGGGGCCACCCACAGTTTGAATTTGGGGTGACTCAGCAGGAATTGTAGAAAATTTGAGCCATGTATAGCAAGCATTAGGGTCAGCAGGTGAGTAATTATACAATTGGTAAACCAGAAGGGATTAAACTACTGTTTTTGTAGAAAGCTTCCTTGAATTGATCATTTACCTGTGGATTCCCCCATATGACTTGACAGTAGGAATTATTAGCTTACAATGAATATTGTGTTGTGTTAGTATTGGAAGCTGATGAGGATGATCGTTTACTTTAGGGTAGAGGCATTGTTTGATTGTAGACTGCAAACACTGAGGAAAACCGCAATCTGGATATTAAAAAAGCAAGCAAAATAATTGACAGCCAGGATAGTACCTTTTTAAACACTGGAGTTTAGTTGGTCTTTTAATATAAGCTCAGAGATATAACTTTGCAATATTGTTGGTACATCTTCTGGCAACTTTTCCTGTATTATGTACTGTATTTATATGGTATATCCTAAAGAAGATTAAATTTGGAAAGACAGGAAACAGACATTTGTATGAGGAAGTGTGTGTGTGTTGGGGCTGAGATATCATTTATGGTGTCGTTTAGGAGTCCAGTATCGGTTTAGGATGATGAGTGAAGATTGTATGCACTTTATTGAGGTTGCTGGAAACCAAAAGGTTTCTGCAACCTGGAATTGAGTGAATGGAGAATAATTCTGTCTCCACACAGACCTTAGATAGGTTGCACTTGATGCTGTATGGTTTTTAAGAAACTTTGAGCAGTCAGGGCTGGTATGGTGTAAGCAAAAGCAAGGGAAATAATCCCGGAAAAACTATGAGAACAAACTGACCAACCTACTATATCAAACAGCACATTTCATGTTATCCAATCCACTAGTTCTTCAGGCAAGCTATTACAAGAATATTTCAATAAAAATTACATACTGTATATACATAGGAAATGGTCACACAAGGTAGGTTGGATTACAGATAGATTGGAATTACAAGCTAGACCATTTTCAGTTGGTGTGATCAACTTACTATACTGACCCTGAGACCTTAGGCTCTCACAAGACATAGCTAGATAGATTTCCTGGAGTCTGAAAACTGAGTTTTTGTTATATTTTACAGATTTAATTTTAATGATGGCACGCCTTCTGCAAATTTTGATACCTTTCCTGCAGCAATCATGACAGTTTTTCAGGTAAGTCTTGCCTAATGCAGATTATTCAACCAATTTTTGCCTAATGCAGATATACTCGTACACACGTACGGACTTTTCCCCGGCGGACCTAAGTCCAGCGGACAATCCGCTGGACACTCTGAGAGCATTTTGTAAATAGTGCCGCCGCGCTAGCTCCGCAAGCTGGCATGGATTTAAAGGGAATCCCCACGCCGAAAAAACGGCGTGGGGGTTCCCCCCAAATCCATGTCAGACCCTCATCCGAGCACGTAGGCCAGGAAAGGGGTGGGGACGAACGAGCGCCCCCCCCTCCTGAGCCGTACCAGTGTTTGATAAGCCCCCACCCGCAGACCCCGACAACCAACGGCCAGGGTTGTCGGAAGAGGCCCTTGTCCTCATCAACATGGGGACAAGGTGCTCGGCCCCCCTTTCCCCAGGCCCCCCATTTGAGGGCACGCGGCCTGGTACGGCTCAGGAGGGGGGGGGCGCTCGTTCGTCCCCACCCCTTTCCTGGCCTGCACAGGCTGCGATAATGAAACTGACATGGATTTCATTTTTTTTCTATGGGGATCCCTTTAAATCCATGCAGCTTGCGGAGCTAGCGCGGCGGCATTTACTGCCTACGCTAGCACGTAACCTGAAGTCACGTGCTAAATGAACGGACTTGCCGATGAGCGGCAAGTCCCTTCATTTCAAAAGTCCCGCGGACTTGCCCACTAACGGCGGGATTGTCCGGTGGACTTCCAAGTCCAGCGGATAATTTGAAAACAAAACCTGAAACTTTAGTCCGCCGTACTTTGGCGCCAAAAAGTCCGCCCTGGACTTCAAAACCTGAAAACTTTAGTCCGCCGTACTTTGGCGCCAAAAAGTCCGCCGGCGACCACACACGAGGGGATTATCCGCTGGTCTGCAGTCCAGAGGATAATCCCGCGGGATTGTCCCTTCGTGTGTACGCGGCCTAAGTCTGCCTTCATGGTTCTAGGGCACTGCTGGTCAACAAGAGCAGTTACTTCAGAAACTTGACAAGTCCATAAATTGAGAAACCAAGTAAAATAGGATGGGATTTTTGAGGTGTGATTTGAATCCACAAAGATATATAAAAACAATACATTTTATTTTTACAAAGTTTTAAAGTGGTACATATATAAATACAATATATATATATATATATATATATATATATATATATCGACCCGATCGCCGCTGGTGTCCCGCGATCGGGTTACGGAGCTGAAGAACGGGGAGAGGTTTGTGTAAACAAACCTCTCCCCGCGCTTCCTACTCTGCCTGTCATTGATTGGCTGTTCCCGGTCATCGGGAAAGCCGATCAATGACGTCAGCCCCGCCCCCTAATGTAAAAAACACAACACACGTCAGAGCCCATAACCCCTCCCCTCCCACTACAACTCCCCTAGTGCTGTTAACTCTTTCACTACAACTGTCATTTATACATGTTAATGCATTTAAATAGCATTTATTGCTGTACAATAAAAAATGTGTCAAAAATGTCCGATGTGTCCGCCATAATGTCGCAGTCACAATAAAAATCGCTGATCGCCGCCATTACTAGTAAAAAAAAAATATTAATAAAAAATGCTATAAAACTATCCCCTATTTTGTAAACGCTATAACTTTTGCGCAAACCAATCAATAATCGCTAATTTTTTTTTACCAAAAATATGTAGAAGAATACGTATCGGCCTATATGTTTTTTTTATATAAACAAAAAGCAAAAAATATTGCATTTTTTTCAAAATTGTCGCTCTATTTTTGTTTATAGCGCAAAAAATAAAAACCGCAGGGGCGATCAAATAGCACCAAAAGAAAGCTCTATTTGTGGGAAAAAAAAAAGGACGCCATTTTGTTTTGGAGCCACATCGCACGACCGCGCAATCGACAAACACACTTGGTATCTTCTACATGTTTTGCCAAGGCTGGCTTCTTCAGGAAGTGTTTAAAGCCGAGTTTCACCCGTTTTTTAGTTTCTTAAAAGTCAGAAGCTACAAAAAGCATAGCTGCTGACTTTTAATAAACCGACACTTACCTGTCCCACGGTCAGCGATTCAGCCGCCCGGAGCCTCGCTCCTCTCCCCCTCCTCTCCTCAGCGCTGTTATAGCAACTGTGGGCACCCATGACGGCTTAAGGCTTCACTGCCGGGCGCGCACTGCGCATGCACGAGTCGCGCTGTGCTCTGCTATTGGCCAGCCAATCTTCTGGGACCTGTGTTGTCCCAGAAGATTGCTGGCAGGGAGGGGCCACCTAGGGCAAGAGGAGGAGTCATCTAGGCCGCCAATAACAGGAGGGAGGAAATGGGACAGGAAGTCCCACTAAAAATAGGGTACACACTCCCCCCCAAAAAAAATCACATGCCACATGTGGCATGTCAGGGGGCGCGGAGTGCTTAAAGCGGAAGTTCCACTTTTGGGTGGAACTCCACTTTAAGTGTAAACAACATAACTAGGTGGAAAAAAACATAATTAATAAATGGTACATACACAGTGTAGATTCATATAACACACCAAATTTACATCACGTACCATGGGTTCCAGAGGTTAGACCTAGGTGTAGTTATGCTGGAAAGGAGTGGGAAATGTTCCCAAGAAACAGGGGGCATAGCCCTGCACCCGGGGGCCCCAAGGTGGATCCCCAAGGTGGATCCCCCAGTTCCCCCGCTCACAACACACAAGCTTTGGGCCAGTTGTAGAAGAGACACAAACGTCACAGGACAAAAATATGTCTAAAAAAAGGGATATATACATATAATAGTAATAAACTATAAATAAATAGATCATATAGGCCCGTGGTCATCAACCCTGTCCTCAGGGCCCACTAACAGGCCAGGTTTTCAAGATAACTGAAATACATCACAGGTGATATCATTTGCTGCTCAGTGATTGCAGTATTCTAGTCTGCATCTCCCCAAGGTAATGCATAAAACATAACCCGTTAGTGGGCCCTGAGGACAGGGTTGATGACCACTGATATACACTGTAGGCTATGGCTCATATTAAGTATATTGTAGAACAAAATATCCTTCTACTCTGCAGTTGGACAGCATCCAATCTAATGCTGTGTACACACGATCGCACATTCCGCCAACAAAATCCATGTTTTTTTCCGACGGATGTTGGCTCAAACTTGTCTTGCATACACACGGTGACGCAAACTTGGTCGAAAATTGCAAACATCAAGTGACGTACAACACGTACCACGAGCCGAGAAAAATGAAGTTCAATAGCCAGGCTCTTCTGCTTGATTCCGAGCATTCGTAGAACTTTGTGCTACGGAATTGTGCATACACGATCGGAATTTTGTTGTCCGAAAATTTGAGATCCAGATCCCAAATTTTGTGTGTCTGAAATTCCGATGGAAAAAGTCCGATGGAGCCTACATACGGTTGGAATTTCCGACAACAAGCTCTGATCGCACATTTGCCATCGGAAAGTCCGACCGTGTGTTCGGGGCATTAAAGTCAACAATTGAATCTGTGCATTCTATAATAGAGCAGAAAGGGGAGTGAAAGATCTGTGGCTTCTTTCTCCAATCATATTACATGTTGAGTTAGTCAGGTTGTTACAGCTGGAAGCTGATTGACTGATATGGACAAAAATACATTTACATTTTTGCAAATCTTTTGATGAGATGTAGTTCTAGCCTGGTATGTACAATATCCTAGTTGTTTTATTAAATGTATTTTAGATCCTAACAGGAGAGGATTGGAACGAGGTGATGTACAATGGAATCCGCTCACAGGGTGGAGTTCGTTCAGGAATGTGGTCTTCCATTTATTTCATCATTCTTACCCTGTTTGGCAACTGTATCCTTACAATTAATGTTATGTGATATTATGTTTACACTTACATTTTTTAAGTATCTGCTCATTAGCAATGTTTTACTATTACTAAGGAGCAGCTAAAGTTTATCATTGGAATGACCCAAATAGTGCACTAGCATTGTCTTTAGTATATGAAATCTCACTTTAATTGATGTCTTCATTACAGTACAAATATTATTGAGTTCTGTAACACTACTAGCTTTCATAAACCCATGCAAAAGGGAAGTCATGCAGGGGTTAAGCAATATTATGATATCATGGACACATTTATGCAACACTAGGAATGAGAACCTTGCCAAAATAGCTTGCATACTGAAAGATAAAGTGGTAGGTGTGGGGAAATTGGCAGCAGTAATTGTAATATAGATTACAATTTAGGAAAGGAAGAAGACTGATTGAAGCACAACTCCAATGCCTTCCTTTAAAGCCTTCTCCATCCCATCTGAATCATCCTTTCCCTGCCACCTGTTTGCTTTTTTACTATTCTGTATACATACATTTTCTTTTTTCTAAGGGGCTTTGGTTTGACATCGCAGGTCCTCTTCATCTTCCTTTGACAATGGTCGATCCTGAATGCTGCACAGAACGTCATTCTCCTATGAGATCAGGGAGACTTGATGACGGATTCCTATAGGTGATGTCTATGACACCCTGGGCTCACAGTAAGTGGGTTAAAGATGTTGAGCATCATTTAGCCCGGAAATAGGCAGACACTGGATAACATAGAAGTGTATCTGGGTAAGACAGCGTAGGTTCTTGGTGTTGACGGCTAAGGCATATAGCATTGTAACATTGGACAGGGAAAGAGACCTTAGTCCTGTATAGGATTTTGCACAGGGTTACGTTCCTCACATCAGGCCGGTAGTAAGAGTGTTCCACAAATAAGGAGCATAAGTGTCCTAGTCATGGCGATCTAATGATATGAATAAAAGCCCTGCATAAGAACAGAAGACAGAACTTTGCATGTGAAGCAAAGGGTGTTGGATGTATAATCTTGGGGATGTAGGTCAATGAGCGTGGTTGGGGAATAGGTGAAAGCTTGGTTCTCTTTCTTATTGGTATTAAAAAAGAGAATTCTTCCATCAATAATCAAACAGTTCTTTGTGCAGCTGTGGTGTAGTGTGCAAGAAAAACCAGACCACTGCCAAAAAGACAGAATGAGAGAATGTTTTTATGCTTTTTTCATTGTGAGTAATAGTGCTCAGGCTTTCATTCAGAGACTCCTCTATGCACTGTTCAAATATCTCACATTTACTTCCATAGCCCCATTTTCTAAGATAATCTTTTTCTACTTTCAGGAAAAAAATGAAAACATTAAGCAGTGATAGTATAGCCATTATAGATACATGATGTTTTACTGAATATAGAAGTGTACAGGCATACTGTAGGGTTTGTTGACCTGCTTTAATATATATGCCCCTATTTACTTAGGGTAGCCAACGTATACTCTTTCTAAAGCTAGGATTGCACTTTCCTATACAAGGCGCTTTTCTTTTGCTTAACTCTTTCATCAGATAGTGACAAAGCAGTGTAGGGCAAGTTTACTGTCATTCAGACTTTAGGGGGTCGGTCTTTGCCCAGTGTACGTAAACAATGCTCCGTTTTTGGTATTAGGAACAGTGCCTAATTGTTGGTGTTAGTAGAAGGAAGTATGTCCCATTGTTGGTGTCAGTGGGAGGAATAGTGCCTTATTGTTGGTGTCCATGCAGGAATAAAGCCTCAAGGGTCAAATAAAGGTAAACAAAGGGCTGTATCCGGCTCCTGGGCCTCAGTTTGGAGACTTCTGATCTAGCCAATCAAAGTGGATTGTCATAGAGAGCAGCTGTAATTGAAATCCAACATCTCTGTGGCCCAAATTTTTGTATCAGCAACATGCGGGTGACACAAGATCTGTCAGCATAGTCATTGAGGATTTTAAAGGGTCATTTGATCCTGAAGTGAGATTTCACTTATACATGGAGCCTGGTGTGCTTAGACACATGCAGTCTTCTTTTATCTTTTTGGTGTTCTCATGGTGACATCTCTGTCATAGTTTCTGTCTTGGTTTCCACCTGCCTTAGATCCTTTGATCTTCGTGCCCACCTTACAGTGTTTTTACCACTTGTGTTAAATAGCATACTATAAATTCAATATACAGAAAGAAGACGTGGGTCTTCCTCATAATGACTTGGCAGGTTTTCAAACCTAGGAATATAAAAGGAAGATTCCTGTGCTAAAAAAAAAACTATATCTCTTTAAAGTACCCTACCTTGGCACTTTGCACAAAACTGATCATTCAAAATATCCTAATGACAGCAACTGACCGAAGAGGTGGATCACAAATCAATCTGCACATCTCTAATTCGAGCAAGCTAAGCTTTACCTAGGACTACAGATGTGCAATTGTAGAGAACATACAGTATATAATATATATTTTAAGATTTTTGTAAGTGTTGGGAGCACAGTTTGCAGTAAGCGCGCAATGTTTAGGCAGACAACCTTGCAAGTGGTAATATGCTTTCACAATTCTTGGAAGTGTTCGTTATCACATGCATAAATTTTCCTACATAAGAAAAGTTCTGCACTTGTAGAAGTATCATTTTCTTTGTAATAGAGAAATAAAGCAATACTTTCTTGCTGAGCATTGAGCTCAATATTACCCAAACAAGGTGGCAGTTGAAATAATATTGCAGACTCAGAGGCAAGTGCCATGTTTCTCATTTAGTGAGATCTGCTCACCAGTATAGTCAGACTTTTAAAGGTGTACATGGGTAACTGTACATTGTTTGGGCCATGGCAGTAGTTACAATGAAACTCCCATGGTGTCTTAGTGTATATTAAACCCTATGAACAATGCCCCCATAGTGTCCATCTGTGTCTGACATTTTCCCAGACATAGAGCAAATCATGTTATTAGGAATCGTAGGAACAGTTGGATGCTGGTGTGTACTGACTGAGGGCACTGTACTTGGGGACCGTTACAAGCCCTAAATTATTATATGTAAGATAGATCCATTTTGCCTCCTGCCCTGACTGGACAGATAGCAGCCAAATAACTGAATATGAATGAGCAACAACAGAGGATTTCTGGAAACATTTGCCCTGGAAGCCAACACAGCCAGCTGCCCCTTTTATGGTAGGGGGAGTTCCCTCTGGGCTTAAAGTAATTGCACAACAGATAGTGTACAGCCATACCATAGTGATTGATAGCCATGTTGAGGGTGGATGTTCTATAGCACACAATCTGAGCAAGGACAGTAAGATTTGTTACCTACTTTCATAGGGACAGATGTTGTCTGATGCCACACTTAAATCAGCACCCCGCCAAAGTCTATCACTTTTACCTAATTGATTAATGGATGTTGCATACACGCTGTGAAAGAAACTTTTTTGCAGAAATTTAAGAGCTTTAAAGCTTGTTAACAGATTGCTTTTAACTACCTGGTATCCCCAAGCAATGTACAGATTTGTTGTATGGCTTGTATTTATTGGTTGGTGTATTCTCTTTGTTTTGATATTATAGTCAACTACAGAATTCCTTTTTGTGTATTTGGTTAACAGCAAAGATGCATAAATCATTAATTATGTATCATTTTTATCCCCACTAATTATCGCTGAAAATAAATGATTTAAAAGCACATTTTCCACACTGTTTAAAAGTGTGCTATCGGATAATTGTGTGAAAAAATACAGAAACAGCAAGAATAATGATAAATCCACATACGGTAGTTGCTCTTGTGCATAATGCTTAAAAATGCACTACATCCTCATTTACCTAATGTGAGCTGGGAATATATTGGTTTATTATAAATTACATTATAGTTATAACAATTCTTTTTTTCCACATCTTCATTAATTATTATTTGCATTTTTTTACTGTAACACTCATTGTTTAGTTTTTTTATTTTTTACTTGCATTTACTTGCATTTATCTGCTACATACAAGGACAGTGGGCTGTGCAGATAAGATCCAAGTGGCCAAAGGCATGTGTGTCCACTGGGATATTCCAAAGAGTACATATTTAGCAGAAGTGGCAAGTGGAGGAAACAATAGGGATCGAAAAGAAATTTCATATCCATCTGATAAAACCTTTTCTCAAAAACCAATCAACGGAATAATGTCTGTTACAGCTATGAACATGAGATCACCACCCAATAAAGCCAAAATCAACCTGGTCAAGTGACTATCTTCTAATTTCTGGTCAAGTGTAACCTCTAAAATAATTTTTCCAAATGTCACACTGTAGCTTTATTCCATAAAAAATAAAGCAGAGCATCATGTGCAGCTGCAGCAAAAAATGCAACCTTTGGAACCGCATTTGAGCCAATCACATTCAATCCTCAATATCAGAATATAGAATTCACAATGCTGGGGGCACATAGGCGATACCTATGACATCAGTTGCAGACACTACAAGGGTATGATTAGAACTTGGACCTCCATGACAACCAATTTAAAGGGGGGAGAAGCCCAAAGAGCAATGGGGCTGATTTAAAGTGGTTGTAAAGGCTAAAGGTTTTTTACCTTTATGCAATCTATGCATGAAGGAAAAAAAACGACTGTGCGCTGCTCCCCACACAGCCCCCCTAATACTCACCTGAGCACCCTCTTTATCCAGCAATGTGCACAGGAGCCTCAGCTGTCCCAGGTCTCTCTCTCGGTTATCTGAGACATAATCACAGCCAGGGAGCCAATGAGGAGAGAGCGGGGGCGTGGCAGAGCTGTCTTATATGGCCCATAGAGTGGGGCTCAGAAGAGAGCATATATCAGTGCCCCCATAGCAAGCAGCTTGCCATTGGGGGCACTAGTCAAGGGGGAGGAGCCAGGAGCACTGGTGGGGGACCCACGAAGAAGAGGATCATGCCTGTGCAAAATCATTGAGAGGGTAAGTATAACATGTTTGTTTTTTTATTTATTTTATTTTTTTAACTATGCCTTTAATATCACCTAAACAAATTAGTAGAGGAGGTTCACTGTGCAAAGGGCAAACCTCCACTTAGCTTAGTAAATAAGGTGAAGCCAATTATATTTAATTATATGTAAAATAAAAACAAATAAGGCAAATTACTGGACGCTTACCTTAATCATTAAGCTGCACATTTTCTACTAAATAAACCCCACAGCTTGCATAAGGGCTAATAAATATATGTGGGCTGAATTCCAATCCCGAGAAGAGAAGAGCAGGATACATTTGAATATTGCACTATCAACAGGATAAAGTGAGGACAGAGATTAATTTACTAGAGTTAATAGGACACACATAAAAAAAAAAAAAATCAATAAAGCAATGTGCATACAGTAAACTCTGCTGATCTGTCATAACATTTGGAATAAATTACATTTTTAATCATAGAAATTACCATAAAATGCAGAGCAGTGAAAATACTGAATAAATATATATATATATATATATATATATATATATATATATATATATATATATATATATATATATATATATATATATTGAGTGGATATAAAAAGTCTACACACCCTGTTAAAATGTCAGGTTTCTATGATGTAAAAAAATGAGACAAAGATAAATAATTTCAGAACTTTTTCCACCTTTTAATGTGACATATAATCTGTACAACTCAATTGAAAAACAAACTGAAATCTTTTGGGGGGGGGGGGGGGGAAAAAAAATAAAAAAATAATAATAGAAAAATAATAATAATATTGTGGTTGCAACACCCTCTTATAACTGGGGATTTTACTGTGTTCAGAATTAAGAAATCACATTCAAACTAATGTTAAATAGGAGTCAGTACACACCTGCCATCGTTTAAAATGCCTCTGATTAACCCCAAATAAAGTTCAGCTGTTCTAGTAGGTCTTTCGTGACATTTTCTTAGTCGCATCCTACAGCAAAAGCCATGGTCCACAAAGAGCTTCCAAAGCATCAGAGGGATCTCATTGTTCAAAGGTATCAGTCAGGAGAAGGGTACAAAAGAATTTCCAAGGCATTAGATATACCATGGAACACAGTGAAGACAGTCATCATCAAGTGGAGAAAATATGGCACAACAGCGACCTTACCAACAGGGGCGTAACTAGAAATCACAGGGCCCCATAGCAAAATGTTGTATGGGCCCCCCCCCCCCCACTACCACAAAAAAAAATGAATTAATGCCATCGAACAACAGATTACCACACTCATGTTGCACAGTACCCAGACAACAGCTTAATTTCGAACAACAAAGTATGCAGTATATTGTATGCAGCCCCTGAAGGACACACATTCATACCCCCATCAGTAAAGACCCCCCAGCAGTACAGACACCCCCACAGCATTACCCACCCCCCAGTAGTACAGAACCCCCCCAGTAGTACAGACACCGCCCCAGCAGTACAGACCGCCACCCAAGTGCAGACCCCCCCATCAGTACAGATGACCCCCACCTCAGTGCAGACCCCCATCAGTACAGACACCCCCCAACCTCAGTGCAGACCCCCATCAGTACAGACACCCCCCATTACAAACTCCCCATCCAAGTGCAGACCCCCCATCAGTACAGATGCCCCCCACCTCAGTGCAGACCCCCTTAGTACAGACACCCACCCCATTACAGACGCCCCATCCAAGTGCAGACCCCCCATCAGTACAGATGCCCCCCACCTCAGTGCAGACCCCCATCAGTACAGACACCCCCCACCTCAGTGCAGGCCCCCCTCAGTACAGACAACCCCCATTACAGACCCCCCACCTCAGTGCAGACCCCCTTAGTACAGACACCCCCATTACAGACCCCCCCATCAGTACAGACCCCCCCCCACCTCAGTGCAGACCCCCATCAATAGACACCCCCCAGCAATGCAGACACCCCCTTAGTACAGACCCCCTACCCAAGTGCAGACCCCCTTAGTACAGACACCCCCCACCTCAGTGCAGACCCCCATCAGTAGACACCCCCCAGCAGACCCCCTTAGTACAGACACCCCCACCCATTACAGACCCCCCTCAGTGCAAACAGACCCCCTGAGTAGTGCAGACCCCACAGCAGAAAAGACGCCCCCCTTTACATACCTCAGAACAGCGGCGTCCTCGAGGCAACGAGCGCAGGCTCCTCCTCCTCTCTGGATGTAAACAGAGAGGAGGGGAGGCGGCTTCGGTCCGCGCGCTGCTGTGTCCCTCCAGTCCAGCATAGAAGGCATAGTGAGCGGTGTTAGTGGTGCGGCTGCCGATACCCACGGGTGTCACCCCCGCTTGCGGGTGTCACCCGGCGCGGCCCGCACCTGCTTAGCAATGCCGCTCACCGGGCCTATGATTGGCTGCGGCCCCATAGCGACCGCATGTGTCGCTATGGCGGTAGTTCCACCACTGCTTACCAAGAACTGAACATCCCTCCAAAATTGATGAAAAGACAAGAAGAAAACTGGTCAGGGAGGCTGCCAAGAGACCTACAGCAACATTAAAGGAGCTGCAGGAATATCTGGCTGTGTGGTACATGACAACAATCTCCCATATTCTTCATACAGTGGTGTGAAAAAGTGTTTGCCCCCTTCCTCATTTCCTGTTCCTTTGCATGTTTGTCACACTTAAGTGTTTCGGAACATCAAACCAATTTAAACAATAGTCAAGGACAACACAAGTAAACACAAAATGCAATTTGTAAATGAAGGTGTTTATTATTAAAGGTGAAAAAAAATCCAAACCATCATGGCCCTGTGTGAAAAAGTGATTGCCCCCCTTGTTAAAACATACTATAACTGTGGTTGTCCACACCTGAGTTCAATTTCTCTAGCCACACCCAGGCCTGATTATTGCCACACCTGTTCACAATCAAGGCATCACTTAAATAGGAGCTGCTTGACACAGTAAGGTCCACCAGAAGATCCTTAAAAGCTACACATCATGCCGAGACCCAAGAAATTCAGGAACAATTGAGAAAGAAAGTAATTGAGATCTATCAGTCTGGAAAGGGTTATAAAGCCATTTCCAAAGCTTTGGGAATCCAGCGAACCACAGTGAGAGCCATTATCCACAAATGGCGAAGACATGGAACAGTGGTGAACCTTCCCAGGAGTGGCCGGCCGCCCAAAATTACCCCAAGAGCGCAGCGACGACTCATCCAAGAGGTCACAAAAGACCCCACAACAACGTCCAAGGAACTGCAGGCCTCACTTGCCTCAGTTAAGGTCAGCGTTCATGCCTCCACCATCAGGAAAAGACTGGGCAAAAATGGCCTGCATGGCAGAGTTCCAAGGAGAAAACCACTGCTGAGCAAAAAGAACATCAAAGCTCGTCTCAATTTCTCCACAACACATCTTGATGATCCCCAAGACTTTTGGGACAACATTCTGTGGACCGATGAGACAAAAGTGGAACTCTTTGGAAGGTGTGTGTCCAAGTATATCTGGCGTAGAAGGAACACTGCATTTCAGAAAAAGAACATTATACCAACAGTAAAATATGGTGGTGGTAGTGTGATGGTCTGGGGCTGTTTTGCTGATTCAGGACCTGGAAGACTTGCCGTGATAAAAGGAACTATGAATTCTGCTGTCTACCAAGAGATCCTGAAGGAGAATGTCCGACCATCTGTTCGTGTACTCAAGCTGAAACGAACTTGGGTTCTGCAGCAGGACAATGATCCTAAACACACCACCACCGAATGGCTGAAGAAAAACAAAATGAAGACTTTGGAGTGGCCTAGCCAAAGTCGTGACCTGAATCCTATTGAGATGTTGTGGTATGACCTTAAAAAGGCCGTTCATGCTCGAAAACCCTCTAATGTAACTGAATTAGGACAATTCTGCAAAGATGAGTGGGCCAAAATTCCTCCAGGACGCTGTAAAAGCCTCATTGCACGTTATCGCAAACGCTTGGTTGCAGTTGTTGCTGCTAAGGGTGGCCCAACCAGTTATTAGGTTTAGGGGGCAATCACTTTTTCACACAGGGCCATGATGGTTTGGATTTTTTTTCACCTTTAATAATAAACACCTTCATTTACAAATTGCATTTTGTGTTTACTTGTGTTGTCCTTGACTATTGTTTAAATTGGTTTGATGTTCCGAAACACTTAAGTGTGACAAACATGCAAAGGAACAGGAAATGAGGAAGGGGGCAAACACTTTTTCACACCACTGTATGTCTGGGCTATGGAGTAGAGTGGAAAGACGGAAGCCATTTCTTACGAAGAAAAACATCCAAGCCTGGCTAAATTTTTCAAAAATATCTGAAGTCTCCCAAAAGCATGTGGGAAATGTGTTATGGTCTGATGAAACCAAGGTTGAACTTTTGGGCCATAATTCCAAAAGATATGCTTGGCGCAAAAACAACACTGCACGTCACCAAAAGAACACCATACCTACAGTGAAGAATGGTGGTGACAGCGTCATGCTTTGGGGCTGTTTTTCTTCAGCTGGAACAAGGACCTTAGTCGAGGCAGAGAGAATTATGAACAGTTTCAAATACCAGTCAATATTAGCACAAAACTTTCAGGCTTTTGCTAGAAAGCTGAACATGAAAATGAACTTCATCTTTCAGCATGACAACGACCCAAAGCATACATCCAAACCAACAAAGGAATGGCTTCACCAGAAGAAGATTCAAGTTTTGGAATGGCCCAGCCAGAGCCCAGACCCGAATCCCATTGAAAATCTGTTGCATGATCTGAAGAGGGCTGTACACAGGGGATGCCCTCACAATCTGACAGAGTTTTTGCAAAGAAGAGTGGGAAAATATTGCCAAATCAAGATGTGCCATGCTGATAGACTCATACCCAAAAAGTGTAATAAAATCAAAAGGTGCTTCAAAAAAGTATTTGTTTAAGGGTATGCACACTTATGCAACCATATAATTTAATTTTTTCATTTTTACTTCCCTTCACCTAAAAGATTTCAGTTTGTTGTTCAATTGAGTTGTACAGTTTATAAGTCACATTAAAGGTAGAAAAAAGTTCAGAAAATGGTTTATATACACACTGTATACACACTGTATATACACATATATATATATATATATATATATATATATATATATATATATATATATATATATATATATATATATATATATATTACAGCAAAACCTTGGATTGAGAGTATGTTGGTTTGAGAGCGTTTTGCAAGACGGGCAACATTTTTTAATAAATTTTGACTTGATATACAAGGGATGTCTTGATATACAAGTAGCGTCATGTCATGTGTGGGGATAATCTTTACATTCCTGTTCTCAGTCAGTTTGTCTTCTTGTGGGTTACCCCAACCCCCCCTCTCCTCAGTCCCCCCATTCTCTCTCCCCTCTCTCTCTCCCCCATCCCGTTCTTGCACTCCCCCACCTCTCCATACTTGCTCTCTCTCTAATTGACACCAATGATTTAATTTATTTTATCCACCAATGGGATTATTTTATTTCTTTTTTTTTAACAGTACAATTACAGTTGGAAAATAGTAGGGAGAAAGGACCACATCAGGGTTACATATGGCAAAGTAAAACAGCAAAAATACCAGCTAATGATAGAATGAGTAATCTGATATATAGATTCTGTCTGCTGACCGACCACCTTCTTCCAGGAAGTAGTATCATTGTAGAGCAAGAATTCAGTATCAAAAATGCCCAACTAGTAAAAAAAGGATAAAATAATACAAAAAAATGGGGAGGTGGTAGGGGAAAAGGGGACATATAGTTTAATGTACTAGAGGTAATTGGACACATAAAAAACACAAAAATCAATAAAGCAATGTGCATACAGTAAATTCAGCTGATCTCGATAAAATTTGGAATAAATTACATTTTTAATCATAGAAATTACCATAAAATGCAGAGCAGTGAAAATACTGAATATAGATGTGTGTACACATTTATATACAATGCAATAACCCACACGTTCCTGCACAAACAGCTGGAACCGACCGCAATCATGAGAAAGAAGTGTCACCAACACACCAGGATCTCCAAAATTGGGTCCAAAACTCTAATCACATAGTATCAAAAAATAAAAGCGACGTTTCGGAGCCACGCAGGACCCCTTCATCAGGCATGTGACAAATTGTGATACAAACAGTTCACTATTTGAAGAACCATTCACCAATCAGTGCAAAGAGGAAATAACCCCCAGCCCGCCCCCTGACATCCAATGACATCATACCCCGTCCATAAACCTGTGTGTTTGCTTCCCTTTTACATAAAACAGCCATCAGGCTGTCATAACCACTTTGGCCACTTTGGCTTGGGGTTATTTCCTCTTTGCACTTTGGCTTGGGGTTTGTATCACAATTTGTCCATACCTGTCGAAGTGATCCTGCGTGACTCGAAATTCCTTTTATTTTTTGATACTTTGCCCAATTTTGCTTTCGATTGGTGCAGCAAGTACAAAAACATGAAACAGTAGAACAAAATTCAATGGTTAGGTCATGTGTTCAGAAAATATAGTGGATTAAGTTTTATCGTGAGAATTGGTAGTATCAGGCTGAGTAAGAAATAGACTATGAGGAAAAAAAAAAGGGAAGGAAAGGGATGGAAAGCCCCCATCCGCGTGACTCCGAAATCAGTCGACTTTTATTTTTTGAGGCTACTATGTTTTTGGACCCAATTTTGCTTTCGAAAAATTTTTATTTCGGAAAAAATGCAGCAAGTACATAAACATGAAACAGTAGAACAAAATAACAATAACAATGGTGCTGAGGTCATGTGTTCAGAAAATATAGTGGAAGGAAAGAAATTTATCGTGGGGTAGGAAATCCAGCAGGCCTGAGTACAGAAATAGACTATGGAAATCCGGCACCCCTAACGGGAACATGCTGTGCAGGAAGATCCCAACCCCACCCATCAGGGTCGAGTCAGCGACCAAGCCGAGGCATAGTCTGGGGCCAAGAGAACGAAATTCACTACTAGAGGCTCAAAATCAATAATCATGAGTATGCAGAGGATTAAAATTTGTGGACAACGCCAAAAGAGGAAAGGCAGGAAAGCTCAGGGTGAGCAGAAGAGAAAGAGAGAGGAGAGCAACGCCTAATACACTGAGATGTCATAGGTTCTGTCATGAGGAGGGAACCAAGGTGACCCTACGTGTTGGGCCCAGGGTTCCCAAACCAGATCAAAGTTTACAGTGGTATTTAGCAGTATACTGGATAGCTGTTCTTGTGACATTATCCACGAAATCTTCCTTTTTGCTGCAGAGAACGAGACTGTCGGTGTTTTCCAAGCCCTAGCAATAGTGAGCTTGGCTCCTAGCAAGATAAAGTGTATCAGTCTCCTAGAGGGTTTAGAGAGCAATGGTATTTGATCATTTAAGAGCCCAATCATTGGGGTCCTGGGAATCCGACTACCAACTAGTTTATCTATTAATTTGAATATAGGTAACCAGAAGGGGCGTATTCTCAGGCATTCCCACCATACGTGGGCCATCGTGCCCACATGTTTACATCCTCTAAAGCACGTGGGGTCTGCTGTTGGAAAGATGGAGGCTAGTCTAGATGGGGTGTAATACCATCGCATGAGTACCTTAAGGCTGGCTTCCATAAGTACTGTATTGAGGATGCCTTTGAAGGAAGAAAAGGAGGCAGTTTGCCATTTATCTAACTCCCAATGAAAGTTAAAGTCGGATTCCCAGGCCGTCATATGAGCTTCTTTGGAGGTCGAAGAGATAAGTGACATGTAGATTATAGATATCCCCCCCCGCTGGTCCATGGCTTGTCCGCACCAAACTTCATAATCGGTAAACTTTGGAGGCATAGGTTTGTCCTTCCATATAGATTGGAGGAAATGAATAATTTGTTGAGATCTATAGAGTTCCGAACTAGGTAAATCTAATTTGGAAATACAATGGCTGCGGAAGAAAGGGCCCGCTGTCGTGAAGTGATGACCAATTCGGTACAGTCCCTTGTCTAACCACCATTTGAAGGCTAATGCATTCTTCCCAGGAGGAAAGAGTGGATTATTAAAGAGGTGAGAAAGTGGCTTGTACGAGGAAACCAAAGTATCTGAAGTCCGCAATGAATCCCAAAGGGCGAGTGAGTGTGACAGAGTTGGGGCCAATATCGAGGGCCTATCCCTTGGAGGGTGCCATAGAAGGTAGTCAAGAGTGAAACTTGGCGTAGCTAATTTTTCTATATTCACCCAATCCGGTTTTTCATATCTAGTATAGACGATTGACAACTGAGCTAGTCTTGCAGCCTGGTAGTATTTATAGAAATGGGGAAGACCTAGGCCTCCTTTTTTCCTATGTAAG
This sequence comes from Lithobates sylvaticus, assembly GCA_028564925.1. Lineage (NCBI taxonomy): Eukaryota > Metazoa > Chordata > Amphibia > Anura > Ranidae > Lithobates > Lithobates sylvaticus. Next base: position 210,947,640 of record CM053032.1, read on the forward strand.
TAAAGTGCTCTTTGAGCTATTCTATATCCCGCCTTCCCCCAGACAAATTTCAGTACTTTACTTTGGAACGCTGTAATGTGGTCTTTCCTTATGGGTATCGGGAGCGAACAGAACAGATACAACAGTCTAGGGAGTAGTGTCATTTTGATAGAGTGCAGCCTCCCTAGCCATGAAAGGCTGTGTTTAGACCAGGCTGACATATCTGCCTCCAGCTTCCGGTACATGGGGGGGTAGTTAGAAGCATACAGGGATTCCGTTTTGGCCGTTAGAGTAATGCCTAAGTATTTGATGGAAGAATCACTCCAAGCAAATTTAAAGGAGTTTTTTAGTAGGTCCACTGTTTCCGATCGAGGGAGACATTCATGGCCGTGGATTTAGAATAGCACCTTCAGGCCCGAGTGATTCCTCTAGTGTTTTACAGATGTTTGGAAGGGAATATAGGACAAAAAGGAGAATGTCCAGCAAACAATCCACATTTGCAAAGACCCCTTTATTCTGACGGATTGCGATGGCCAGAGTTTCAATAGCTATTGCAAAAATGAGAGGGGATAAAGGACAGCCTTGCCTAGTACCTGTCTGAATAGGGATAGGTTTAGAGAGGAACCCCTGGATTCTGATACGGGCCGAGGGGTTAGAATAAAGCGCGTGCAGTATACCCAAAAAATTTGGCCGTGTATAGCAAATAAGTAAGGCCAGGAAACCGAATCGAAGGCCTTGCTGAGGTCGAGTAGCAGCATTCAATCCTTCAGTCTATTGCCCGATCTGACCAGGGATATAACCCTACTTGGTCTTTATGAATATAGTCGCTAGACTAACAATTTAGTTAAGATTTTCACTAGGGATGTTTTCCAACTTCTTCCGGAAGTCTGGCTTGGGGATAACTGGTTGTTGATAGAGAGTTCAGAAATTGTGAAATGCGGCACTAGTGTTTCAGTGAATGTCCTATAGGGATTGAGAGACCATCTGTCAGCTGAACCCAGTTTCATTTCTTTAATCACATCTTCCCCTTCCGTGAAGGGAGCTTCCATTTGTGTTCAGGGGATATGGGAAGGTCCGCCAGGAATTTGGTTAGGGCTTCTTCAGACCCCTGTGAATGTTTGGAAAGCGTTCTAATCCCGGGACTAAGTTTAGGCATGGTGCGATTTGGCGTTAGCTTTGCGGCCAGCATTGACCCCATTTTATCCCCATGGGTGTAAAATGTATTCCCACTCCATCTAATTTGCTTTTCAGCCTTGACTGTGATTAAATTGAGTTCAATCTGACTTTGTCAAGTCGTGTCGCTGTGGCGGTGGAAGGATGTTTATGAGCTTTCAACTGGGTACAGGCCCTCCAGTCTTTCTATGTCTAGGAAGTTGAGCAGCAACTTGCTCTCCTCTGATAAAGGGTTTGTGGGCACCTGTTTCCGCTGATATTCCCTCCACTTTGTTGAGGAAGTATAGGTAGTTACATGGAGAGATTCATTAAGCCTCCATTGATGGCTTGGCTCTGAGGATTGGGTTTTTATGAACATGACTACCAAGGAATGATCACTGATGGTAAATGGTTCTTTAAATAGTGGATTGTTTGTATCACAATTTGAAGTGGTCACATACCTGATGATAGTGGTCCCGTGACTCTTGAAATGTCACTTTATTTTTTTGGTGATATGGGCTATGTGATTTGTAGAGTTTTGTTTTGGACCCAATTGTGGAGATCCTGGTTGTGCTGGTGACACTTCCTTTTATTTTTTGATACTATGTGATTAGAGTTTTGGACCCAATTTTGGAGATCCTGGTGTGCTGGTGACACTTCCTTCTCACATTTATATACAGTGCCTTGAAAAGGTATTCATACCCCTTGAAATATATAGAAGAAGGTTCTCTGGTCAGATGAGACCAAAATTTTTACTTTTTGGCCTAAAAGCAAAACGCTATATGTGTGGCGGAAAATTAACACTGCACATCGCCCTGAACACACCATGTTGTGGGGATGATTTTCTTCTTCTGGGACAGGGAAGCTGGTCAGAGCTCATGGAAAGATGAATGGAGCCAAATGCAGGGCAATCTTAGAAGAAAACCTGTTAGACTCTGCAAAAGACTTAAGAGTGGGGCAAAGATTTACCTTCCAGCAGGACAACAACCCTAAACATACAGCCAGAGCTACAATGGAATGGTTTAGATAAATGCATATGCATGTGTTAGAATGGCTCAGTCACAGTCCAGACCTAAATCCAATTGAGAATCTGTCGCAATTAATGAAAATTGCTGTTCGCCAACGCTCTCCATCCAATCTGACAGAGCTTGAGCTATTTTACAAAGAAGAATGTTCAAAAATGTCACTCTCTAGATGTGCAAATGTGGAAAATTTCAAGGGGTATGAATACTTTTTCAATGCACTGTGTGTATATATATATATATATATATATATATATATATATATATATATATATATATATATATATTTCTTTATATAGATATATATATATCTATCTATCTATCTATCTATCTATCTATCTATCTATCTATCTATCTATCTATCTATCTATCTATCTATCTATCTATCTATCCATAGATATATATCTATAGATATTATATATATATATATATATATATAGCTATACGTACATTATGTCTGCCTCTCTTGCGCTATATATATATATATATATGTGTGTGTATATATATATATATATATATATATATATATATAAACACACACACACCGTATTTATCGGTGTATAACATGCACCTTCAATTTAATGGTGAAGTTTCAGGAAAAAATAATTTTAAATAAACTACTTTCAAGCAAAATAATGGTCAGTGCCCATCAATGCAGCCTGATTAGTGCCCATATGCAGCCTCAATGCAGCCTGATTTGCACCCATCTGCATCTTCAATCTTCATCTGCGCCCATCTGCAGCCCATCTTCCATCAATGCAGCCTGATTAAAACCCATCTGCAGCCTCACCATCTCTCATCAGGTAATTACCGAGCCGTCATCTCCTGTTTACTCAGCTCTCAGTCGGCAGTCACATACACAGTCCCGCCTCCGCCATCGGCATTGGATCAGCTCCTGTGATAGAGAAAACACTGGTCCAATGCCGGTGGCGGAGGCGAGACTGTGTGTGACGTGAGAGCCGAGTGAGAGCCGAGTAAACAGGAGATGACAGCTTAGTGAATTCCGGTGGTGCTTGTCCCCCTCTTTCCCCTCCAAGGGTACACTATCGGTTTATAATATCACCTGTGATTTGCCCCCTATTTTCAGAGAGGAAAAAGTGTGTGTTATACGCCGATAAATACGATATATATATATATATATATATATATATATATATATATATATATATATATATATATATATATATATATATAGATATAGATATAGATAGATAGATAGATAGATAGACACAGCGGGTAAAATAAGTATTTAACTCACCATTTTTCTAGGTAATTATATTTATAAAGCTGCTATTGACATTAAATTGTCACCACATGTCAGGAACAACCTATACCATCCATAAATACAAAGAAACCAAAACAAATAAGTTTGTAAATTAAGTTATGTGTAATAAAATGGAATGACACAGGAAAAAGTATTGAACATGCTAACTGAAATTTATTTAATACTTCGTACAAAATTCTTTGTAGGTAATGACAGCTTCAAGACGCCTCCTGTATGGAGAAATTAGTCGCATGCATTGCTCAGGTGTGATTCTGGCCCATTCTTCAACACAGTCTTCAAATCTTGAAGGTTCCGTGGGCCTCTTCTTTAGTTCTTTCCATAGATTTTCTGTTGAATTCAAGTCAGGTGATTGGCTGGGCCATTCTAGCAGCTTTATTTTCTTTCTCTGAAACCAATTGAGAGTTTCCTTGGCTTTGTGTTTGGGATCATTGTCTTGCAGAAATGTCCACCTTCGTTTCATCTTCATCATCCTGGTAGATGGCAGAAGATTTTTATCGACAATGTCTTGGTACATTTTTCCATTCATCCTTCCTTCAGTGATATGAAGTTTGCCAGTACTGTATGCTGAAAAACAGCTCCACATGATGTTCCCACCTCCAAACTTCACTGTTGGTATGGGGGTGTTTTTGGGGTGATGTCTAGTGCCATTTGACCTCCGGACATGGTGTGTATTATGGCATCCAAAGAGTTCAATTTTGGTTTCATCTGACCGCACTATATTCTCCCAGTATTTCACAGACTTGTCTAAATGTTGTGCAGCAAGTTTTAAACAAGCTTCAACATGCTTTTTCTTCCGCAATGGAGTCTTTTGAATGGTGAGCGTGCATACAGGTCATGGCAGTTGAGTGCATTACTCATTGTTTTCTTTGAAACAATTGTACCTGCTAATTGCAGGTCTTTCTCTCTACAAGTGGCTCTTAGCTCTTGGACAACTCTTCTGAATCTTCTGAATTGTCCAGGGGGGGTGAGGGGAGGTAATAGATGAGAGGGGGATATATAGTGTGGGTATAAGAAGAAAAAGTGGAAGAGGGAGGTGCCCATGAGATCTTATGCCTCCTCCTCTTGGATGAACTCCTGGCACTAAAAGAAGAGGGAATTTGTCTCCTAACAAGACGCATTCAGTAGGGCCTGGTAATCTAATGAGAAGGCAAACTCAGAACAGAAGTGCCATATCTTGCAGAATTGTTCCTCTTTGTTATTTACCATTAATAAACCATTAATTCCTCCATCATGTGCAGTTCATTAATTTTGGAAAACAACAAACTGATTGGGGGAGTTGTGGGTTACTTTCAATAGACTGGTATGCATGATTTCACTGCATTCAATAAGTGAGAACATTTGTATATTTTTAGTGCTATATGGGGCAAATGAAGGCGAAAGAAAAATACCTGCTTCACTTGGTTCCAAAAAATATTGATATTTGGACATGACCAGAATATGGGACTTAATTCATTCTCATAGACACTAATAATGGGACTTATTTTAACCTCATTGACACTAGTGATGGGATGTACTGTATTTATTGGCGTATAACACGCACCTTTTCACCCTGAAAATTGTGCAAATAGTGTGTGTGTGGTATACGCCAATACTTCAATTTTAGCTGCCTTGAAGGGGACAGGAAGGGGGGCGGGATGAGCGCCGTCAGATTACATACAGTGAGAATCTCCTGTTTACTTGGCGGCCTCTGTAATAGGAAGTCCAGTCTCTTGGGCCGCCATTGGACCACTGTCCACTGCCCACTGTCTAGCATAGGAGATTCTCACTGTATGTAATCTGTCGGCGCTCGTCCTGCCCCCTCCCTGTCCCCTCTAGGCTGCAGATGGGCATCGATCAGGCTGCACTGATGGCAATGTTGAGGCTACTGCATTGAAGGCAATGGTGAGGCTTCTGCATTGAAGGCAATGGTGAGGCTGCTGCATTGAAGGCAATGGTGAGGCTTCTGCATTGATGCCAATGGTGAGGCTTCTGCATTGATGGCACTTGTGAGGCTTCATTGATGTGGACTGATGAGGCTGCATTGATGGCACTTGTGAGACTGCAGATGGGCATTGATCAGGCTGCATTGATGGCAATGATGAGGCTGCAGACCCTGCTGACCCTTACTTTGCTTCAAAGTTCCTTATTTAAAATTTAAGTTTTTTTCCTGAAACTTCCCTCTTAAAATGAATGTGCATGTTATACGCCTGTGCGTGTTATACGCCAATAAATATGGTATTTCATTCTTATTGACGCCAATGATGGGGACTTATTTTATTCTTATTGCAACCAGTGATTGGACTTATTTTATTCTCAATGACACCAATGATGTGACCTATTGTATTCTTGATGACACCAGTGATAGGATTTATTTTATTCTCATTGACACCAATGATGTGACCTATTGTATTTTTATTGACACCAGTGATAGGATTAATTTTATTCTCATTGACAACAATGATGGGACATATTGTATTCTCATTGACACCAATGATGGGACTTATTTCATTTTCATTGACACCAATAATAGAACTCATTTTATTCTCAATGACATCAATGATGGGAATTATTGTTATTGTCATTGACACCAATGATAGGACTTATTTTTATTATCATTGACACCATTGATGATTCTTATTTTATTCCCAAATTCTCTTCAGCCCCCAGACCCTCTTGACAACATGCTTTGTGTATCTTATTTTTCTTCTTAAGCTTTTTGAGGTGTGCCTACTTATTTTCAAATGTTTAAATCTATGCTAAGAGATATATCTTTAAGGAGAACTTGTCATTAAATCCGAATAAAATGCCATTGCAAACAATGTGGCCAATATCAATAATGATCACTTTCTTCCCTCTTTAGCCATAAACATGATCTATCTCGTTGCACAATTTTTCCCAAATCTGGCTGTGAGAGGCGGGAGCATGGAGAGACAGGAGCGCGAGTGTGAGTGAGGCGAAGTGAGGTGTGAGGATGTGAGGATGCGAGCGGCCTCTCTTCCCAGCTCTCCAGACCTTCCCCTCAAGATTATCCGCGGCCCCTGCACTGCATAGGCAGCCTAACCGACCGCGCTGTGGCGGAACCGGAGATCGCCAATTACGGCGCTATCACAACTACCTGCGTGGGGGGCCCGGCGGGTGTCGAGTGTTGAGGACGCCGCCTGAGAGACTGCTGGCCCTCACTGCCTCCCGCTCCGCGCTGAGGATAAACAGCTGACCGCCCTGGCTACTGGTCTTCTGTAAGTGTTTCTCTCCCCATAGTGGGAGAAGGCTCTGCGTTACGAGGATACAACATCTCTTCATAGAGAGCACAGAGACGCTCTTGGAGCATCAGCCTGATTCCTAACGAGTGGTGGGGGTGAGTGATGTATCGTTCCAGCATATGTCAGCAGTCCTAGAGATATAATATTATGCAATGCTGGGTGAGTGACTAAATATGCCAGCCGTGCTATAGATATGATATTATGACATTATGAGACTGTGAGAGTGATTAATTAACTAACACTGTGGAATTAAAATACTCTGGTGTTTTTATGCTGCGAGACACCCATCCCCCACGCTAGTGAGTGCCCTTGCTTGTGCTTAAATCTAAACCAGCTGGGTTATCTGGAGGGATTCTAGCCGTTATAAACCGTTCCAGATATAATCTTTTGGGGATATAACCTAATGCTATTTCTAGTACCACAGCGGTCATTGGAACAGATATCGCTATACTACCTTGTCTGTTCTTTCCTTCTTTTTTTTTTTTTTTCTTTTTTTTTGGTCTTCCCCGCTGGGCCATAGAGGGACCAAATAAATAAATAAAATAGGCACAGAGGTTTCTCATTAAAACCATCTGCTATTTGCTATTTGCCTCCCCAGGCTCTGTGTACCCTGACTGTTTTTTTTTTGATCCCTTTTTTCTCCTGCTTACGCGGGGAAGTATATAAGGCACAGTGTATTAGATACAAAATCCCCTTGCCAGTGCGGTTTTTTGCTGTATCCCTACAGTATCACCATCATTCTCGACGGGTGGTTAAGGGGGGAACCCCACATTGTTAAGTAAATTTGCTATGTCCAGGAGAAAACCCCCAGAGGAGCATTTAGCCCAGGAAGGGTTTCAAAACACACGGTCTGTGAAAGAGAAAAATAACCAAATCGCAGTGGCCACTGCGACGAAGCTGGAGAAGTACGCACATTCAGCACCAGTTTCCCCCAGTGGGTCGAAGCTGCTCCAAGTACCCCAACAGGCCAAGGAACAAAAAAATCCCATGCCGGATAGAAAGAGCCAGGGTGGCACAGCTCCCGGTCCAGCTTTTAATATACCCTCTCAAACTCTCCCCAAAAAATCTACAAATAAGGGTTTAGGGGGGTCTAAAAACCTAGTAACAACTACTAATCCAGAGGAGGATATATCCTCGACCCCCACACCAAATATTACATCTCCCACGGAAAATCTTGTGGAGAATAAGGAGGGAGAACCTACATTAAGGGAGGTACTGAATGCAATAAACGACTGTAAAATCTCAATGTTGAACTTTGATATTCAATTAAAGAGCATCAAGGATGAATTGGTTTCTATAAAACAGGATTTAAGCAAAACAGCACGAAGTATTGTAGACCTGGAGGCGCGGGTAAGCTCCTTAGAAGATGAATGGTTCCCTGCTAAAAATGAAATTAAAGGGCTCAGAGACACAATAAACGCACAAGTCGCTAAGCTGGACGACATGGAGAACAGAAGTCGCAGAAACAATATCAGACTTATTGGACTTCCTGAGCGCAGTGAGGGGCCCAATCTAATAAAATTTTTAGAGGCCTGGTTTGGGGAGATTTTTGGAGGATCTTTTTTTACCCCCCTATTTGCCATTGAACGTGCACACCGCATTTTTTCAAGGGACCAACGTGAAGGAGCTCGCCCTAGGCCAATAATATTAAAAAATTTAAATTATAATGACAAGGTTACCTTGTTAAGAAGAGCAAGGGAAGTGGGAGACATTAGGTTTCAGGGAGCAAGAGTGTCATTATACCCGGACTTCTCTCCGGATCTCCAGAAACGCAGGGCGGAATTCACCCCCATTAAGCGCACCATGATGAATCATAAAATGCACTATGCACTTCTATATCCCGCCCGGTTAAGAGTCACGGCTTTTGATAAGACTTTTTTCTTTAACTCCCCAAGCGAGGCTTCGCAATGGTTCGAAGATGTTAGAAAAGATCTATAAAGAGAGGGAGGGATTCTAGGGATGTTTATTCTAATTATTTTTATGCATTTATTTAATTATCTGGGCTTTTTTTTCTTTTTCTCTTTTTTTTTTTATTTTTTTTTTTTTTTTTTTTTTTTTTTTTTTTTTGATGCGCTTTCTGCTTTTTCTCAATGAGGCTGCAATTAAACAATTAGGGGTGAGCCTGGGGGTGTTGGGGAGGGTAGAGAGAGGTTACTCTCTGTGAGAGAGGTAATATGAATATAGGTATGTGTGAGAAGGGGCTGTGTGGATCCCCAAGACCATTTGCACGGGCACTAATCACTTTAAAAAAAAAATTGTTGTTTGGGGGTAGAAGAGTGCGAGTAGGAAAGGTCACGGTAACACCCCCTGGGGGGTGCCCAGATGGGCTAATGAGAGGGAAGGGTGGGATAGGGATTAGGGGTATTGGGAGGGATGTGAGGGTAGGGGGGAGGGGCGAGAAGAGGGGGCATGGGAGGGAGGGGGGGAGGGGTGTGAAGGGTGGGAAGTGGTTAAGGGTTAAGATAAGGGAAGGTTCGAAGGTTCACCATAAGACACAGATTTTGAACACACAAAGGCTATTTAAAAGAGATTTGAAAAACATTAGGAATGGGGGGAATCACGTATATGGATGTAATAAATTAAGACAAACAAGGGTGCTTTATGCATCAAGACTGCTTAGGCACTATAATGCTTTCGGGAGTAAACTTTTTTTACACATGCCAGCACTAAAATTTGATCCCAGGTTATGGGGGTTCAATGGGATTTTTTCCTATAGAACATACTTTCAGGAGCTGGGGGGGAGGGGGACGGACGACCAGAGCTCTGGGGTCCCCCCCCCCCCCTCCCGCCTTGTTCTGTGTTTTTTTTTTTTCTGTGTTTTTTTTTTTTTTTCTCTCATCTCTCTTTCATTTGTCAGTTCCCGGTGGGATTCATGCTCCTCAGCCAGAGGCTTTACCGTATTGGCCTGCGTTTATTGCTTGCTCTCTACTTAATTACAGCCGCAGATGCAGGCGAAGAAGTTTGAACTAATCTCCTGGAATGTCCGGGGTCTGGGGGACTCGGCTAAAAGAGCTTTGGTCTTATCATTCCTGGGGGAAGGGGGGCCGAGAGTCTTATGTTTGCAGGAAACACACTTAACTCGGGAGTCAGTTGTATTATTGCGTAGCCGGCAATTTCAGGCCCAGTACCACTCGGTACATTCTTCATATTCAAGAGGAGCAAGTATCCTGATAGGAAGGGGTATACAATTTGTCTGTTATAAAGCACAAATAGATCCAGAGGGTCGCTACGTTTTTCTTTATTGTTCAATTGAAGATAAACCATTGGTTTTGGCAAGTATTTATGTACCTCCACCGTTTAAACTAGAGATCCTTTATGAACTGGTTGCATTTATAATAGACAAAGTAGGGGTTCCAGTAATCGCAATGGGGGATTATAATGAGGTTTTAGACAAATCCATTGATAGATTTCCCATTCTACATCAATGCACTTATGGAGGGGAGGGTAGACTAGCCCGGTTTCTACGAGAAACTGGGTTAGTTGAAGCCTGGAGACTACGCCATCCCATGGAAAGCCAATACTCCTGCTTCTCAAGCTCCTTTAAGACGCTATCTAGATTGGATATGGCTTTTGTCAACTCCAACGCCCTCCCCCTTATAGACGCAATAAATTATGCTCCTAGGGGGGTCTCGGACCACTCACCTCTGGTTCTTACAATGAAAGCGGGAAGAAAACCCTATCGCAGGGAGTGGAAAATAGACCCATCTTGGTTGGAGCTAATTGATAACCCCGAGGAATTAAAGCTTGCCTTAAAGGAATTTATTGCTATCAATATAGGAACGGCCCCTATGGGAGTGGTCTGGGACTCCTTGAAGGCCTACTTTAGAGGTCTCCTTGTGCAACAAATCGCAAGAATCAAGGGTAAGGCGAGGGAGCAGGAGCAGGAAGCTAGAAGGGCTATAACCATGGCAGAACAAGAATATATTCTTAACCCAAATACAGTATCCCAGAGCAAGTGGTTAGAGAAACAACAAGAGTATAAATTAGTCACTATAAGGATTAGCGAGGATAAACGTATAACTCAGCGGCAAATACATTTTGGTGAGGGGGAGAAGGTGGGCCGTATGTTATCCCTGTTGGTCAAAGTGAATATGTCTCCCTCGACGGTCCTGGCAGTTAGGACTGATCGGGGCGACATCTCCGCGGACCCTACTATCATAATTAAAACCTTCAGCGATTTCTATATGTCCCTATATAAATCCCAGATAGCTGTTGATGAGAGGGATATGTCGCTATTCCTAGATAATATAACTATTCCAACTTTACCTGAAACTGAACGACAGTTAATGGATGCCCCAGTTACCCTACAGGAGTTGATGGATGTGGCCGGGGGGATGTCAAACTTGAAGTCGCCTGGCCCGGACGGGCTTCCAATCGAGATTTATAAGAAATACGGGGATATTGTGTTGCCGGTACTGCTCAAAACATTGAACCAAGCGTTTTCTATGGGATCTCTTCCTGCTTCAATGACGGAAGCAACTATTGTTGTCATCCCGAAGGAGGGAAAAGACCCCATGGACCCCGCCTCATATCGCCCCATCTCCTTACTGTGCACTGATGTTAAAATCCTGGCCAAGGTCCTGGCTGCCCGACTCAATACTTGCATACATAAACTTGTGCATCCGGACCAGTCCGGGTTCATACCGGCGAGATCAACTAGTATCAATATTCGCAGGACCTACTTGAACATACAATTACCAACAGACAATACAGGCTCAAGAGCCATTATGGCATTGGATGCAGCTAAGGCATTTGATAGTCTTGAATGGGCTTTTCTTTTTAAAACCTTGGAAAAGTTTGGTTTTGGACCAAATTTTATCAAATGGGTGAGATTACTTTATACAAAACCTAGAGCAAAATTAAAAATAAATAATGAATATTCTGATTTATTTGAATTGGAAAGAGGAACGAGACAGGGGTGCCCCCTGTCCCCTCTCCTTTTTTCTCTGGCTATAGAGCCATTGGCTATCGCAGTAAGGACCAGTGGGGATATACAAGGCTTTAGGAGAGGTGTACTCGAAGAGAAGCTAGCATTATTCGCAGACGATGTCTTGTTCTATTTGGCAGATGTTCAAACCTCGCTTAGAGCAGCAATGCGAATGGTGGGAGATTTTGGCAAGATATCCGGGTTGACTATTAATTGGGAAAAATCGGCCCTTCTCCCAATAGATCCAATTCCACCAGACATAAGGCCACATGAACTTACCCTTAATATAGTAGATAATTTGAAGTACCTCGGGATTTGGATTTCTAGAGATCCAAGTGTTTACCTTGAAAATAACCTGGCCCCGTTATTAATAAAGCTGAAACATAAGTCCGAGGTGTGGGGCCGTCTCCCTCTATCTGTTGCTGGACGCTGTAATCTTCTCAAAATGATTTGGCTTCCCCAGATTCTATATTTCCTTCACAATGCGCCTGTGTGGATTGGACAGAAATGGTTCAAAAGAATAGATTCTCTTTTTAGAGACCTGATTTGGAAGAGGGGACAGCCTAGGATTGCACTGTCCACACTTCAGTTGCCCTTTGAGGGGGGGGGGGGGGTGACGGTCCCACATCCTAGACGGTACTTCCTGGCGTCTCAGCTACAGCATCTAGCTGCGAGAGGCACATCTATGGGAGCAGCCCCAAACCTGATGCTGATAGGATGCCCACATGATACACTTCTAGAAGCGCTCGAGGCTAATTCTTTTGCTATAACCTGCCCAACGGTAAAATTAGTAACAAAGACCTGGCAAATAGCAAAAAACATTTTAGGATATCAGGGTATATCGGACTTAGCTCCCCTATGGAATAACAACAACTTGCAAGAATTAGCTAAAATCAAGGCGCCTCGGGAATGGGTGGATCGGGGTCTTACACGGGTAAGCCAACTTTTTATTGGCAACAACATGAAATCATTTGCCGAGTTAAAGCAGGACTTTTCCCTCCCTAACAAAACGTTTTATCAATTTCTCCAGGTGAGGCATGCAGCCCAGATGCAATTTGCACAACAGATCCCCAATTGGATACAAATTACCACCCTGTCACAAATGGTGATGTCAGGCTCAGCGAAGGGGGTAATCTCCGGGATGTATGCCAAGCTCGGGGAAAAAAACATGGACCAAAGCGGACCATGTAAGATCAGGCTAATATGGGAGAGTGAGGTTGGCCCATTCTCTCCAGCGGAATGGGATCGGGTTTTGGGCCAAGTAAGTCGGGTTTCAATTTCTCCCTCGCATAAAATATCGCATCTTTATTTCCTTTACCGTGTATATTATACCCCAAAAAAAATGTTCAGATTGGGATGGCGCGAAAATGACCATTGCCCCCGATGTGGATCAACTGGGGACTTTATACACATGCTTTGGAAATGTCCAAAGCTTTTTAGATACTGGACTAACATAATTAAAGAAATTAATAAAGTAGTGGATTTAAACTTACAGGCAACAGCTAGAACATGCCTCTTGGGTTTGTTTGAACAAGGATCGGCCTCTAATGATGTGGTCGACTCGGCTTTAAGGGCTCTATTTCAGGCTAGAAAGCTCATTGCTCAACATTGGCAGTCCCAGGCCCCCCCGGCATCGGAGAACTGGCTGGGGAGCATGAATTCAATAATTGGCAACGAGAGAGTGTACTTTATTAAACAGGGGAACCGCAAAAAATTTCAGAAGATGTGGGGCCCCTGGATTAGAAATGCACTGGAATTAGTAAATTAGGGGACATGAACTCCTTTTTTTTTTTTTTCTTTTTTTTTTTTTTTTCTTTTTTTTTTTCCCGGTGTAGCACTTTTTGTGTCTTTTTGACCGTACTTCTTCCCATATATATGAGATGGCTAGTATAAGATGCCATTGTGGGAAAAAGCCTTTTTAACCTGGGGTGAACGGGAGGGTGTAGTTTAGGGGGGCAAAAGTTAGCCAGCAGCGTAAAATAGAACAGAAGTCGGCATTGGTATAGTTAAGGAGCAAATTATATAATTTGCCTATAAAGGCTCCTTTCTCTTTACTCTCTCTTTTTTCTTTTTTTTTTTTTTTTTCTTTTATATACATATAGAGTTGTAAACCCCCTTTAATGCATAAGAATAAAAGGTAATATTAAATGTTAGTGGAAAATATGTGCCACAATGATGTTAAGACTGAGTAGGGACGGAGAAAAAGGCCTTGCTGACTTAGTCCTACATACTGGTTTTTCTGAAGTGGCGAAAAAAAAAAAAAAAAAAAAAAAAAAAAAAAAAAAAAAAAAGGAGATGAGGGATCACTGAATACACCTCTCTCTCCAGCTGATAGACATCTCCGTCCAACCATTTCTATAGGCCACCCCTAGGACCCAATTCACATAGTGGGAAAGTGTGTTCCTGATGGTGTTCATTTGTGCATTTTTCACACTTTTCCATGCGTTGCAAATAAGGCTGCCCGGGCTGCCCTACGTGCGACGAACATACCAGAAAAGCTCCAGAACCTTTTTGAACTTACAACATCATGCCCTGTACACTCCTCTTCCTCATCTATTGCCTTCTTTCATACTCTCCACACTCCTTTCTTGAACATACTGGCCACCATCATATTCTCCACGCTCCTCTCCTGTACATACTGCCCACAGTCATACCCTCCATATTCCTCACCATCACTTACACATATTGCCCACAGTCATACTCTCCACACTCCTCACCCTTACTTGCGCATACTGTTTACTGTCATACCCTCCACACTTCTCTCCTGTACATAATGCAAACTTTAATACCCTCATTTGTTCATATGTAGTGTTTTTCCATCATTTCTGTACTGTGCAGAACGATTGTTAATGCAGTTAATGTCTGCAGCTCCCCTTGAAAACCTTGGTATTAGTGTTTTTTCATGGGTACTGTTACAACCAATGTTTTGTTGTATTTGTTTAGTTTTTATTTCTGATAACTACAGCTCTCTTATTAACTTTAATTTAAATTTAAATTTAGTTTATTTAAAGTATGGGTTAATGATATGCCTCTTGTAAAACCAAGCCCATTTTAAATAATCGCCCCACCCCAAATTAAAGTTCATTCTCCACCTACTATTGACAGCAAACAAAAAAGGTGTCCCTGGAAAAAAAGACAATTTAAATGTTGGCAACTATGTGAATGTATTTTACTTTAGTGTTACAGAGTTTTCTGGAGAGCTACAACTTTTGCCTGCAGTATCACCTGCTGGTACAGTCTGGAGTTGCACCACACTTTTTCAGATACTCTAATGCTGAAAATCTTGTTTATTAGAACAGTAACAAAGACAATGGACATAACAAAATGCATTATACCTTACGATCAGGGATGGACTTCCGACCTGTTCGGATCCTAGTCCCAACTAACCTTAGCAATCCTGCCAGGAAGCCGTCACTGCACACCCCCAATCATGAGCAGCCTAGTCAAGGTGTGTGTATGTGCAACTGCGGGCCGGAAAATGCCTCACTGCCTATGATTGGCGGTGTGCAGTGACAGCTTCCTGGCGAGATTGCTCAGGTGGATTGGGACTAGGATCCGGACACGCCTGAGCCCATCCCTACTTACTAACCAGACAAATTTCTTTACTGCTCTCACTACACCAAATGCCTATAATTTCTGTGGGTTACTGAATAGAACAGGGGTCTCAAACATGTGTCCCTCCAGCTGTTGCGAAACTACAAGTCCCATCAGGCATTGCAAGGCTAACAGTTACAAGCATGACTCCCACAGGCAGAGGCATGATGGGACTTGTAGTTTCGCAACAGCAGACCAACAGTTTGAGACCCCTGGACTAGAACATTCAGTGCCTTGCAAAAGTATTCACCCCCCTTGGCATTTTTCGTGTTTTGTTGCCTCACAACCTGGAATTAACATGGATTGTTTGAGGATTTGCATCATTTAATTTACAGAACATGCCCACAACCTTGAAGATGTTTTTTTTATTTTTATTGTGAAGCAAACAACAAATAGGACAAAATAACAGAATATGTCAATGTGCATAACTATTCACCCCCCTATGGTCAATACTTTGTAGAGCCACTTTTTGCAGCTATCACAGCTCCAAGTCGCTTTGGATAAGTCCCTATGAGCTTGCCACATCTTTCCACTGGGATTTTCGCCTATTCCTCATTGCAAAACTGCTCCAGCTCCTTCAAGTTGGATGGTTTGAGCTTGTGAACAGCAATCTTTAGATCTGGCCACATATTTTCTATCGGATTGAGGTCTGGGCTTTGACTAGGCCATTCCAACACATTTACATGTTTCCGCTTAAACCTCTCTAGTGTGTTTGGGGTCATTGTCCTGCTGGAAGGTGAACCTCCATCCTAGCCTCAAATCACACACAGAGTGGTACAGGTTTTGCTCAAGAATATCCCTGTATTTAGCACCATCCATCTTTCCCTCAACTCTGACCAGTTTCTCAGTCCCGACTGCTGAAAAATATCACCACAGCACGATGCTGCCACCACCATGTTACACTGTGGGGATGGTGTTCTTTGGGTGATGTGATGTGTTGGGTTTGCACCAGACATAGCATTTTCTTTGATGGCCAAAAAGTAAAATTTTAGTCTCATCAGACCAGAGGACATTCCTCCATACATTTTGGGAGTCTCCCATATGCCTTTTCGCAAACTCAAAACGTTTCATTTTGTTTTTTGTTGAAAGTAATGGCTTTCTTCTGGCCACTCTGCCATAACGCCCAACTTTTTGGAGTGTACGGCTTATTGTCATCCTATGTACAGATACTCCTGTCTCTGCTGTGGAACTCTGCAGCTCCTCCATGGTTATCTTAGGTCTCTGTGTTACCTCTCTGATTAATGCCCTCCTTGCCCGGTCCGTGAGTTTTGGTGTGCGGCCGTCTCTAAGCAGGTTTGCTGTTGTTCCATGTTCTTTCCATTTTGTTATGGTAGATTTGATGGTGCTCCTAGGGATCATCAAAGATTTGGATATTTTTTTTATAACCTAACCCTGACTTGTACTTCTCAACAACATTGTCCTTTGTTTGGAGAGTTCCTTGGTCTTCATGGCAGTGTTTGGTTAGCCTCTTGCTTTGGTGTTGTAGCCTCTTGTGCCTTTCATAAAAGTGTGTATATGTAATGACAGATCATGTGACACTTAGATTGCACACAGGTGGACATCATTTCACTAATTATGTGACTTGTGAAGGTAATTGGTTGCACCAACGCTTTTTATGGGCTTCATAACAAAGGGGTGAATACATACGCACATGCCAATTATCATTTTTTTATTTCTGAAAAATAGTTTTATGTATATATTTTTCTAATTTTACTTCACCAATTTAGACTATTGTGTTCTGATCCATCACATAATTCAGATTAAAAAAACATTGAACTAAAGGCTGTAATATAACAATATAGGTAAAAAGCCAAGGGGGTGAATACTTTTGCAAGGCACTGTATTTGTTACTCTCTTACTGAAAGTGTCTGAGCTTCCTGTTTACTTTCTTTTAGTCTGTTAAATATACCAATGTTTTAAATATATATATATATCTGTTTGGTAAGTGCAAAGAAAATACATGTTGGTCCCGTCAGAAATCCTGTAAGCTTATTACTTGCAGCCCCCACATCTAAGGACCTAAATGGCCTCTCCTTCCCTCTGGTGCTACCATATTTGTTATTTTGGGGCATGCACTGATACATTGAAGGGCTCTGCCTGACCTTTGGGTCCTGGCAGAGCCCTGTGGCACATACCCAGGGGGGGTTTCTGTGCATCCCGGGACATACCAAGCTTTGGGACTTGATACCAGCCCGTCTTTGCTCGTACAGGAGAAACCTGTATGTAAGCTGTCTACATTACTACATAAAAGAGCAAAAAGGTGGTTTTGAATTGAAATACACTTAAATATTTTACAGGAGAAATTAATTGTAGTAAAGTGCTCACAATCGTTCTAAAGTTAGGAATTGCGTAGCCAATGATCTCTATTTAATGAAAATAACACTCATAGGAGCCTATACAGAGTCTAACTTTGGTTTCCAAACTGTACAAACTGTAGTGGTACTGTGATCAGTATTGCCTCATTAAATTTAACAACTCTGGTCACACAGACAAGGTCAAATTTAAAGAAATGTTCCCATGAGCTGCTGTGCATTTCTATAAATGAAATATAAACCATGTATAATGTTGATGGATGTTATTTCTATGCAGCTTTGATTCAGTGATAACTTTATCATTACCTATGATGTCTATTAAAGTAATACACATATATAATGTTTTGCGATCGGGGTGCGTATATGCAAGAACACTTCCAGTACAGCACCAGGAACACTTAGAAACAGATGAGTTTAGAAATCAAGGAGGCTCCAGTTGTATATTCTTTGGTAAGACAGCAATATATAAGTTCACCATAAATCATTGCTTCATTATTTTTATGTTTATTTTAAAGTTTCTTAACCTTAATCCGGATAGATACCCTTCTAAATGTATTTCTTGCCATTGCTGTGGACAATCTGGCCAATGCACAGGAGCTAACTAAGGTAATGAAGTAGTGAACTCCTCCTTGTACCAATGTAAACGAATATGAAATTTTAATATGTAGGGAAAACTAACATTTGCATTTTTATATATTAATTAGGACTGCTATCTTGGTTTGATTTAAATTCATTTATTCATTTCCTATTGCAATGTCTACCTGTCTTGTAACCATTGCAGCAACAAATATTCCACATATACACTACTGTGCATAGGTTCTAGGCAGGGTTAACCTCCATGGCCGTAATCCTGAGTGTGGCTTGGGGCTAAATTTCACTACCATTAGCG